>OW028581.1:33689661-34052794 GCA_932294295.1 Alitta virens | reverse complement strand
TTTACCCAGACAAATACAGCTCAGTTTCCGATGCTACAACATTACAGGGCAGACAATATCTGAGTCAATAATAACACTAAAAAGTCTCCGTTAACATGCTACGTCGGCCGTTGTTGGCCCAATGTTGGTCCGACATCGCCCACATGGGACCGACGTCAATCTGATATCAGATGCTATCGATGTTGGCATGATGTTGGTGCAATGTCGGTGATGCTGAAGCGATGTTGTACTGACGGCAGCAAATATTGCATCGATGCTGGGCTGATTTAGAATGCTGTCTGGGGCATTTCTCTAATATGACTCATATAAGTTTTAATGATTCATAAAACTATATTTACTCATCCGTTTTACAATGCAACAATAAACTTGGCGCTCTAACTTTTTATCCAGGCCATATGTCACTGGCAGGTTTTCTTGGTACTATATTAATCAGAGAAGTTAAACAAATCAAGAAAAGTAGTAAGACCAGTGCTTTTTCTAATATATGCTATCATTACTAATGGACCACTCGAAAGTCTGTACTGAATTTATTAGTAGAGGTCACTTGGTATAGGCATCCAAAAGGACAACATAATAGGTTCGGATAGCTACAGGTTGAGTAGTTCTACCCGATGTAGTACTACACGATGTTGGTCCGATGTCGCTCACAAAGGGCCGACGTCAATACGATGTCAAATGCTATCTCGGCAGCTACAGCTCTCTAAGTCAACTAATTTTAAATAGTTGTACTGTGTGACATCTTGTAGCAATTTCAACCAGGATTCATTTATTTTATTGCCATCGCGCTCTTTACCATTCGCTACACAAAAAAAAAATATTGAAAAAATGACAGATATTTTCTTTTCTCCAGGCAGGATAAGTGTCATGTTACTTTTTTCAAATGTTTATGTTTCATTTTGGATATTCAAACAGCTACAAGCAAACCTGTAACAACATGAAAAGGTATTTCAAAGTTTGCTCAGAGTTTACCAGGTTTGCATTTGCCTGAACAAATGTGGAGTAGGAAGTGAGCCATTGAAACGAACCATTGAATTGAATCCCTACCAAAATATGCATAATGTAGCCCTAAATCTCAGAGGCCATGGAGAGCACTGAATGCATATAATAAAAGTCATTGCAGCATTAGTATACAGATAAAAACATTTACTGCGAAGAAAATGAGAATATTAAAACAAGATACAAACACAGTACAGGTGACAAGCAAATATATGTTTTTAAAGACCAAATTAAAATATTAAGGAAATGAATATTGATAGACTAGTTTATCGTAAATCTGTAGAAAGCTACTATATAGTTCACATAAAACAAATATATTAGTGAATAAGAATGCAAAACAACAACACAAGTAACAAACCTCAGTTCCAGTATGCAAACCAACTGCTGCCAATTTTATATTGATATTTTCCTAATAAATGCCATCGAAACATGCGAAAGTTTTTTTCCCAGTGTCAGGAGGGGCCAAGGTAGTCTTTCAATTTTTCTTCCTCTGAATTTGCAGATTTTAGTGGGCGTAGCCATTATGAACTTAGGTCGTATATCATAGTATATTGAAACTTGAGACACAAGTGCTTCACCAATATTATGCCATTGCAAGTTCTTTTTTATTTTGAGAAGTAGCATATGCAGCAGGACTGGTGCATTACTCAATTTGATATAAATGTGTTAGATATTGCAAAGCTATCATCCTGCATAAATATTAACTATGTGTGCACACATATTATACAACATAGGTCACTTTCAGTTGTTGTTATTTGGGTAATATATTGAACACTCATTACAATGCATTGGAAAATCTCACTGGAGATGCACTATGCACAAAAATGTGATGCAGTTTTCAGGCTTCAAAGATTTGTCAGTTCAGGGACTGTTTTGACTACACTTAAAATTCGATTAAATTATCACAGGAAAATACAAGGAATGACAAAGTTTAAAGATACACCTTGGCTAATCTTTTGATAAAATAAAAATGCATTTCTCTACATTTTGAAAGTGATCCACCAGTTAGGAATACATAAGGTAGGCAGCTGTACTGATAATCCACACTACTTACTGGCTGCCATACTAATATATTAAAATATAAATTTAGGAATCCAAAACTATAAATTCCTAAGAGGAGCAAACCACTTCATGGCCTATATGCCACAATTTGATAATTAAAGCCATCCCCAGATAGCATTCCAAATCGTTTCAACATCGGCGCAATGTTAGGGATGTTGATACGATGTTGTAACGACAGTGGCCATCATAGAAACGATGCTGGGCCGATTTGGAATGCCATCGGGGTCGTCGTTCTAGGATCATGCTAAGCTATCCAAAAGATGTAGAGAGAAACGAATGGACAAGTCTGGATAGTTAAATTGTATAATCTTTATTCCCTTTTTTTTAAATAAAAAAGTGTACAGTTTAAATACAAAGAAAAACCAAGTTAAAACAATGTAAAAACAAAAACAGCAACCGACTAATTGACACAAATGTCACTCATTATAATAATTATTTCATCATATGCCATAGCATCACATTCCATATACTTATAAATTATTTTAAGGCATGCATTTTACACTCAACATGAATTGAAATTTGTCATGGCTTAGTATGGCTGAAGATGGATATAATCAGCCGATTTCAAAAATATCGTAATATACTGAAACGTGCAAAAGAAATATGATAGGACAAGAAGAAAAAGTGTTTTCTTATCAAAGTGACTTAGTGACAAATGGCATAATATAGAGGTAATACATTACGAAAATAAAAAATGAAAAACAGACATAAAAGAAAGATAAAACAGAGGTTCATATCTTTTTTGTCTGCATTAAATTACTTGGAGCGTTAAAGTAGAACTTGAAACAAGTCTTCCATGATCTTAGTTTTTACTTTATAGTTAACCTGGCTAGACAGAGTAGAAAAAACTTTAATATGACAGGTATGAAAAGCCACACTTGGCTTCTTTTTTGTTTCGGGTGAGGCACCTCATGAGGCAGAGTAAACAACATGTAACACTGTGATTATCATTAAAGTGAGGCATAGTAACACTGCAGTTATTATTAACAGGAGGCATTGTAACACTAATTATTATTTAATTTAAATATGATGCATAGTAGCACTGTAATTATTGCTAACATGAGCCATAGTAACACTGTAATTATCATTAACATGACGCATAGTCACACGGTAATTATTGCTAACATGAGCCATAGTAACACTGTAATTATCATTAACATGACGCATAGTCACACGGTAATTATTGCTAACATGAGCCATAGTAACACTGTAATTATCATTAACATGATGCATAGTAACACTGTAATTATTGCTAACATGAGCCATAGTAACACTGTAATTATCATTAACATGACGCATAGTCACACGGTAATTATTGCTAACATGAGCCATAGTAACACTGTAATTATCATTAACATGATGCATAGTAACACTGTAATTATTGCTAATATGAGCCATAGTAACACTGTAATTATCATTAACATGATGCATAGTAACACTGTAATTATTGCTAACATGAGCCATAGTAACACTGTAATTATCATTACCTGCTACTGTGGAATTGGTCTGCTAATTCACTTTATCTAGTGAGAATTTGAGTAACATCTTTGCAAGTTGATATTTCTGGTAGTGGAACAATGTTGAAGAGATAACCAGTTAAATTTTTCCAATAATAGCCCTTTTCCTAAACTGATAACCGATCCCTTTTATAATTCGTCTTTCTAGAAAGTTAGGAGACCTTCCCTCACTACATCAATGATGACGCACCCATTTATTTCTTTGTTGATTACATTCTTTAACAGGTAAGAAAATAAATAGGCAAGTGCTGAAATTTGGCATGCTATAAGATACCAGAAAACCATGAGAAAAAATTCGATGCTTTCATATTTGTAAGAAAAGATAAAGAAAGTTGTTTTCCTTATTTTTTTGGGAGGAACAGGACACCCTTTAGTTATGCAAACAGGCATACAATTGTTGACGTCAGTCGGGCGTCTTGCATTATGAATTTGTGACAGCATTTGGACATTTTTATTTTTTTCGATTTTGATAATGCTTAAAAATGGCAGATGCATCTGGTCACAGAATATATATATCTAGTTTAGTGCGACCAGAGAATTTTATGACTGAATTACAATTCAAAACTCCATTCATACTGAATTTAGTCTGGCATGACCATCTTGTACTATGGGAATGGTATAATGAAAAGTTAGCATCATTCTACAAGGAAGATGTATTCACGATCAAAAAATGAAGTAATTTAAATCTTCAATGACGGTTTTATAGTTCAGCTATTGAGGTCATTTTATGATGTTTATTCCAATGCCAGGTGCAATACAGGAAAGCTAATTAAAACAAGTTACCCTAAGTAACCTGTAGCTGACAACTGTGAGTGCTATCATATACATACTCTAAAATCAATAATTTTTTGTCTATGACATGACATTGTCTTGCAGCAGATGAGGCATTCTTATGTTAAAAAAAAAACAGCTTGATTTCTTTGATATTTCATATGTGCAAGTGGTCCAGGAATATTCCGAGAGAGTAATACCATCCGTGTGAAGATCTTAGTCAACGACAGTGGGAAAATATTTTAAGGGCAACTTGTTTTTTTTGGCAGTTCAAAATTTATGACATGGCATGGTACATATTCGGTGTATTTTAATGATGAGGGGTTACAAAGAGAGCCCTTATTCAGCAAGAAGGCACACAAAGTAATAACTGAAGTGGGAATATACAGTTTCATCCTTGACCTATTTTCAAATTATTTTCAATTGAATCAAGAGCTTAGGCAATAGTAATTTGCTCCACTGGCGTTTGCGTGTTTCAGTGTAATTACTAATAACTGTATATCAAAGTAAATGTCATGCATAAAATGTGATAAAATACAGTATATTGTAGTTGCAGAAATAATCAACATTAATATTATTTTGATATTCCAAATGAAGTCAAATAAAGATTACTGCATTCTCCACATTTAAACTGCACCAAAGCACAGATCCAACAGTCATTTATGACGAATGAATTATGTTATGGTATAGAATTAATATCAAAGTACATATTAAATGACGAATGATATTATTGGATGAATCACCTCCTTTTAGGGAATGCCATTCATATGTTATTTTCGTCTAATTTTATTCTCCACATTTAAACTGCACCAAAGCACAGATTCCTAAAGTCATCTGTGATGAATGAATTATGTTTTGGGTACAGAATTAATATCTAAGTACATTATAAATGATGAAATGATGTATGCAAATGGGACCATAAAAACTCACTTAGATGTTTCACCTCCTTTTAAGGGAATGCTATTCAGATGTAATTTTCGTCTAATTTCCAACTTGAAGTGACAGTTTCATTCAAGTCTACTGAGCACAATTTTGACATGGTACTGGCAGTAAATAACATTTGCAAGATGCTAACCAGAACTATAGGACCAAATGTGCCAAGAAGTCTGACACTGATACCAATCTTAATTATACAAAGATATTTTTACTTGTGGACGTTTTTTTCTTGGCATGATGCCTGACAATTGAAACTGGTGAAATGTAAACAAAAACACTGGTATGGCTGGTTGACGCCCATGAAGGCTCAGTATGCTGTTGTGAATTTGAAGTTCCAAATAAACATAGAGAATTACCCATCATTTAGAAAAATATGACAGTTGCATAACCTGCAGATGCAACGTTTCAGACAAACTAGAAAAAAAGTGCCTACCTCAAACCTCAAGAGACAAACAAGTGGAACACCATCTATAATGGAGATGGAAAAATGTTTCAAAAAATACCCCCCCCCCCCAAAAAAAAAAAAATGAATCGTTGGTGTAGCTACACCCCCACTTAGGAGACACAGTTGTGGGTTTACATATTTTTGTCATTGGATACTGATTTCTTAGATGTTTGTCAAACTATTCTGGTCTTTAAGAAACGAAAATATTTTTTAATCTACAAAGTATCAAAATGACTAGTATTTAGTCAAGTGATTTATATCACACCTACAATAAAAAATAAAATAAAAAAATTATATTATAGTTTTGGAAGCTGTATCTTGTCCATGAGTGCATAACTTCAAAAATCTGGGTCAATCTTGATAACTTTGGATATTTTCTGTAGCTATTTATTTGCCCTTTTGTGAAGTACATTCAATTATAGTTATTACCTTCCTGGGGGTATATTGTGTACAAACTGTCCTTGATGACCTGCACCCTCTGCAGTAAATATTACTTAGACATGGAATACTGTTCTGAGGGGCACATAATAAGATCCCATTGACCCCTTTGCAATCAATGGTCATTGATCTTATGCCTGTTACACCCTACGGATTTCCACTGTCACATTAGTATTGCTGGTGACTTCAATACAAGTAGTGTAACATTTGAAGACTTGTTCCGGTCTACTTGTTTTCTACATTTACTATATACCACACTTTGGTAACTTTGCAATGCATGTACTAACATAACTTCACATGTTCTAGCAGGTGTGTTACATGAAGTTTAGCTTTTGTCTACTGGATGACATGCAATGAAAACAAACATTCATATTATCACAGTACTAAGTTTTTATCAGCAGCAAAAAAAGGCAGGCAAGTGTGAGAAAATGAACATTATGAGAACTACTAAATTGATTTTAATGCTCTACAAGGTAAACGTCTGAGAGCCTTTACAAATGTTATAAAGAAAACCTTTACAAATGTTATGCGATTCAATCAACCATGATCGATTCAATCAAATGATAACCAATCTTTCCATCCATCCTTCCATAACTTTTGTGCCAGTGGTAGGTTCACTAAGAGCTGAATAACTGAATCTCCCTTTGAGAAATACACACAGATCTTACAATTATACTGTATAACTTATAATTTGTCGTTTGTGTTGAAATAACTAATAGTTATATCCCGAGTCGGAGGGAGTTACATTCGGTAAAATTTATATGTAAACTTTTGTTCACTGTTAAAGTGAAAAGTGCACTTGGTGAGTGTTGAAGTTAAAGCTGCCTTGATGACTCATACTGGCATTCATGGCAATGGATAATCTTACGAGGATCCTGCATTCACTAATGACAAGGAATAGCTACAGTGACATCACCTGCCCTATCGTTTTAGAAAACTCCAGTAAATGATTGACCTTTCAATGGCAACAAGATGAGTCATAACTACCTTATGAGTCATCATGGGATGGAACAGCTATAATAGAGCTTATACTCCACCACGTGACCTTTCCTATTGTTCTTTGCGGCATATAACCAACGAAAATGTAAGTTAACTCCCTCCTGAGCCCAAACTGAATTGCTATGCGTAATAAAGGCATAAAAACAAAACAATCAAACAAATTAGTAAATATCCTTAATGGGGTAAAGGTTAGTTATATCCCTCATAGTCAGGAGTTAACTAACATTTTTGTTGGTTATGTCTCGATGAATAACATTTTTGTTGCTTGTATCCCTGCGGGATATAACAAACCAAAATGTTATTTAACTCCCTCCTATTCGGGATATAACTAAAACATATTGTGACTCATCAATGTAGTTTTTAGAAGACAAGAAAAGTTTATTTATCAATTCTACCAACTGTAACTAACATATTAAAAGAAAGGATTTATGCTGCAAAAATATTAGTTAACTCTCTACTATGAGGGATATAACTAATACTCCATGAGGCCTGCTTACTAATTTGTTTAAATGCCTGATTAAGTGATTTGTTTAACTCTTATTGTAAATGAAAAGCACTGTTTGTATTTACGAGGGAGATAGCTAACATTTATGTTGGTGATATCTCTTGAAGAATGATAGAAAAGATATCGTGGTGGAGTACAAGACATATGACTAACAAATTAAGAGACTATGCTTTACAATAATATTTGGAGGCACTGTGTTTAAAATATCTTTTAATTGTGTAAATTTAACCGTCATTCAAAGTTACTACAAAAAATTTTTGAATCAGAGCGCAACGTTCTCATCACGTTTTGGCATGGACCTTCACAGTGTGATTGGTAGCATTATTTCGACACAATGCAATACACACCACAATTAAGGTCACTCTAAAGACTTGTGAATTATATAGGTCTTAAATCAGAGCTTTTTTCATTGTAATCATGGTTTATTTCGAATCTTTAAGTGAAGAAATCAGTGTCTTGCTCCATCATTATCACAGTAAAACATTAAAAGATTCTTGATTACAGATTCTATTGAACATTTGCAAAATACATATCAGTAAACAGCATTACCTTTTATATAATAATCGCTACCTACCTGTGAATAATTTATCATGCTATCCAATTCCAATGGCCCACAGCATGTGCATTGCTTATTAAAAAGGTATCATTTTCTAGCAGCTGGGTTGCCTAATGGTTTTAAGGCATCCACTGTCTCTGCCTGGCATCCTCGAGTCCCGAGGGTCCCTCGAAGCTAATTTAGAGCAACTCACCAATGCTCTCACACAACTAACCCAGGCAGTTTTGACATATGGTCCTCGATTCAATATTATTAATTACCATTTACGTCCTGTATTTCTGCACCTGATGGGCTACTTAGGACAGGTATGGACCATGGCAATGAGACGAAGGATGAAACAGCCAACATAGGCTCGACCGGGAATTAAACCTGGGACCCAGTGGTTGGAAGCCCAGTGCGCTACCACTGAGCTAGGTCCCCAGCCCTCATCCCAGATGGATGTCAATCGAATGAGACATTAATGCTGAGGCAAGCGAAAGACCCCATCCATGGGGTAGATGTGTAACATGGTGTGGACTCCAAGCCTTATCTCATTATTACATCTGCCCTGTGGCAGCTGAAATGTTATGGAGACAAGGACTTGGGGTAGTTAGATTACTTTATTTAGCGTTATGCACATTGAAATTCATACTCAGACCAGTACATATTACTAGAATATCATATGTCATGTGCATCATAACTGGGAATTAACTTGTTTTGATAAATTTGTTCTTTTTAGTAATGTAATGAAGTCCATATGGAACTTTATTGATGTGCAAGGAATGTTTACTTTAATGGCAATTATTACTCCAAGGTAAATGGGTGATACGTATCTGTCAAGTAATGAAAAACAGTGAGATCCATTTTAAGTAGTTCAAGTTTGGAGTAACAAAACCCTATAACCAGAAATTCTAGTTATGCAAGATTTCTCCTTCCTTAGGGGGGGGGGGGGGGGTGGTCTTTAGTGGTCACTTAAGGTGTCATATTACATTGATTTAAGTGAAGCGTCCCTCTACGTTAAGATGTAAGGTTATCTGAGTGCAACATCTATAGCGACAGTTCTGCTTTTTTTTTCCATATTTTTCATTTGGTGATGAATGGAAATATCAGAACTACATTAATATAAGTGTTTCCATACAACTATTGAAAACATATTATGGAACACAAGAAACCTGAATATATGGCTGGCAGGGGGCCACCAGGAGAAACATAAACATGGGCCCACTTCCAGTGCTACTCAAATGAGATACATTCCATTACCAATTAAAAATTCAAGTTGATCTTTGTTGCAATGACAAGATATAAACAGTAGCTTATTATGATATGGGTGTTGCCACTATTGTAGTGGTGGTGCATTGGCAGAGGATTTGCCTACTTACTGTATCAAGAGGTACTAGGTATGAACCCCAACCAAGGCAATGCCAAAATTCGGCAGGTCCTGCAACCAATGCCTTCCACATCAGATGCAATGGACACTGCTTAACGTACTTCTATCTTAATTAGGGGTAGGGGCCTAGCTCAGTCTGGTTCTCCGGTTCAATTCCTGGTCGAGCCTAAGTTGGACGGCCGTTTCATCCATCATCTCTTTGCCATGGTCCTTGCCTGTCCTAATTAGCCCATCATGTGCAGAAATACAGGACATGAAGCCCTTATCCACCAGCCCATCCACCCTCTTTCGTAACTGAGATAAATATAATTATTTAAGATAAGACACTGATCATACAATTTTCTTAGAATTTACTGTGTAAAAAGTAAACTATTCTAGAACAAAAATTAAGGCAGGTCATAACAGGAAATTATTTTTTTTTTTATGTTGTCATTCCTATTTTGTCAAGATAATAAATTGCTCCATTCTTAAAAGTTTTTCCTTTCCTGACTCATAAAAAAACGTTTTCTCTCAAAAACTGTCCTTTGTAAATAAATGCAAAAAACTGAATACATTTATCCAACAGAGTGGCTAAAAGCAAGGTCACAGTCATATGTCACAGTCACAGTACATGCACTGCAAAATGCCTAGACTGTAAACCTAAACAAAAAAGAAGAAATACTTGGCATTAAGATTTCTAATGTTGGTTATCAAAATACAAGTAAAAATGCAAAATGTTTCTTAGAATGGGGAAGTATATACGTGTGAGCATCGAAGTACAATTAGACATTAATAGTCACCTAACATATGATGGAAATGCAAATTTATTGATGGACTTGCTTGGGTCGAATGGTGGATTTTTACGGTAGGTTCTCTATATTTTCACCAGGTGGCTTCAACAGTATACTGCAATTTTATTGGCTGAGAAAGTTCCTGCTTTTGGTTGTGATTGGCTGAGGCAAAGTTCATCCTAGCAGCAGTATTTTTAGTGCATTTTAATGTATATTTGACATCTTATAATTTAGTTGATTTCTGTTATTTCCCAGAGAAAATAATATTTATGGAATCAGTTAGTTATGACCTACTATGTCTGAAAAGCAAAATGAGTAATAAGAAGAAAGGAAAGACTTATGTCTTGCTGAATTCAGGGCTGCTTAGTGAAAAGACTCTATTGCATGTTTGGTCTGCAAATGCTTTACGATAGAAATATAAGAGATGGCTATAGACCCTATCACCGCCGCTCACCTTTTAGTTTTTTTTATTAGAGCCATTGAAAAGGGCACAAATGAAGGTTGACAAATGGTAAAAAAAGCCCTACTATCCCATTTTCAAGGACTTTCAACTTGCGAGGCGTGGCAGACTTAGGTGCATAAGCGGCATGGGTGAAACCATGAGGCTGAGAATAAGGAAAAAAGCTACAGTTCACCAATTTTCACTTGAAAGGATGATATATACCGGTTATCAAGTTAACTAACAGGTCAGCCACTTATTAACCATGTGCACCAAAAATTTTACAAAATCATTTCAGTTTTACATGTTTTGTATGCATGGATCGTTTACAATAGTACACCATATAAACAATATTTAAAAAAACTGACAGTGTGACACTGGTCTTATTAGTAATTGATAATCTCAGTCGATGAATCTTGTAGAGTTTTCACAGGCAGTGTAGCTCTAATGTGTATTCCCGCAAAATCCACATTCACGATCACCCTGTATATTATGTTTTCATGCATTGTCGAAGTGGACATAATACTTTCAACATTAATTCAACAGCTAGGGCTTTACACCCTGTATTTCTGCCATAATATTATTTCTGCACCTTTGATGGGCTATTTAGGACAGGCAGGGATTATGGCAATGAGATGAAGGAGGAAACAGCCATCCAACTAAGGCTCCGCCGCAAACTGAACCCGGGACCCAGTGGTGGGAATCCCAGTTCGCTACTACAGAGCTAGACCCACATCCCTGTTTTGGTACATTAAATGACTACAGGTAATGTTCACTGCTTTTTGGACATAACCACAGTTACTTTAGTCAAGAAATATAGAAATATATAAGAATTATGTGTGCAATCTTTATTTGTATAAGTGGCTGAATTGAATAATGGAATGCTATATATGTGTGTAAATGCTTTACCTAAGTTCAGAGTACAAAATCATGTTTGTCAAATTATACAAATGCATATTAACTGGCAATAGAAGTGTGCCCATCATCTATGCTGTTTCACTTGTCCTAAAGTTATAGTATTTATAAGCCAATGCAATGATTATGATGAATTATCAGCTGAGATTTTTAATGATGAATTTTTTTATTTGTTTTCATATTACCTTTGTAGTTATACTAGACATTCTATTCAAGTTTCTTTCATCATTGATCATTTTTACAGTATGTCTCATAAATGCCGGGCGTTTCCAAAGATACTTTGTTGAAAGCTTTAAGTAGATACAGAAAGTCAAAAATCGAAAAATCCTACAAAAAACAGAAGACAAAAAGAGGCAGCTGTAATTTATCATCCATCCAAGTTTCCCGTATAACTTCTGTCTACGCAACAGACCATCCACTTGGACAAAAACCAGATAGCATTCCAAAACATCGTTTCTATGTTGGCCACTGTCGTTACAACATCGTATCAACATCGCCGACATCGTGCCGATGTTGAAACGATTTGGAATGCTATCTGAGAAAGACCAGTGCTTTGGGATAAAACCACACATACAACTAAAGTTACAAAAGCAATTACCATCACTGCATTTACGATTGAGCTGTAACATTACGTCACAATGGTAACCATGGCAGCTGCTGGAGCATCTTGTGTGCTGTTGTGAGCATTGTACATTGCATCGGGTACAGCTGATGATAAGCTAGTTAGGCCACCATGGTGGTATTCTACTCCACATTTTCATTTACCAGGTGCCTAAAAAAGTTTCGATTATATCATTGTATAAAGAAAAAAATATGTATATGAAAAGAAATCGTATAAGGAAAAAAAACGGGTAGGCACAAGGAAGAAAGAAAGAGAGAGGGAGTGGCCTTCAGGTCTTTTTTCCTTATTACATGGATAAAGACCATACTGTGACAGAATATCAAGGGGTCATAGGTGGCGAGACTCACGCAACCACATGGAATGTGACAGACCTAAGGTGGCACAAGAGGAAATCATTTCCAGGCCAGTGAATAAAGAATGAGGAAACTATTCAAGAATGTTGTGAAGATTCTTGAATGCATTGGTACTGTATCATAATATGAAAAGTATTAAGCTTAGGATAGGATAGTTTAGCTCTCTAACGCAGGCAATTGCTGCTCAACAGGGTAGAATGGTGAGATCAGAGGGGTTTGAGTCCACACCATGTTCCTCGATAACATGCCATATTGGGCTGATGCCGGCCTGGAGACATTGTCGTCATAACTCGTCAGCCCAACGAAGGCAACATAAACTCCATATTGGCTAGATTATGAATGCTCTCTAGGATATACATTAACAGTTTACCCCATCTATGGGAACTTGCCCTTGCCTCAACATAGATACCCTGCCCAAAGCACCACCATTTAAAAACATCTCAAGCACGTTACATCCAGCTGAGATGCAGCCTTTGCAGAGTGCCCAGCCCAGGAGTGGAACCCAGGACCTCCAGTCTAGCAGACCAATGCACAGGGGTGGGGGCCTCGCTCAGTGGTAGCACGCTGGGCTTCCAACCAATGGGTCTTGGGTTCAATTCCCGGTGGAGCCTATGTTGGATGGCTGTTTCATCCTTTGTCTCATTGCCATGGTCCCTACCTGCCCTAATTAGCCCATCAGGTGCAGAAATACAGGACGTAAAGCCCTAATCCACCACCACCACCAGCTGACAAATGCACCAGGTGGCCAATGTATTATTGGTTAAGCCACCTATCATGCATACAGCTGCAGCTTGGTGGTAGTATACATAGAAATAAAAGAAAAAATACCTAAACATGGAAAAGATGGTGTATACTAAGTCAAAATATACAAATTGAAGATCTCTATGTACACCTACACATACATTAAAACTCCAGCAAACTAAATAAAGTGTGCAACTGGTCAGAAAAAGGGACAGATTTCATTGAAATAATGAAAAAATTTTATAATATTCCCTGATCAAAACACTCAATATGTTTTATATTAATGAATAATTAATGCCTAGCCATCCATGCTGAAACTTTTAAGGGAGAAAAACTTGTTTTATTTTATCTATATATTTTATTTATATATTTTTTGCTATATTCTGTCTTTCATAGCTAACCAAACATATTTGATAAAATAATTTTTAAAAATTCTGTGGTACACAGCGTGTTATTTTGTAAACATCAAGAGATTCTTTACAGGTCTGAAACAAAGTTACCAAGGCGAAAAACACAAAGCAGTTAACTACAAAACAGTTATTATGTATTGCATGAGAAACTTCACTGTAATTATGTTGTTTAATTTGAAAGGACCAATAAACTGCAAAACAATTATAGATACTTGCCAAAAACACATTAGAACTGTTAAGGTCTAGAAATAAAAATAAAATTGTGCAGTTGTAAGAAAATTGAATTAGTTACCTGGTTCCACAACTATTTACAGTTCTACTGATGCAGAAGTACATTGTGTAAAACTTTTCTTAAAAATCAAAATTTTTCCAACTGAAGGATTGGGCCAAAAGTTCACATAGATCATTTGATGATTTTTGTTGGCTTGAAATGTGAATAATACAATTTAAAAACCACTGAAGTAAAAAAAGTCACACAAGTGGTGTTTTTTCCCTCACTTGTCTTCACTCAAAACTGCACTTAAAACTGCCGGTTTTGCTGCATTAAGCACACAATTTGGTTTCAGAACAATCAGGCCTTTCAATAAGCAAGACAGTGAAACAGTGCGGCTTATATACAGTTAGTTTGATTAAAAACGGCCTGTCAATTTGAAACTAGACAAAGCTGTCATAGCTGGCTACTCAAAACCGGATCTAAATGTGCATATTTCTGATATATTAGATGAATTTCTTACATTTACAAAGGTTGATCTTTATCTGGTGATAGAGTGGACAGAAGCAGCTGACTTTAGCATGTTTAGACCACAGCCAGGTACAAGTCGCTACAGACAGCTAGAGTTGACCGTATTTTAATAAACAAACTGTAGTGGTCAAGACAATAAGACAGTGGCCAGTGAACACATCAGATGACTACACTGATACCTGGTCTTCATGAGCACCATTTCAGCTGGAAGTTATTCGCATGAGATTTTAATTCAAAATAGGAATGCCTTGTACTCAGAGCGCTCTGTGTGGGGCAGGTCAAAGTTGGTGGTTGGATGGATTAGGGCTTTACGTGCAGTATTTCTGCACCTGATGGGCTAATTAAGACAGGCAGGGACTATGGCAATGAGATGGTGGATGAAACTAAGGCTCAACTAGGAATTGAACCCAGGGCCCAGTGGTTCAAAGACCAGTGCACTACCACTGAGCTTGGCCCCCACCCCGGTAGGTGTAAGACCTCACCAATAGAGTTAATATGGAAGGTGGTCTTATAGTTGACTGAGCTACAGTAGCATCGAAAGTGTGCAATATTGTTAACACTTAGCGAATGAAAACTGGTGGTACAATGCACCAGCATTTTAAAAATTCCGAAAGTGTTAAAATATTCAGTTCCAGATGAAAGACTTTAATTTACAGGGTGTAATAAAAGTGTAATGCACTGGAGGGGAAATGAAGGTATCCAAACTGAAGCAAATTGCAAACAGGATTTTAAGAAGCACTGCCAAATTTATTTGTGAATACAAATACATGTAACATATGTCATCAGCACGCAATGCACAGATTTTGCATGAAAAAATGATTAATAGTAATTGTACACCTGTTTTGAAGATAATACAGTATTCATAACTCAATATATAGTTTTCAAACTCAACAATACATATTTGTGTATTAAGTTAGCTAAAGTCGATGCAGTCCAAATCCAATTGGTTCTCAAAGTATTTCTTTTTTTATTTAAGAATAATGTTACAGTACTCAGCATTTTTTACTGTACAAATAATTGCATAAGCTGCCCGAGGAAGATAACATGAATATTAGTTAAATTATGTAGTGCTAACTGCTAATTGCCATATTTTGTAAACTATTCAGTACAGACGAATAAAAAGTACAGCAAAATTCAACGTAGAGCAGATATACCTCCTAATTTGGGAGACTGGCAAAAAATGTTCAATCCTAATTAGCCTTAACCTTCAAGAAATTATGTATAACGTGTGCTTTTGTTACAAGAAGATATCAATTAACTCGAGCCTTAACCCTTTTTTAAAAACTCAGATTTTTTTTCTCATAAATATACCCGTTTTGTTTAATTATCAAATCAATGCAAGGGTACTAAATGTACAGGTAGTACAAAGAAATTGACAAACAAAGAAGGTTTTTGGAGAATTGTGAAATAGTTGTACATACACAAATAACAGTAAAGTACCAGTTCTTGAATGTTGTATAGGGGGGGGGGGGAAATGCCCTTGAACAAATTGTAAGATGGGTCTCTATTAATTTCATCCATAATATTGTGCTAATGAATAAAATGAAAGTAATCTAAGGACACGAACTTCTATACTAAATACTATATCAGTAAACAACAAACAATTTGAAGGACATCATGCACAACATTTACACTCAAATAGCTGAAATAATACCAGGGAATTGCTGGTGTGGAACCTTGCTGATGGTCACAGCAGTTTTACATTACGGTGGTCACGAACAAAGGAAGGTCACCTGCAGTGAGAAATGGTCATGACAGATGATTGCTGGTCACGTGTCTAGCAACAGGGCGTTGCTGTGGCACATTGATCAGTTAACAATACAGAAGCAACTATGTGTGAATTAGGTTTTACTGATCAAAGTGTAACAGAGTTTTTCACTGAGCAGCCCTGAACTCAGAAGGACATAGTATTTCATCTCTTCTTATTACTCGTTTTGCTGTTAAGACATAGTAGATTATAACTAACTGATTCTATAAATATAACTTTCACACGGAAATAGCAGAAATCAATTGTATGATAAGATGTCAAATATACATTAAAATGCACTAAAAATACTGCTGCTAGGATACACTTAACTTCAGCTAATCACAATCAAGGGTGGGAACTTTATCAGCCAATATAATTGCAGTATTCTGTCGTAGCCACCTGGTGGAAATATAGCAAACCTTCCATGAAACTCCACTATTGAATTAGTTAAGGGCTGCAATAAAAAAAAAAAAATCCAACCACTTGAAAATATACTGAATGAATGGAATATTGCCATGAAAGTGTATATAAGGTATTCTCTAAAACAGAAAATATCATATTACCATATGAAGGGTCATATTTTCAAACATGATATTCCGTATATACTCTATTTATGAAATATTTAATATAGTCACAATGGGTTAAACCTGTCACTATTCAGTCACAACTGGTTATTTGGCATAAATGTGCATCCACAGAGTTACAAGGTTATTCATGGAGTTTATGAGGAAGCCTATATATTCAGTGATGCACTATTAGCAATGGTCATATATTTTGATATGAAGATTGCATAGAACCCCACAATTAGGACCACTTGGATAGCATGAGTTATAACACCACTCTGCTAGGTTCCATAGTTATGATATTCTATCATAGATAGATAGATAGATAGATAGATATGGAAAGTGCAGCCCTCCAAGGCAAGTCCTTCCTGTGGCTATCAAGGGTTGATTGATGAGGTGAGGGGAGTCCACCCATGTTACACATTTACCCCCTGGGTGGGATATTTTACTTGCCTCGGCATAGACACTGAGTACAAGGGACCACAGATTTAACGTTTCATCCGAACCACATCCAGCTGGGATATTGCTCATGAAGGGTGCCCGAGCCCAGGATTGAACCCGGGTCCTTCAGAGGAGCATGCCAGCGTCTTACCACTAGACCACCCAGCTGCCTATTCCTTATTCACGATACTGGAAGACAACTTCTCTGTTGAACATTTAGGACCATAGTGATTGCATATCCTGGTGTTACGAATTATTGCGTTCAGATGTACTTAACAAGGAAAACTTACTTCTCATAAAACAAGTTTAGGAAAGGACCACACCCAACCGCCCAAACAAGTTTCACGGTCTGTGAAATTGATGGTTGAAAGACCAAGTTCAATAAAAACTTGCCCATGGGCTATGTTAAAATCTGGTCAAGCATGCCCTGGTGGTTTTCTTGCGCATAAAAACAACAAAAAAACAAGAAAACTGACAATTCGACCACATCGAGGAAGCAGCACCCAAGCATGCTTCGACTCTCAACACACAAGTGCGCACGGCCAAAATGCACTTGCAATGCACCTTGAACTATATCTCTGCTATCCACCAAAGAGAAAATACCTGAAATAAAATACTAATATATAATTGATTTACCAACTATGTATATAACAAATTACGAGGAGCTACTAGTCTGACACCATAAGTGATACACCTGAATAAATACATTGTTATCAGGTTAAGTGAAAGTTTGTGAAAACCTGAAGAGTTAATTATTTCTTTATGTGCAAAGCTAGTACATAGCAATTTATATTAATTTTTTTCTTGGTGTGCTTTTTGAAAAGTAAAATTTTAAGTTGAGTAAGTAAAAAGGAATAAGCAAATGTACTGGTAATAACTTGTAAACTAACTACTTGGTTTAGTAAATCAGTTACACCGTTTTTATTTTGTATGTAGTCTGGTTTTTTGCGAAACCTTATGGTGTTTGAAAATCACAATATTTGACAATTATGCCAAATTCTAGCAAATGTAGAAAGCTCATTCAGTGAGCTCAGAAGCAATCTCAATTTCGAATGTTATTATACATTCTGGTTCCATTGTGAACAAACTCATGAAAACCTTTACAATAGATTTTTGTAACCTGGTTGGTTTGGAACCTGGACATTTTTTATACAAAAGTTAAAATACAAGATTTAAACTTTTTTTGTCCCTTCAAACATTTTAAATTTCTAAATACGGTATCTTGCAAATAAATGTACTTTCCGTCATACTCAGATATTTTCATGATTCGAATATAATTGGTATTTTCCGAAGATCGAGTAATTTTAAGTACATCCAGATATTATGAAATATTATATCATATAAAGTATGATTTATGAATGACTGTGGTTATTCCATTGTAAAAACACTTCGATATTTTGTCCTTATTTCTCCATACTGACTACCCAATACCATATAAAGTCATAGGGGTTATACCACTACCATATAAGGACCTGTAGTGATTTCAAAGGGTGAGCATATTTGCATATGAATCAGATAATATTATGTCTCATCAAATTGAATAATGACAGCGAAGATGACATATATTTATTCCCTTCATTGACAAAGTTAAATAACTTTAACAACAACGATGTGTCTGTGAGTTAAAGCATTCTTTCAAAAGGGTTGAGCTGTTATCAGATCTCAGAATCGGTCAAGGGCATAGTGGGTTTTCACAGAAGGTTCTCTGTACTTCCACCAGGTGGCTAATACAGAATACTGCAATTCTATTAGCTGAAAAAGTTCCCGCCCTTGACCGTGATTTGCCAAAACAAAGTGCATCCAAGTAGCAGTATTTTTTGTGCATTTTAATGTATATTTGACATTCATCATTTAGTTGATTTTTGTTATTTTTTTGAGAAAGTTATATTTATGGAATCAGTTAGTTATTACCTACTCTGTCTGAAAAGCAAAATGAGTAATAAGAGGAGAGGAAAGACTTATGTCATACTGAATTCAGGGCTGTTCAGTGAAAAGACTCTATTACTTGTGTGTAACTGCTTGCAACACCAAACAGGATATATACATTTACATTTAGTTATTTCATTTTCCCATAAAAACCCAACAACCAATCCGAAATATATGATAAAGTTATGACTAAAAAGCCTAATCAACTGACAGTGTCATATTATGGCCAGGGTCACCAACATAATTTAATTGTGTATAAGGAAAATAGCAAAGCATGAGTTATTTCAACTTATTTGGCATTTCATTATTAGTCAAAACATTGGGTGAAAAAAAAAACGTTATGGTATAAGCATGTCTTTCCTTAGGCCAACCTAAAGTGGACAACATTCTGGCAATTTTAACCTCATGCTATAACTAATCATTGCTAAGTAATAAAACTGGTGTAATACACGAAATTAAATCCATTTTCGTGTATAAATGCTCAATGTATATCGATGTCTTTGTCAAGAGAATTTTCATAGATCTTATTTCATTATTGCCCAGATAGCATTCCAAATCGTTTTAATGTCGGCACGATGTCGGCACGATGTCGGCGATGTCAAAACGATGTTGTAACGTCGGCGGCCTATATGCTATCTGTGTGAGGCATGCACACTTTTTCATAACTGTTGTGTCTTTGTTGCCAAAAATGTTGGGTCAAGGTCACTACATAACAGTTTTTCTGTTGGCTGACTTACTTTTTGAATACAAGCACACTCAGAGTGCTTCTATTCAAAAAGTAAGTCAGCCATCAATGCAGGGACATATGAGGGGTTTTCCCCACTTAGATATGTCTACAGGACCTCAGTATCTCAAAAGGCAAACCTATTATAGAAGTAAAACGTCACAGGAAAATTCTGACCTATAAATATAAGGTTGGTATTTCATGGATGATATGTATCATAGGATATTGACCCTAAACAGCCACTGAACTGGTGAACTGAACTGAAACCTGCTAGACCTGTGTAAGAATGAATAAATTTATTTACACTCCTTAGAGCCAACCTATGACCTTCAGGGTGTTACCCACCATAAACATCCTGTCTTTTGTTATCGTATCACAATTTTGGCAATTGGGGAGTTCAGACCACCCCCCCCCCCTTTAAAAATATCCCATTTTCTACGCCTCTGTTCAAGGCATGGTGATTTATAATCATAACAAACTTATTACTCAATACTTAAGCAAACAATATGCATATCTTACACAATAAGTCATTGACAAGCTCTAAACTTATTTGATATGCATCAAAACCTGCATAAATGAGTCGAAGTCTAATTTTAGTCCAATCAATATTCCTACAATATTTTTTTTAATAACCTTTTTATTGTGCATGCATTCTATATATTTTTGTTGGATATGCATGGATTCTTTAAAAAATAAAATATGATTATAATACAGTTTACTCAGCTGCAAGTAACACATCCTACGTCACCAGGCATGTTGTTATTTAGTAAACAACTTTATTTATTTTTTATCTTTTTATTTTTATATTTCATGACATCGATATTCACTCTAGTCATTAGCCATGACAAACAGCTTAACCTATATAAAACTGACAGGTGTCACTAATACTGAGCAGTGAAACCACTGGAGTTTTGAACTTGAGTGCACTATGTTTTGTTGGAAAATGAAATTTTATTATTGAGTCATATGTTTATTTACTTATTAATTTATTTGTTTACTTTTATACGTATTAACTAATAGAGGACTCATCTCCGGTTTCACTGTCTGCTCAAGGTTTTTCTGGCCAATATTTCTCAATGTATACATCGATAATCAACACAAAAAAGTATGAAACTGTTGTGATGGCAAGGTTGGAGCTCATATTCATTTAATGTAATTTTCCAATGAACTTTTAACATTTTCAGTTGAGATTGCATATTGAAGCTTATGAGGGAAAGCGTTCCTCACAGCAGAAGCTCTGTAAAATTAATGAAATATATTTAAAAACATTGGTCATAAATGTGGACAACATGGGGGGACATTGTTGTCGGAGACAGACAGGTTTTTAATTGTTTATTTTACTTTATTACAGATCATGAAGTACTTGCTTGCCTTGGCAATTTTGGCAGTTTCATACCATGGTAAGTTTATTAATACACTCATTCTGATAAAATATGTGACACTAAAGATACAAATATGGTCCTTTTTTGTGAATCCTGTTATGTATGATAATAGATGGCATTATGAGGCCAATTCCTACAGATTCACATTCATATTCTTTATTCCACTTGGAAACGGGTGAGAAGTGCCTCAAAAAGGCAGCAAAATTACGCTAAACACATTAAACCTGGAAGCCAGCAAGGCACCCCTTCAAACATCGCTGTAACAGCAACAGCCATTTATAAGTGGAAATTACCGTTAAATTGTATGATGAAAGATGAACTGGCAGTGAAACTCATAATCGCTAAACAGTCATGATACTGCTGAGACAAAGCTGTATGCAACACATGCATGCACACTGCACCACACATGTATATTAAATTATTGTACTCCACTCAGACTGTTTTCCTTTTGTTCCCACAAAAATGTAAGTTAACTCCCTCCTGAGTGTAAACTGAACTTGGGTTGCGTAATAAAGGCAGTTAAACAAAACAAGCAATTAAACTATTTAGTTAATATGTCTAGTGCAGTATAAGTTAGTTATATCCCTTCTAGACAGGAGTTAACTAACATTTTTGGTTATATCTTTCCGCCTCAGCGCCAGGATATAACCAACAAAAATGTTAGCTAGCTCCCTCCTATTCGGGATATATAACTATTACATGTATATCCATGGCCTGTTGGGCTTACAGATATTTACAGAGTGAAAAATACTTGGTATTGGTTGAGAAAATAATAGTTGAAATACAGCTAGAAAGACATGATGGATTGAGTGTATTGGGTATATTATTGTCATCATAATAATGGTATTTACAGCTGAAACTAATAACAAAAACTTTACGTCAACAACAAAGTTGATGTTACCTAGGCTTTTGATTTTCTTCCACTTAACAATCGATTTGTTAGACTTTGGATCTATACTTCAGATGATGTCATATGAATTCAGCATGACTCCCATTGGCTAAGGCAGTCACACAGCCAATGGGAGTCATGGGGTAATATCATCATCTGTAGCTTAGTTTTCCGTCAATGAAATCTGCTGTAGAACTGGCTAGGGAAGTATATTAACTATTGAATATTATGAATACAGAGTCAGTGAATCACTGCTCTGGTCAACTCGAATAATATGATCCTCGCCCTATCACAGACAGACAAAGATCAATCCGCTGTCACAGTCCAACAGGTCTGTGCAAAACTGCTCTGGCGACTCCAGCATATCTAGAAATGTTAGTTAACTCCCTTCTGAGTGCAAACTGTACTTTGATTGCTTAATAATACCAGTTAAACAAACCAAACAATCAAGCAAATTAGTAAATATACCTTATGGAGTATAAAATGTTTAAATCCCTTCGGCGTCGGGATATAACCAACATAAATGTTAGTTAACTCCCTCCTACTATGTATCTATGTTTATATATATATAGTATCTGTATAAAGCGCAGGTCTCTCTAACAGTATCTTTAAATTTTAAGATATGGGACCGGGACATTTCAATGTTAACAGTCCTATTCTGTAATGATGAGTTATTCTGTAAATCGTTTGTCCAGTATTTGTATCGTTCAATACGATTATTTTAGTTTCGATTTGACACATAAATCAAAATTTTGGGATCACTGATGTAAACATTATGTTTTATTAAATATACAGATATAATTTATTCGCACATAAAGTTATACACTTCTTGTGAAAAATAAAAATATAATAACAATTAAGATTATCCTCTACAGTATACTAAACTTTGGTCATTACAGTTGTACACCATTTGTCTAAAATATTCATTAGCAGGACATGAATTCACAATTGCAAAGTGCACAAAACAGGAATATTTATAAGTCTGCCCATGTCCAATGCAACAGGGCATGGGTAACATTATTTGATTCAGAAGTATGAAGGTTTGTGATATGATAGAAATTGTTTTAAGAGTGTGTTGGGAGCGTTTTCGTGTTTTAAATTATTTTAGTATTGTGGGAACGTAACATTCATAATGTATTACTATGCTTTAAAGATTTTTTTTGTAATTATTTTATTCTTTTTATTCATTTCAGGTGTGATCGGTGAAGAGGTGGCAGAAGACTGTAATGCTCAGGAATGTGAGGCAGCTGTTGGGAGAATCTTACAAAAAACTAACTACGACTGCTGGTAAGCAATAACCTTAATTACAGTAAAGATCATACCTGTCCAACTTATACTTTCAGTTCTCATGGAGAGGTATGAGAGACACATGATTTATAGTCAGAATACTGCCATTGTTTGATTCTTTATATATATATAAAACTCTGAGGAAATTACCTTCCACGTACAAGGCTTTCCAGATATAAGGTCCAAGTAGATCTTTTTCTATTAGACTGCTAGCTGCTATGGACAAATAATGTCAGTCACCTGGAAAGAGTTGTGCTATATATTCATATTGTATATATATTTTTAACATTTAGGTGAATGTGAGCTTTGCAATTGGTCCAATTTTACTTAATTATATCCCGAGAAGGTGGGAGTTAACTGAAATTTTAATTGGATAATTCCCGACCCCGGAAAGTTTGAATTTTCGTTGACTCTCAGAACAATAGGAAAACTATCTAGGTGGAGTATAATAATATAAATTTCTTGTGATAGTAATGA
Source organism: Alitta virens (assembly GCA_932294295.1). Taxonomy (NCBI): domain Eukaryota; kingdom Metazoa; phylum Annelida; class Polychaeta; order Phyllodocida; family Nereididae; genus Alitta; species Alitta virens. The sequence continues at coordinate 34,028,775 of OW028581.1, read as the reverse complement.
CTGACGAATCTTTATTTATAGGAACGAGCCAGCAAGAATCATAAGTGCATTAGCACCGTGCCAGAAACCAGAATGCCCGCAAGCAGTCCGAGACTATCTCGTACCACTCGGACAGAGAATAGAGAGAAAAGCAATTGAAAGTAATTGTCCAGCTGGACTAACACGGGGACAAAGAGGTGTGTATGCACGTAAAATATACTGCAGCTGCAGTAGAAATAAGTTTTTTACACCAGATTCATATTGCATCATCCTATTTGTACGTATAAATTCTGTTATACAAATGCAATCCTGGTTGGCAAAGTTGCAATGCATATAATCAAGTGCACTGAAAATGGTTTAGTCAATGGTAAAGTGTTTTCATATCTTTATTCCAGATTGCTCCCTAGCACAGTCATTCGAATGCGCCATGGGATCTGCTAATCTTGCCTTTATCTTTCCAAACCTCCAAATCACTGATATCGCAAAGTTGTGCCTGTAAGTATCTTCTGCCAGATTTCTAAGAATTGGAAACTGAACTCCAGAGGGCGTCATGTGGACCCAAGGCTCCCATTGGTTAAAGGCAGTCCTTCAGGCGATGGGAGTCACAGATGTATATGACGCCTCTGCAGTTTAGTTTCCAAGTCTATGAGTTGTGTAGTAGGCCAAAAAAAGCCTGTCGTTAGGAAATTGGCAGACTTCTTTGGGAGCTTTAGATTCGAATCACTCGAGCTATATATTTATTGGTACAGTTTTAGTTACTATATTACCATCATCTGAGACATTTGAATCTGGGCTCTTCAGTCTGGTCTGAAGTTACCCTCTTAATAAGGTTGCTATTCGTGTAAGATTATTAGATAATTTTGTTTTTTTTTCAGAGATGTATCTAAAATTTTGCAGACTGTTAATGTATGTCAGATGTGCGTACAAGGCCTGATTCCTGGTTGGCAGGGCTGGTCAGCTCAAATCGATCTAATCTTTAACATCTCTGTTACACTGGGAAATGGTGCTTGTAAGTATAAATATGAAATGTGAAAGAACAGTTTAATATGAATGAAAAATAACAGTTCGACATCATGCCACAGGATAAATATTGCAACAGCAAACGTGTGCTCAGGATATAGTTAGTTTCAACATGCTAAAGCCAGCTGCTTCTGTCCACTTCTATAGCTAACAATCTGCTTACATCTATCACCAGATAAATATTAACCTTGGTAAATGTAAGAAACTTATCTAATATATTATAAATATGTACTTTTAGATCCGGTTTTGAGTAGCCAGCTATGACAGCTTTGTCTGGTTTCAATTTAACAGGCCGTTTTTAATGAAACTAACTATCTGTTTGATTCTTATAGGATGTATTTGAAAAGATCATTCCTTGTATGTAACAACAAGCTTTTTTTTCCAGCAAGATAATAGTTTTGTATTAATTTATTTCAGGTAACTGTTCTAGGATGATCGTAAACCATGTTGCTAATATCAATCTCACTACACCATGCTCGTGAGTGATTCGTTTGAACTATTTCCTTAATTGATCAGCACTTTTAACTTTCAAAATGATTCCAATTTTCAAGTAGTTAAGGATTCCTTGCACTTTTAAATTAAGGCGTGATTTATCTTCGATAAATTAAAGCTTGGCATAAGTCGAAAAATCTTTAGATTTAATCCCAGGACAGACTGTTTACAGCTGATATCATATACTTTAAAATTAAACTGCTAAACTACAGAGGACGTAATGTGAATCAAGAATTCTCCTTGGTGAACTCAGCCCAGCAGCCAATGGTAGTTCTGAATTCACACCACATTTTCTGGAGTTTAGTTTCCAGGTTTATGATAGCAGCTGTACCCAGATAGCATTCCAAATCGTATCGTTGTCGGCGGGATCAGGGATGTCGGTGATGTCAAAGTTATGTAGAAACGACGTTGGCCCGATTTGGAATGCAATCTGGGTAATTCAGCTGCCAATGGCCGAGTGTCACCATACTGACAACTGCACTTCATTTGAAAGGGTGGGGGCCTAGCTCAGTGGTAGCGCACTGGGCTTCCAACCACTGGGTCCCGGGTTCAATTCCCGGTCGAGCCTATGTTGGATGGCTGTTTCATCCTTCGTCTCATTGCTATGGTCCCTACCTGTCCTAATTAGCTCATCAGGTGCAAAAATACAGGACCACCAGCAGCACCACCACCACCTCTTCATTTGAACACTCTTTTTGGCATTTTGCAAAGCCAAATAAAACACTGGCATATTAGAACACCTTACTTCGCAGAAATGCACAAGAAGTGTTCACACATGTAATACTCGGTTTAATTTCTGTGCCCTTGAGGTGTCTGTTCGTTTTGCAATATATCCAAGGAGACCCTAAGGCCAAATTGACCTTATTCAGTAAAAATTAAAGGAAAATATTTCTAGAATAACAACAATTCCTATTGATGTATATTGTAACAAATATTATTCAATTCATTTTGGTGATAAGTTTCAGGTAAATGTTTTTGTGGCTTCATTTATGACACATTGCGAAAATGGTATATTTTAATTAAACAAATTAGTAATAGATGAAAAGATCTAGTATAGCGCAATATATATGTGAAATATGTAATATAAATAATAACATTTTTGTTTGCAGAACTGTTCGGACAATAGTGGACTTCACCAGAACGATTGCCAGTGACTGCGCTGTAAAACTTGTCAATTATCCTCTCAAATTAGAATGGTTGGAGATTGTTGATAACTACATAAACTTTTTCTTACCATTCACCGGATCATTCTGTGGTCTTGTCAGTAAGTACAATTCATGTAGCTGATTTACACTCCAAAACACGTTTTACGTTGGACATTGAATACAGAATCCACTAGGAAAAAGTACATTCCATTTGAAAACTGCCAATATGATAAAGAATAACTAGTGTTCTGGGTTTAGCAGAATTGTGTAAAAGAGCAATAAAGTCAAAACTACATAAATTAATATGATCAATTAAGAAAAAGGTCGCAATTATAATGATTGTATTATTTTATTTCAGGTGGGCAATCCAGTGGGTCAATGAGCTCTGTGCTGAACCTAAGTTTCTTGTTGGTCCCCCTTTTATTTCTTCTATTCTTGCGAAGACTGCGCCATTAAAGGTGAATAAAAATGTAAAAAAGCATCAAAAGCTACAGTAGACAATCTGAAATGGAGAAGATTGAGAGTTTATAGAATAAACATATGGTAGTCAGGTTCACATCGTATACATTGGAATACGCCGACTTGCTCTTCACTATATTTGGAAGTAGCCTACTCTGATGCAGCACATTCCAATTTCAGTAATTCTCAAGGCATGGGCAGGCCAATGATCATCAGTGGACCAGATTGCCAAATAATTATCGACGAAGTAGTTAGCATTGAAACTATAAGTTTGTTCCAAAAGATGATTTGAAAATATATGCATTTTTAGTAAATTTTTGGCAAAAACCAATCCAAAAGAATCCAAAAGAATTTTGCCTGATGAAAACTGAAAGAAAGAATCAACACGCAAATAATTGTTGTAATAATAATCAGATGATTTTTGAAAATATATCATAATATGCCTGTAGACACATATAATTGTCATAATAAAAATCAAATGTAAATTATTAAATTTTTTTTTTTTGGTTGACCGAATACCATGCCAAATCAGCTCAATGATGGCCGGAGTTAAAACCTTTGGGTCATCGTTGACCGAAACGATGGCATTTTTATCCGCATAATTCTTAAAGAAATTATAATATAATCGTTTTCATACCTCATCAAAAGTGGTCTCTATACCAGTGTTTCTTGTTTGTATTGGACATTTTTGCTGTAATTGTGTAAATTTCATCATCATTCAGCTGTAGTGTTGATTACATTGCTTTTGTATTGGACATATATCCCATAACTTTGTCAGTCATCAACAGGGACTACTACCCTGATAGCATTCCAAATCGGCCCAGCATCATTTCTATATTGGCCACTGTCGGTACAACATTTTATCGACATCGCCGACTCGGCCGACGTTGAAACGATTTGGAATGCTATCTAGGTATCGATGTTAAGATCATGTGACTCTGATATTATATGCTAATGTGCATTTAGTTTTTTTTCAAACAATTTTCGAATAGCTTTTTTCCAATACTGAATTTGAAGGCCTTACTTTGTATATTTCTAAATAAGTAACTGATGAACGGTCATTTAACTAATTAAGACATATACACTCCTTGTACTTATGGTAACTTATTTAGTCTGTTAGCTGCAGTCATGTCAAATAGTTTACTGCTTCTGATAATGTGTAGATCACATGTTGTTAGTGACTTTTGTAAGTACATGAGATTTTTGCCTATTTTCTAGAAATTCATTAACCTGGGACTTATATGTTCCTTAAGTAATTTTTATTTTTTTTTAAGTAAGTAAGTAAGTAAGTAAGTAAAATTTTATTTAACGTCGGGGATGAACAAATTGTACAACAATCAACACAAGCTATAAAGCTTTTAACCGACAATAACCTTGTTATGTTCACTAATTTCCTTTAATAGCTTCTATCGTGCTTTTTCTCCCATTACTATATTCATTGAATACCCACTGAATGGTGCTTTTTGCCAGGTCTTAACCGTCTTTATTTTGTGTTTAAATGGATCAAAATTCGTCGCCCATACATTATGTAAAGTTCATACAAATGAGAAATGCCCAATATATACTTCCAGATCTTAAAAGTCTTTATTTTGTGTTTAAATGGATCCAGGGCAGATCAAATTCATCACCCATACATTATGTAAAGTTCATACAAATGAGAAATGCCCTATATATACTGTGCCATATGGATACAACCTTGATAAATATGTTTATATTTTTGGATACTGTACATTTTAAAATATTTATTCGAGACATTTAATAAAATAAGAAAGTTCTACCAAATGCCGGAGTTGTTGTTGTTGATCTGAAGCTTTAAAAAAATATCATTAGCAAGTTTACATTACAAATGATATCAAAATATACAATATTTTAATTATAATAAATGTGAGAGGTCATTTATCATTTACTTTAAAGTTATCTTAAGATGATGGTTTCCTTACATTAATTGGGTGGCTATGCCATAAAGATGGACCTCTAAATACAATGGATTTCTTAAAGAGATTAATTATTGGTCTTGCTAACCCAATATCACCACGATGCCTTGAAAACTTCATGCCTTTTCATTATTATTGTCTGTTTTCTTATGGCCAAAGAAGGTGGTGGGTGGGTGGATTAGGGCTTTACGTCCTGTATTTCTGCACCTGATGGGCTAATTGGGACAGGCAGGGACCATGGCAAGGAGATGATGGATGAAACAGCCATCCAACTAAGGCTCCACCGCGAATTGAACCCGAGACCCAGTGGTTGGGAGCCCAGTGCGCTACCACTGAGCTAGGCCCCTATCTCTTTGGCCAAAGAACAATTAACATTAACAGACAAATCCCATGTAAAATATAGCAATAAATGTTTAAATCAAACCTATTGGTGCCATATAGCCCATGCATGAACCAGAGCACTTCTATTCATATTTTTTGTTTTTTATTTACAATGATAGTTTACATAATTTAAGATAAAATCCCTTTGGACAAGAATTACAGAATTACAGAAAGTGAGACAGTGTGGATTAAAAGTTGTCAATAATTGTCCTTCAAAGATATCATTTCTAATCTCAAGGCAAATACTATAAAGGTGACTCCTGTCAGGAAACAACTTCGTCTGTACTAGCTGAAGATGGATTAATCCACTGCAGAGGTAGAATTCACAATGCACCAGTTGAAACTCTGCGAAATTTCCAATCCTACTTCCTACAAAAGTCACTTTCTCAGATATTTGGTTATTCTCGATGCACACAAGAAGTTACTTCATAGTGTCGTAAATTCAACAATTTATTACACAAGTAAGAGAAACATTTTGGATTTCATGTAGAAAAGTCGCTGGAACAGCCCTGATCCCCCTCCCTTACAAAAGATACGTCTTCAAGATCCCCCCCCCCCTTCACAGTAACTGGTGTAGACTTTGTCAAAAAAAGAAACAGACAAGAAAGCAAGGCCTACATTTGTTTATTCAAGTGCACTTCAACTCGTGCAATTTATCTTGAAGTATTGAGTGACCTGTCTCTTACAAGTGTTTAGAAGATTTACCAGTAGAAGATCAGTACCAAAGGTTATGGTTTCGGACAAAGCTTCTACTTTCGTCGCTACTGCAAGAATGATATCAAGTCTGCAAAAGGTCATACATGAAAAAGGGACAGAATGGAGATTCATACCTAAACGAGCCCCTTGGTTTGGAGGATGGTGGGAACGTCTAATTGGTCTTACTAAAGCTTGTTTAAAGCACTTGGAAAATCATTGATCTCTATGGAATCGCTACAGACTATAGTAACAGAAATTGAAGCAGTCCTGAATGATCGACCAATTACCTTCGTATCATCAGATGTCAATGATGAAGAAGCTCTCACTCCATCGCATCTACTACATGGGCGAATAATTACTACCTTATCAGATTTTGTTCCACATATGAACATCCAAGATCCAAGCTATGGTTGCTCAGATTTTTCTGACAGAATGATCCGCCAGAAACTAATCTTGTCTAATTTCAAGAAGAGGTGGAAGACTGAATATTAAAATGTCTCTACGAGAATTTCAGAAAGTGTCAGGTCTCAACAACCAGAAAATTCAAGTTGGCGATATTGTACTCGTTCAGAATGACACTCCGAAATCTCACTGGAAACTCGCTAAGATAGAAGAACTGCATTCCGGCAATGATGGTTTAATTCGCTCTGCTACAATCAGGACTATGAATGGCATTACAAACAGAGCGATCGCCAGATTAATTCCTCTTGAAGAGAACTGTTCTCAAGAAAATTCAGAAATTACAGAAGGAGAAGTTGAAGCAGAGAATGGCTCCACTCCTGAAGTTCGACCAAATAGACTAGCAGCAGGAATTGCAAAGAGAAATATGAGGAAATATATTGAAATGTCATGTTAATCATGAATTAACAGTTCATGTAAATTTTCACATTTAGTTCATGAAAATTTTCACATTTAGTTCATGAAAATTTTCACATTTTGGGCCCCGGATCCTATGTCGTCACTATTGCTGTAGTATTAATGACATGACAATCAACCCAATGAGTTCATTTTTTTTGCAGGCTCCTCTAACTATTATACACACCACTAGCACCTCCAGCTGGTCCTATAAGTTCCTCAGTTCCTAGGAAAACTAAATGTCATCTCCATGTTCACCAATGACATCACACAATTTTGTCAACTTGAGTTTTATCTACTGAACCATCACATCTAAGTGAAGGTAGATCCTATCCAAGAAACCTGGCCTGTCAGCCTGTACAATTTATTTTAAGAAGTCGAGGTGGCTGCCAGGTGACACATACTGAAGGTAATTTAATTTTGCCCCCACTGAAAGGTTATTGAAATCAAAGGCTTCTGTTTTTCTGCTGACCACTACTCTCAAATAGGGAAGGAATAAGCAGGCAGGGTCAGCCTATTGACATGTGTCATAAAGCTACCCTTTCTGCCTTCTCCTTCCCTATGATAGTGGTCATGGTGTTTTCTCCAATAGCACTCCTGCACAGGTATATCTTTCCTGTGTGTTAGAAATGCTGATGTTAAAGATATACTTCTCATGAGGCTCTTGGAAATAAATTGGGCTGTCTACATTTCCAAGCATAAATTGACAAAGTTTTACCAGATTTTCAACAATACATGCCCTCATTATTTGCACTCTATCATCAGTGCATGAAAACCAGTGCACAATTATGGCACTCGGGGCCAAACATGAACTCTATATTAACATTCCTCATATGAGGAAAGAATTGTGTACAAGGTCCTTTGTCCCCAGTTCAATTCCCTATGGAATGACCTTGATTTGTCTGTAAGGTCAAGTCCGAGTTGTGCGACCTTCAAGCAGACATTGAAAATATCCTCTTTATTGAAACCTTCAATTCTGCCTTTGGGATTACCCCGAAAGGCAGAAGTCATGTTGGCACAGCTTCGGCTTGGTTTCTCAGATATAATGCACACTTATATGCGAAAGGGTGTATCATTTCTTCATTTTGTAACTGTGGCACCTTAGCACAAACTGTCAACCACTTTCTCCTTAAATGTCAAATATTTTCCAAAAAATAGACGAATCTTGTTAAACAGCGTTAGTAGAACTCAGAACGCAGAATCATTGTATTTGTATTACATATATAATAATATATTATGCATTTAGTTGAACAGATATCATTATGACACACACGGTGCATGAACATGACATATATATGTAATAAGGGTGACACCTCCAAGATAAATAAATATCGCTACTGAGGTGCCACCCACGATTTTGATAATACTACATCACTACCAATAACTTCCAATTTACTGTTATTTGGGGATGAATCTCTGCCCACAGATGCCAACTCTGATACAATCATCCGAACATAATCAGTTCCTTCGTAGCCGACTTTGTAATATATTTAGTTGATCAATAGATCTTTTATTCATTCAGGCCTTTTGTACAGTCTGCACATTATACTGACCCTGATTGACCCTATTACTGAGCCTTCGGCTGAATCGGCTAGTTGCTGAAATAAATAAATATATTTAAACCAACTGTTAGCTATCAGTGAGCACTATTTGTGGTAATTTGCCTTTCCTGATGTGTTTTTTTTAAACAGTCACCATATCATCTTGGCAAATTTTATTTAGAGTTTCTGTTCAGTTATGTTAACAAGACAGAACAAGAGGCCATCGGTTTTAAATTGTATAAATCCAACTAATTTACGATTAAACGTTTTCTTTCTAAGTACTACTGCCGAATCTCCTTCTATAAACAGTTTTAAATCGGCCTTGTAAAGAGAATGGGCTAATTACCCTGAAAGATTTGACATGCCATGACTTTGAATTAATTATCATAACGGGTATTATAATAATAATGTACATTCATACGATAATTAATCACCCTATTGGTTGAAAGTTCTCTTTCTTTCAGACCAATATTGTGGTTTTCAGGTGCACTATTTACCGCAGATTATCAGTCATTCGTGGTAGGATAATAGCCCTAGGGTTTCGGCCTAAGCTATCTACGTATCTACTAAGTACACTCAGATTGTGAATTGACAATTTTACAGAAATTGGAATACATTCCCAATGATTATATTCAATTTAGCATTCATGAGGAACAAATGAGCACTTCCAATGGTGGTCTTTTAAAACGAAATGTAATATTTATGTATTAAATGCATTTCTAATTGCTATAATACATTAACTCCATCTTGCTAATTTATTAATACAAAATTTATTATTTAGCCTAGTTAGACCTAAAGTTCTATCTTCTTATGGCAGATTGACAGATGGGTCAATACTGACTCTGAGTGCCTATACAACATACACGTACAATACAATTTATCTATATATATATACATCTAAGTTCCTAGGTGATGAAGAAAAAGTCTATCAGGTACATTGCCATCAGTCAAGGCACAGGTAGGCCTAATATAAGACACGCTAGTTTGGACTTTATTTCTCACCAGGGGGCGAGCGTCATGCGGTTACTTGGTTACTAGGTGGCGTCATTGTAACGTCCCTTCAGCCTCGTTTTCATTCTCCTTGTACTGTCACTGTTGCCGCACTCGAGGACGCCACTCTCAGAACAGAAACTTGAAGAAAAAATTTGTGTTCACCAATCCACTGATTAAATCAACAATGGGTGTTTCAGAACTTGCCAAAAGATTTGCGAGAAGGCAAAGTACCCCCAAAAAAGTGGTCGCAGATGCCAGAAAAAGAGCCAGAGCTTTGGCTCTTTTTGGGAGGAAAAACAGCAAGACCTCGCCTCTCAAAAATTCTGCCAAAGTTGGCAGACCTGCTGGGGGAGTCCCGGTCCTGCCAAAATTCAATGTCGCAGCCATGCTGAATTTGTGCAGGAAGCATGAACAACAAGCGCGCAGCAATAAACGTGAGTAAATCGTATTATTTCATCCGTAATAAGCCAGGACCTTTCATAACAGACATCCCTCCAAAATAGCTTGCCAAATTGGAGACAAATGTTTGTTTGACTGGTAGGGCTATCCTTCCAAAATTGTGTTTAAAATCAGCCAAAGTATTGTTTGTTCTCAGACATTGGCAACGTGTAAGCTAACCAATATAATTGTTTCATAAAACAAAATCATTGTGTAAGGACAAACCATATGGCACAATTTGAACTTCCAACAACAGGGTGACAAATCATTGGGAAACACTTTTTTTAAAGCTCTGATTTTTCAATGCAAACATGTTTGTTGAAAATTATTTAGGGAAACATTAATCACTGTTCCAGTTTTTCGGTTTGTTATTTACTGATGACTGATTAGTGCGGCCCAGTTCTCCTTCCACCATCATGGCCCAGTTCTCCTTACTGGAAGGAGAACTGGGCTTTTTTTTCTGAAATACAATTTTCCTTTACACAAAAGATTGAAACTACTTAAAAAAACACCTAGCATTATTAGAGGAATACCTATAGCATAATTTGGAAAGAAAAAAGGGAAAAGGTGCAGTATAGGGGACCCAAATTATTGACCATATTTAGCGAGCCTCGTTGCCAGGCCTATGACGTAAAATGCTTGAATTCAATGAGTGACATATGTATCACAAACTAACGGTGGCGGTGGCGGCGGTGAGGCAAGAACGCAAGTTAATGATAGCTTTTTTTTGCTTTTTCAAACTTTCGCTGCTCTACACAAATGTATTCTTATTGTGTGCCAGAACGAAATTTGGTCCAAATTAGTGATTATTTTCATGTTTCATGGATGCCAAATATGGTCAATAATTTGGGTCAGCGATATCGCACTAAATCCGAAAAAAGTGGCTTGCTTCATTATTGGGATCAGTCAAGATTAAAATGTGAAAAAATCGAATATTCTCCTTACTTTCCCCATTAAATATTTTTTAGCCTGAAGGCTTGTTTTCTAAATATGAATGCAACACAGTGAGTTTTAGATGCTAAATTTGGCGTTCTATCAAAAAATCAAGAAATGTTTTTGATCATTACAGGTCCAACTCCACCATCTAAAAAAGCTCGCCCCGCCGTGGCACCCAAGCCCAAATTGATTGTACTTCGGGGTGAGGTTTTGCTTATTTCTTGACATTTATGTACAAAAGTTAACATTCTTGACTTTATTGCCAACCTTGGTTTTTTCCTAAATCTAATATCACAGGAAAGAAGTCCCCTTACAAGTCACCAACCAAACGTGCAGCCTTCCAGATCAGTAAGTATTCAAGTACAGTTATTTCTATCACTCTAATTCATGGTAATGTTTGGTTTAATACATGTTACACTTACCAGCAGAACTAGTACACAATGTACCTTTGATACACAGGTTGGCAAGAACACACATTTTTCTGATTTTATTTTCAAACTTTCAACATGTATCTTTCAGACGGTTGAAAAGTCCATTAAACTATTGGAAATAATTTGTGAATTATGAATTACAGCACAGTGCACCTTGATAGCTAGGCAACAGTTATACAAGTGCTTAAGAGACTGGAGCTTGGCAAGAATACAAAAAATCATGAACTAATAAGAATGTTTATAATCATACCCTAGCTTATTTTCCTAATTTTGTTTTCCACATTTTCTATGCATCTATCTCTTGAATGGTTGCAAACTCCATTTAACTTTTGGAAATCATTTGTGAGTTACAAATTAAAACAGCCATGTTGAATTTTGTTATTTCACCATATCCTTAGATTTCCAGAAAAAAAAACAGTCACCAATATCCGTAACAAAAGTTCGTTTGAGGGTGGTCCCTGGAGCTTGTGTAATACAGAAAGGTAGGTGTTCAGTTTTATTTGTATATAATATACATATGTAGATATCTATAATGCAGTATTTCGTCTTGAATTTGAGTTATTTCAAGAAATATTTTCCACAGACAACAAGTCTTCGCCAAGGCGCTCACCAAATTTAGGAAACAGATCATCTTTGAGGCAGTCAAAAAAAAGACGATCAGCATACGTGTAAGCATTTCCTACATTCAGTTTTTTTTAGAAATGAACAATTTTAATGCAATTTACATGTGATGTTGAAAGAGATGAACAAGGGAGAGCCTTAACGGACGTGACATTGTATAATCATTGGCAAAAAACATTAATTAATGATTGGATATGCTACAGCAGCTACAGAAATAAATAAATCTACATGGCCAATTGTGCCACGTGTGTTTTCCGTGCGTTTGGATAAACGCAGGGAAAACGCATGGTTTTGCCTCATTATAATTAGCTAAAAATCATGCGTTTTCCATGCGTTTATCCTTCTCATGGAAAATGCACATGGCACTTTTGGTCATGTATAGGTCACCATATCCTGAAAGAATTAAAATAAATGACAAGTGCTACCGAGCACTTCACTGTTGCCTACAGGCCTACAGATGTTCGTATTACACAAGTTTGAATGTAAGAATCTTAATAGTAAGTCAGGTTTTGTTTTGAAAGCTGTGAAAATTGTCTTAACAGATTATTCGGGTCCATGCCAAGCACTGTTCGTCGGGCAGTTGTATTCATTGGGAGTAGTTATGGAAGAGGTGAGTCAGTTCAAAAACGTAACCTCAGCTAATGGGAGTCATACATGACTCTAATTTTCAAGTCTATGAAATCTGATGGAATCATTAGTAACCTTCAAATATTTTCCTACCAGCGCTGTCCGGAACACCTTCATTTTTTGAAGAGACCCAGTCTGCAGCAGCCATGAATGCCATGGAACAATCACTGGGTTCTAGCTCTCGCCTGACACCCACTGTCAAAAATTTCAATGTCGCTGCCGCCATTTTCAAAAGATATTTGGAAACTAGAGGATCTGCAGTGCTTCAAATGCGTGTTTGCTTCCGTCAACAGTCAGGGCGCAGTAAGTTGGTTTTGTCGACTTTCGTAATATCTGTAGATGAATTTCATTTCTATTCCCACTTTATCTGAAATCTGTAGTATAGCAACCACTTTGCTCCAAGAATGAATTCAATGACATTTCTTTTTTGTTGTACATTATTGCTTTGTTTTAATTGGATATCTCATTCACATTTATGCCACGAAAATCTATGCTGTAGCCTGCTAAATATTTTGCAACATTGTATCTATAATCCATACATATTACTTGTCCTTGTTAACCATGCATCATAGGTTGGGACCACTTGAAAACCAGTATGCCCATCAATGAGTACCTATGCCTAAGGGATGCCTTCAAAGCCATAAGCGTGGTCAGTATTTTTATATCATAATTAGGGTTTAGTGCAGTATAGCAGACCCAAATTTATGCCCATATTTGGCACTCATTAAAAATTAAAATTAATCAAAAATTTTACAAGTTTGAAGTCCTAGCACAATATAAATATCATTTGATGTAGATAAGCGGGGCTTTGGGGGAAATAAAAAATAAGTATGCTGTCTTTACCATGAAGATGAAACTGCTGTCATAACTTCATTAGTTTGTGACGTCATAAATATATTTCAACCATTTTTATGTCATAGGCCTGGCAATGAGGCTTGTTAAATATGGTCATAAATCTGGGTCCGCTATACTGCACATTATTATATCAAATATAATCAATTCACTTATATTCCTAAAAAAAAATATTTTTGAGATTTCAGTCATAATGATTATTCATCAGTCATAGGCCTATGTATAATCAGAGATATAATTCACTTACTAATAGACTGTTTTCCTGTTGTTCTGAAAGGGATATCGCACAGAATATAACTAACAGTTATATCCCTCCCACTCGGAATATAACTAAAACCTTTTTTTTCTAATGCAGATCGCTTCACAATATCCCAACGCCAAAACTGCACAAGCTAAGCTTGTTCCATTGCTGACCCCAAGTTTGACTGGTGGAAAAAGCTCTGATAAAACCAGAAGTGTTGTGTCTGATCTCATGAGGACCGTTTGAAGTAGATTACTGCTGCCACATTCTCTACACATCAATGCAATTTTTTTATGACAGCCTGACAACAGCTTTATCTTTACACAGAAGGGCTGTTATTCAAACCACAAGAAATTAATATAATTTTTTTTTAACATTAGGTCGATCACATTTTACTAAATTTACTGCATCTAAAAATTAGCAATTTAAGGAATGGTGGCACCTGTTATACATTTTTTTGAAAGATCAAATTAACTCTATAAAATATGTCACCGAGTAATTATGTTATTTCACTGTAAATATATTCACGAGCAATAAAAAGCATTCATGCAAAAAAGACTACCCACACATAACATAGTTATTCTTTGAATTTCTTTCCCAATTGAAAATAGGAAGCTATTTCATGTTTCAGGAATCTTAGTTCCTTCAAGCCTGAACCATTTGGCCCCCTTGTGAGAAATACATTTAATTCCTGTGCATCAGCCTCTGTTATTTAATATTGACACGAATCTTCTCTTAAGAGTAATCAAAACTAGTGAAAACGGGTTACGTTTAGTTTTAATAACTCTCCAAAAATATATATATATGTAATTTATACATGGGTAGGGGATACCCATGTATTAATGGCCCCAGTTTTGTGAAAAAAGGGTTTAATGCAGTATAGCGGACCCAAATTTATGCCCATATTTGGTGTCTATGAAATATAAAAAAATATCGTGTTTTTAGCCAAAATATGTTCTAGCACGGAAGTATTATAATATTTGTGTAGCCCCAGCGGGGGTTTGGGGGCTGCAGCCCCCGTTAAAAAACAACAAAAACAATGCCTTTCTCGAAAATTAAAAGAGCAGATCGTTTTTTGTGATGTCATTCATTGAATTCAGGGATATGACGTCATGGGCATGACCAAAATGCTCGCTAAAATAAGGTAATAAATTTGTGTCCGCTATACTGTACTTTTTCCTAAATAGCAAATTTAAATCAAAGTTTTAATCCACGCCATGATGGATGCAATATAGACCAAGCCTATTGTGACTGATATATAGTGCAGGGGCGGATCCTGAAAAATGTGCATATGGGGGGGAGTTGACTAATTCAAGTCCAAAAATTGCTGGAACCCTCAGTTAAATTAAAATGTACTGGGCCAAAGGGGTGGGGTTACTTGGTTGAATGCAGCCAGGGACAGAATTAGTAATTATTGCTACTAACAGTTACTTACAAATGGTGCACAGATAGGTAGGTATTAGTCCTGCAAAATGCTAGCACCGTATTTTAAATAATTTCTGAAATATTTTGTCAAAATGTAGAAGTTGTTCCAAAGGTATGGTACACTAGTATATATTTACTTTTTTCCCTTCATTCCTCTCTGGTTTAGTCAAAATAATACCTAAAATATAGGGTGGATTTAAGGATTATTTTGGAAAAGTCTTAGAGGTTCAGTTTGCCAAATTTACCACCCTGCCTATACATATTTATTGGTCTATCGCCATAATATTATCACCCTTTCTTTGTCATGGTTCAACCCTGAAAATTAATTACAGAGATAGCCAACTAGGAAGTGAAATACCTTACAAAATTATGGAAGCATGCAATGGTGACCTTTTTAAAACTAGCAAAACAAAATTAATATGTTCAATGGTCATATTTTAGCCCCACGTTTCCCCGTCATCTGCATAGTCCTTAGGGCTAGTCACGTTCAAATGGGTTAGTGATTCAGACTGGAAGACTAGAGTGTGAATACTGGTTTATTCTAAGTCGACACCATAAACCAATAATTCCCGCACCAAATAGAATATGTGAAAAGTGTACGTTAAACTTTGTAGAAGACGAAATTCACTGTTTGATAGTCTGTCCTGGTAATGAGCAACACCGTGTTAACCTTTTTTTGAATGCAACTAAATTTATTACCAACTTCTTGTCTCTAGATGATATAACTAAGTTTACAGCAATAATGACAAACAAGGAACCTGAGTTATTAAATAGTTAAG
The DNA here is from genome assembly GCA_932294295.1 of Alitta virens. Lineage (NCBI taxonomy): Eukaryota > Metazoa > Annelida > Polychaeta > Phyllodocida > Nereididae > Alitta > Alitta virens. The sequence continues at coordinate 34,012,930 of OW028581.1, read as the reverse complement.
GAAAGTTTCTCCTTCAAGCCGATGTGTAGAGAAAACCATCTCCTGTATCCACACAGTTATTAATTTAGTTTATTAGTTTATTAGTTATGATGTGCTTGTCATGTTGACCGGAAAATGACATCAGAATGGTAGTTATGACATCACAATTATCAATGTTGGTCAACATGAGATATGTACAATGTTCCTATTACTAAGGAAGTTCTAATTTCAAACCAGAAGATAGTACATGTCAATTCCATCAAGTATTTAGTAGGCCGTAACAAATTTCGAAAAAGTTGTACGATCTTACTCAAAGCCTCCCAAAAGTTGCGGATGGGTTCCAAAACAAGAACTCCTTATGCCGGTTCAACCCCCCCCCCCCCCCCCCCCCCCGTATATGATGTTGGTCTTTCATGCTGGTAATCCTATGAGGTTGTAACACCCCTCAAAATGTGCGGAATGGCCATATTTGGTATGGTCCACAATATACTTTAAACTTCCAGGGTGAATATTTTTGAAGATATTTGCAAAAACACTATTTTCTTCATATCTTACCTCGTTTTGGTCACTATATAATATATATAGATAAGCGTGCAACAGTTGCCCGAATTTTCTCAAAATTTCAAGTTTATGTGAAAGTTTAGGAGGCTTGAGCCTCTAAGCATATGCAAAAAAAATTGGGGCTGAAAACGCCCGTGGGAAAAGCCACCTCCGAGGGGTTCGTTTTTTGCAGGAATGTCGCCAATGGATATTTTGTAAAAATGCCATATCTCTGCAACTATTAATCATGGAGCTATGGAAATAGGCTCATAATGTACAGAATACCAAAACATAGCCACTAGCATAGATCTATAAATCTAGGGTTGTTTTTTTTTACCCCAAAATGGCTTGAGGCCTTCTTTAAAAAAATTGTTATTCTTCAGTAACTGTGCTAAATGATAAGTCAAGCGTTATAATTTATTAGCCACATATTTAATGTTTTCAGGGGGGGGGGGGGTCAACTATGACAACATCTCATGGGTCTCCTGGGGCCTCCAAACAGCATTAACCAACTAGAGGTTACAACAAAGAAATCTAAGATACATGGAGTCGTGTGCTTTAATTCTTTAAGTAATATCATAGACAATAACTGTACTCATAGAAACTGAACTTACTTAAATTAAACTAATTTCAGGAGCTAATGCAAGTCAAAATACTATATTTTTAACGGATACTTTTCACTGTTATTATGTTGCCAAATACACCCAAGGTTTCAGGCCATATTGTAACAACATAATTTCTTATTTATCTTTTTGCTTTAATGATTGTATTTCTTCTGTTTTTAATTCTTGATGGTTGCAATAAATACTTGAACTTGAAAATATGTCCCCACAAATAATCTGATATACCTGGTCGACCAGAATAAAAACAACCTTGAGAAATTTTCCATGCACTTAAAAAAATAACTGATCCTGATGTACTTGTATATCCGCAATATGGCAGAACGTTTCATACTTTAAGTTTAATGTTACAGTTAATCCGTGTGCAAATGCAAATTCCTGATAATAAAATAAAACTTCTTTCAAGGCACACCAGCATTTTAGATAGTGATTCATAGGTCATGCATTTGACTTAATTCAACAAATTATGTTACCATTGAACAACGTTGAAGTACGATAATTGCTAAAATACCCCAACCTGTATATCTAACCTGTTTTCAGCAGCAATTAGTAATTCTTCAATTCCATAATCAGGTCCTTTCCAACCATGGTTTACTTACCTACTTAAGTTTAATTAGCATATGTTTAGTTTCAGATGAAGTCACGCTTGGTTGATTTGATAATTGTATATTATATATGCAGTAACTATTCATATAATGAAGGAAAGTGACAATGTCAACGAACTAAGGACAATGTCATTTCCTGGGTTTAGCCCAATGGACACATGTGAATTTCTCACACATCTATGCACAAACTGACCATATATGACTTAAGGGGGTTTCACACATAGCCGGATCAAACGCCGGAGCGTCCCGGAGTAACATTTTATTACCTCCGGGGGGTTCCGGGATCAAAGAGCTGTTAAATGTCAACAAAAAATAAATGTTTGGCGATGTGTACACGATATCAATACGGTCTCAACAAGAAGCAACACGGCGCTAACACGACTGTCCCGTTTAGAGTGAGGAGTGAACCGGATTTTCACGGTGCCTTCGCGGATATCACCGGTCTTTACACCGTGTTCATTCGTGTGGATCCGTTGTGGCTCCTTGTACTCTCCGGCGTTAATGGCGGCGAAATATTCATGCCCGGTTGACGCCGGATGTAGCCGGAGACATGCCGGAGTCAATACGGAGATCGGCGGAGTCTACTGGGCGTCTACACGGGTCTACACGGGTCTACACGGATCTACACGGATCTACACGGATCTACACGGATTAAATTACTCCGGGAACTCCGGCATGAAAAATTAAACATGTTTAATTTTTTCCCCCGGAGTCCCAAGGTGCTCCCGGAGCGCCCCGGACAATGACGGACAATGACGGACAATCCCGGACATGAACACGATGTCTATACGGCTTTCCCCGGAGTATGCGGGAGTATTCCGGAGTTGACCTCCGTGACGCTCCGGCGTTTGATCCGGCTATGTGTGAAACCCCCTTTAGACTTTCAATATTGTCTCCAATACTTGAATTATTTTAATTTATATCGTTTTCTTTACCATTATGTAATTAATACACCTGTAAAGTGTGTGGAATAAATAAATAAATAAGTATATATATATGTTAATTTTTTTTTCGTTTCTTTTCTTTTTGTATCATGTGTCTTTTCTTGTCTTTTTTGTTTTAAGAATCTCAGGCACGTACGCAGGTACATGTTTAATATTATGTGGGGGACAATTGTATTTGTCTCGTCTTTTTTCTTGTGGAGTGCTGTGCCCTGGGCAGCCATGTGTAATGTAAATAACAGATACAGTGCCAATTAAAAAAAGTGGCAAAAAAAAAAAAAAAAGTATATACATGTATACTGAAAAGGTTCACGTAGGTTATGTTCTTATTGCATGTTGGCTGTTGGTTTATGGGCTTTTTATTAATTTATTACTGATTTGGAAAACTGGTCTAAACTGTTATCTAGACATGAAAGTGGTAGAGCCGGTTTTAAATTTTTTCATTTTCAAAAGGCTCAGAGAATTGGAGGGCTGTATATAATATAAAATTATACAATGGTTACATGAAGATATGTACGAAAATATGTAGTTTAATGAGGCCGATAGGCCAAGTTGTACATAACATTTGAGGGTGTACATATCTCATGTCTCACAATGTAGCCATTGTGTAATTATTTTGTACCACTGAACCCCATCCAAGTGCTTCAGGTCCCGCCCACTTTTAGCCGCCTTTCGTTTTACATAAGGATTTGCACTAGTGAGTGGTGCAAAACCTAGCGAAATAAATGAGTAGTCTAGTGGTTTTGGCCCTGGCCAGCTCTTCTTGAAGTGATGGGTTCACATACATTTTTTATTTGCCTCTGAAAATTTTACAAGAATCATAGATGTATATGTTCATCTTAATTCATATTGAAAATTATACAAAGAAAAAAAAGAAAAGAAAATTTTTTTCGCAGATATCATGCAATATTGAGCAAACATTTTCTCTACAATGTACGATGAATATATCAGCAGTCATTGTCTAGCCGATGTCTTGGCCTATGACCGATGTCTATAGCCAATGTCTAGCCGATGTCTTTAGCCTATGTCTAGCCGATGTCTTGGCCGATGACCGATGTCTATAGCCAATGTCTAGCCGATGTCTTTAGCCTATGTCTAGCCGATGTCTTGGCCTATGACCGATGTCTATAGCCAATGTCTAGCCGATGTCTTTAGCCTATGTCTAGCCGATGTCTTGGCCTATGACCAATGTCTATAGCCAATGTCTAGCCGATGTCTTTAGCCGATGGACTATGTTATTGGGGATGTACTTCCCTATAGGGAAAGGCCATTCAGAGATGCTTTATATATTAAAAGAAAAATCGTTATTGATAAAATCGATTATAATCTATGAAATTATCATAATATCCATTTACTTAATTACTTTTCTCATTTTATTTCATAAGCTACCATGGAACGTGCTCTAGAAATATTCCGGTTTGTGAAGGAGACATAAAAAACTTCCTTGTTTTTCTATAATCACACTGTGCAAATAGAAAAGACAAGGCCAGACAAGACAAGGCCAGACAAGACAAGGTCAGACAAAATAAGGCCAGACAAAACAAGGCCAGACAAAACAAGGCCAGAAAAGACAAGGCCAGACAAGACAAGGCCAGACAAAACAAGGCCAGACAAGACGAGGTCAGACAAGACGAGGTCAGACAAGACAAGGTCAGACAAAACAAGGTCAGACAAAACAAGGCCAGACAAGACAAGGCCAGACAAGACAAGGCCAGACAAGACAAGGCCAGACAAGACAAGGCCAGACAAAACAAGGTCAGACAAGACAAGGCCAGACAAGACAAGGCCAGACAAGACAAGGCCAGACAAGACAAGGCCAGACAAGACAAGGCCAGACAAAACAAGGCCAGACAAGACAAGGCCCGACAAGACAAGGCCCGACAAAACAAGGCCAGACAAGACAAGGCCAGACAAAACAAGGCCAGACAAGACAAGGCCAGACAAAACAAGGCCAGACAAGACAAGGTCAGACAAGACAAGGTCAGACAAAACAAGGCCAGACAAGACAAGGTCAGACAAGGTCAGACAAAACAAGGCCAGACAAGACAAGGCCAGACAAGACAAGGTCAGACAAGACAAGGTCAGACAAGGCCAGAAAAGACAAGGTCAGACAAAATAAGGCCAGAAAAGACAAGGCCAGACAAAACAAGGCCAGACAAGACAAGGTCAGACAATACAAGGTCAGACAAGGCCAGACAAGACAAGGTCAGACAAAACAAGGCCAGACAAGACAAGGTCAGACAAGACACGGTCAGACAAGACAAGGTCAGACAAAACAAGGCCGGACAAGACAAGGTCAGACAAGACAAGGCCAGACAAGACAAGGCCAGACAAGACAAGGTCAGACAAGACAAGGTCAGACAAAACAAGGCCAGACAAGACAAGGTCAGACAAGACAAGGTCAGACAATACAAGGTCAGACAAGGCCAGACAAGACAAGTTTAGACAAGACAAGGCCAGACAAGACAAGGTCAGACAAGACACGGTCAGACAAGACAAGGTCAGACAAAACAAGGCCGGACAACACAAGGTCAGACAAGACAAGGCCAGACAAGACAAGGCCAGACAAGACAAGGTCAGACAAGACAAGGTCAGACAAAACAAGGCCAGACAAGACAAGGTCAGACAAGACAAGGTCAGACAATACAAGGTCAGACAAGGCCAGACAAGACAAGGTCAGACAAAACAAGGTCAGACAAGACAAGGTCAGACAAGACAAGGCCAGACAAGACAAGGTCAGACAAGACAAGGTCAGACAAAACAAGGCCAGACAAGACAAGGCCAGACAAGACACGGTCAGACAAGACAAGGTCAGACAAAACAAGGCCAGACAAGACAAGGCCAGACAAGACAAGGTCAGACAAGACAAGGTCAGACAAAACAAGGCCAGACAAGACAAGGCCAGACAAGACACGGTCAGACAAGACAAGGTCAGACAAAACAAGGCCAGACAAGACAAGGCCAGACAAAACAAGGCCAGAAAAGACAAGGCCAGACAAGACAAGGCCAGAAAAGACAAGGCCAGACAAGACAAGGCCAGACAAAACAAGGCCAGACAAGACAAGGCCAGACAAGACAAGGTCAGACAAGACAAGGTCAGACAAGACGAGATGAGATGACATGGGTAGGGGAACAAGTAACTTGCCTTGTTTTCCAGAATGTAAGCAGACACGCAAAATCGAAATATAAAGTATAGAAAGCATATCATCACAAAAACAGAATTGCTGTATTGAAAATACCTGTGCAATGAATCAGTGATGGTAAGCACGATTCAGTTGCTTTGAATTGGATCACAAAACCAATTCTCAACTATATACTAATATACAGTTGAGACTGTGAACATGCATTTGACACACCAGCTTGACTGTGATGTGATTTTAACTTATCTAACGTTAAATATCTTCATTCCAAGATAGCATCTGACATCGTTTGGACGTCGGCCCTATGTGGGCGACGTCGGGTCGACATCAGGCCGACATGGGGCCGACATAGCATGTTATCAAGGTCGAACCAGTGCAGTTACCTTGCTGCTATAGTCTGGCATTTAATGCAAACTGCTTATAATCAGCCAATTTTTTGCAATAGTTTAAAACCAGCCAAAATAATGCGTTTTCTTACACAATAATTGTATAAATCAAACAATTATGTTGGTTGGTTCGGCATAATGGCTGATTTTAAACAAACTGTTTGCGGGACACCAGTGACACAACTATTTGTCTGAAAACAGACAATAATTTTTATTCAGTGTGCAGAGGATTATTACTATTAAAACAAGAAAAATATTGTTCACATGGTAATCAAAATTCGAAATGTCTGTTAACCACAATTTAATATTTTCCTGGTGGTTCGCAACATACAACTGATCTGTCATTTATGGTAGATCCAAGTCTATGACTGCGGTAAAAATATATGTACATACAACCCAACCAAAACTGCTTTTGTGTTCTTCTCCAGAAATAAAGGGATAGTTTTCCCTGAGATGTATCTAAATGGATACAAAGTAAATACTGTATCAAACATTCAGCATCTTCGGAATTACCTTTCAAGTGACCTCAGGAGATTGAACAGAAAAGAGACAACATGACAGGACGCGCCAACTCAATGTGCCAAATTCTGCAAAAATGCACCCCATGCTCTGACTACGAAAGTTTTTCGATGTCCGGCTTTTTCTGACAAGCATGTGTGTTAGATTCATTCACTTGTGTGTATGTGATCTTTGTGTATTGTGTGAAGTCCGTGTTGTGTGTTGTTTTCTGTTGTCTTCAATTGTGTAGCTGTGAATGAGTGATATGTCAAATGGCTGCATGGTTGTGAGTATGACTTATTATGTTAATTGTCTGTCTCTTGTCTTATCTGTGTGTGGCTGTTGTATGAATAAGTTGTATTTCCTGCCTTTTGCAGATTCACCTTACTTGAGTGAATAAATGTGAATAAATGCTCCAAAACCACATATCGACTTCTACAATGTGAGTAATCTTCACACCATGTGGAACCGGTGTGTGAGAAAGCTTCTTGGAGTCCCTCCTCTTATGGACTGTCCCCATTCATGGGATCTAATTTCAAAGAGGTTCCTCTCATTATTTAAGTCAATGATGAACTCAGACAATGCCATAATGAGATATGTGGCTCAAAATGGCCACATACAGAGAAATACTGGAATTTCAAAGAGTGACATTATGTTAAATTGCTCATCTAAAGTGTCATATTTATAAATGCAGCGAAAGTGACCTTGTGACAATTCAAGCGATTGAAGATTTGATAAACATTCCAATGTAAATAATTTATTGATTTTTCTTTTTCTACATAATGTATCATATCAAGTACACTATTTATGTGTGTGATTAAAGATTATATATATATATACATGTGGCAAGTTGGAATTTAACCCAAGATCACCCTAGATAGCATTTGACATCGAATTGATGTCGGCCCTATGTGGTTAAGGTCGGACCCACATTGGGCCAACATTGGATCGACGAAGCCTATTATCTGGGTGTAACATTGACATTGACATTCCATACGTTTTGTCACAGATTGCATGCAACATCGGCTAGACGTCGAACCAACATTGGACAACATCAGGCCAATGTAGCGCGTTGTCACGGACCAGCCCGGAATACATGACACATCACCAAGAAATTGGAGCGATGTCGGCTGGCGATGATAAATGAATGTTGAAACGATGTTGGTCCGATATGGCATGCTATCTGGGAGAAGAACAGTAGCTGCCCAAATTCATGGCCATTCCTATATATTGCGGCCAATTGTAATCGGCAAACTTGACACGTTAATTCCACAAAGGTCGTCATTTACCATTGTCTGTGCAGACAGAAAATGGTTACAATAGCTGTAAAAGCAACTCGCCAAAATGAGTTTTATCCACAGATTAGTCATTCTTTGCAGGCACTTACAACTATAGCGGTGCGCGTGGGTTTTATTTTTTATTTTTTGTTTTATTCATGTATTTTCATTGAATGCAGATATCCTACCAAGCCATGTTTTTAGCATTGAAACATGTAACTAAAAAAGATAAAACCGGTGTTCGTACGAACAGTTAGTGTCTATAGAAGCCTTTTTGGCTGGCCTGACAAGTCAAACTGTCCAGCTTATTTATTCATTTTACTTAATTTAAACAGACAGACAAATTATGCAAACTTAGACTTATCAATATTAATTGCAGGTCCTCTAAATGGGAACGACTGCGTCTAATGCTGCAGATGAAATATTTATTTAAAAGATGAATTAACCATTGCTTACGCATTGAGTCAAGGTACCAACTACATTAATCTTTCCAGTTTTTCGTAATTTTTTTTACTTCCTATGGCACTGCAAGCTTCTGATTGGCCAGCAGCAGTTTCAGGAACAAAATAATAGTTAAAAAATAACACTGTTCAAGCGTTTCTAAGCAACCTATAAATGGTCAGCCAAAAACACCCCTGAAACATTTTCTTCCGGCTGTCTCCAGTGGCAAGTCTAATAAATTCAAGGTCAGTAACAATTAATCTTTAATCACATTTTATTTCCTAAAATCGCAAATGAATTATTTAATTAGAAAATGTTTCAGATGAATTTATTTTTATCTGGTGACTGATAAGATTTTTTAATAACCTGAAGGTAATGCTAATTATTTCTTATGGCAAACAAAAGATATCTAAAAAAAAGCTAACTTTTTTATTTTGTTTCTTGAATTCCATATGAATGTATTTCTAAGGTATTATTTTGGATGCTATCGAGCTTTCTTTTCTTTTTATGATTCATGCATGATGAAAAACAAAAATGCTGTTTTTTTTTAATCTGTTCCAAGTAGAGTTGAGTAACTCCAGAATCTACTTTCATGCATCAATAATCTTTCACAAATGTCACTAGTTGATCAGGAACACCACACCGCATGCTTTAGGAAATTTTTTACTAAATTTTTTTCTATGCGCGTAAACTTTAATTTGTTATTGCACATTGCCTGTACAACTAAAGTTGAAAGTTTCACCGGCACATAGCATACAAAGAGTATGGCCAATGATCAGGCAAATATTTTTTCTAAAATATCTAACATTATTATCTGTCAATGCCGAATGCAGGTAGCTGATTGGTCAAAAAGGGGGGGGGGGGAGAGGACGTCATTTTAGGGAATACTGAAGTGTCCACTGCTATAACGGGTGCTAAGCTACAAAATTGGGCTATTTGTGATAGTTATGAAATTAGGCAGTTTAAAACTTCACTTGCAGAATAATTTTAGATGGGAGCCAAACTGATTTCAGTCAATAACACCTTATTTTTGCTGGTTTCCATGGTAACCAATTCAAAAATCTGTAAAATTACATTTTTGATAATATCTCTTAATATAATTTTCAATCAATAATAACTTTAGTGACTGTGATACAGTGACAACCATGTACTCTTTGCTTTAAAGTAAGAGTTATGGTAACACCTCATTTTCATATTGCCGAAAAAGGAATGTTAATTTGATATTAATCAAAATTTACTCATGCTATATATTAATTATCTTACACTAAATAGTTTCATAGGTCTATCTCATGTTATCTGAGACAAAACGAGTTGTACTGTCACTATGGAACTTCTAACTTTTTTCTTGCTCCAATGCAACATTTACTTGAAGAAAAAGCATATTCTTTATCCATTAATACTTAAATGACAATGCGTTCGACATAGAGTTTTTTTTTAAACCTAATTTGCATATGTTATCTGACACAAAAGACGTTGCACTTTCAAAAGATTAAAAACACCCTTTTTCACACACTTTTTTTGGGACTATTTGTGCTTTGTTAAACAGCTTTACACTTGATATCACAATCAGTAAAAGTTTATAAGTTTTTGCCAGTGTCCGCGCATTACCTGCTACTACTTATATGAGCGAGGGAAAGTCACAGTGGGAGAGGCAAAGTAGGCCTGCATCTCCCCCAACCGTTGAAAGAAATCGTCGCTCCTCATTGTAAACTTCAGTAGGATCAACCAAACGTGATATTATCGATATTGCATAACTTTAGTACTTTGCAAAGTTGAAAATTCAACACTGAATGCCAATCCAACCACTATTCTGCTAGGCACTCTAATAAGAGATTGAACTTCAACTTTTGGTTGCTAAGAAATAGCTATTGCATGTTGGTCCGACCTTGACAACTGTCTGCAAATCGACCACTTGCACCATCTATAGTATTAGTAATGATAAAAAGTGACCTTTGCTTGTAAGTCATACTATGAAAAAAAAAAGTATATAATTATATATTTCAAACTTTCCCTGCTATTAAGTTGCACAGAATTTTTTTCTGATACAAAAAAGCAACAACATTCAAAGAAAATGACCACAAACCGCAATTCAGCACAGGGGGGAATCCAGAAATTTTTGGTGGGGGGGGGGGGGGGGGGGTCTGATTCTTCAGGATCGATGCGCTTGCGCGTAAAATGTCATTTTCGCATTCTGCTCCGAAAACATGAAAATATTTTTTTTTTATAATAATATTTTAAAACATAGCCTAATTATAACAAGCTGCCGACCCATTTCGAAATTTGTTCGCTGAGGGTTAGAATTATTTTTCACATCACCATGACAGGTATAATAATTCTGAAAAAAATATATGTAGATTTATTCTGAATCAGTTCTCTTTTTTTTTTAGTCCTAACGATTTTATTTTCTTTTTTAATTACTATTTCTCTTTTTTGAGGGACTGGTGGAGGTGATGTCAAGTAGTTCGTCAGAGATCATAAAAATGCGTGGTTAATCGTAAAAGTTTGTTAGAGTTCGTCACAGTTCCTAGAAGGTGATGACATTTTTTGGCCACGTCAAAAATCATCGTGAGCCGTCTACGAACTTGTACCCAGATAACATTCCAGGGTCGTTTCTACATCGTTTTGACGTCGCTGACATCAGGCCGACGTTGATACGATTTGGAATGCTATATGGTTAGGACTCTGTATGACTTCGTAGAATGTCGTCGGACCATCTTAGCAATTCTTAGAAGTTCCTATGGACCTCTTAGGAGTTCGTACAAGTTCGTAGGTTCGGGTTCGTAAGAGTTCGTAATGAGATCGTAGATGATGCTAACAGCTTGCCACTTCTTAAGAAGCGAATATAGAATTTCGAAGATTATGCTAATTAGGAATTAGATCTATCATCGGAGGAGACTAGAATTATATCTATCATCAAAGGAGACTAGAATTAGATCTATCATCAATGTAGACTAGCGAACTGCCAGGAGCTTTTCCACTTACCACATGCTTACAGTTTGGTGTGGGAACAACTAAGGTTGTATTTGTGGAAAATTTGTGCACATATGCAAGACTGGGGCGTTACATGCTCCAGTTCACGTCTGATATTATTTGCATGTATTAGCATAATATTTGTGTTAGGTTATTCACTTTAAACATTCCCAACAGGATTAGCAGGAAGTAAAATTCTGATTCAATATAAATTTATTTTAAATGGCTGTCTACGCTTTCTTGCAAATAAGAAAAGCGTTGAGAATAGCATAGTGAACAGAGAAAAATTGAATCTAGCGCTCGCTAGAAAAAGAAGACATTATCCATTTTGACCAGACATTATCAGAAGACTATTCAAGAACTCAATGGAACAACATTTCAAATCCTATGGCACTTTATTTTCTGATTTTGTTCTTATTTATCATTTGCTGATGACTTTTAATGCCTAAGTTTATTCAAGGGAATTTTTACACTGTTTTCCTTTGTCGTTTCCCCAATTTGAAATTGTGTGCATCCATAATATCAACCTGGTAACATAAAACCAACCTTTCCACACACAGAACAAAGCCTTTGTAAACACAATTGCTACTCCAACCTCAGTGAATCCGTTTAGGAATATATTTGATACCTGAGCCTTCTCAGTCATTGCACCTTACCTCTGAAATGAACTGACAGAAAATAAAAAGCTAAGTTTTACCAATGATGACTTTAAAGAAAAAAATTCAATTCAGAAATTCTGTTGAACAATAAGTTCCTTTAATTCTAACACCTGTCACTGCCCAGAAAGCATCACAAATTGGGCCAGCGTCGTTTCTATATTGGCCACTGTCGGTACAACATCTTTTTTTCAACCAATAGCTGACATCGCACCAATGTTGAAACGTAATATGTAAGATAGTTACTTACATATATAATCAAAGAGAACCATGCTAAAACCAAGTAACACCAAACAATTATCCTCTTGGTGTTTTTAAAAAACTTTTTAATTTGTTAATTTTAAATTATTGAATTTTTCATCATCACGTTTGAGGGATGTCAATTAGTTAAAAAGGTGTAAACATGATCTAAATTGACACATTTTTTGTGTCTCTTGTTATCACACTTTTCTGTTTATATAAACATTTGAATTCTAATTTGTTTATATCAATGTACATTTCATTGACAGTTTTGTTTTTTTATTTTCGCCATCTGCGAAACATTTTCCTGCCTGAACCTCTCCGCCTTTGGGGTCAGGACATAACCAAGAAAAATGCTGGTTAACTCCCTCCTATTTGGGAAATAACTATTACACATATAAATATTCTGGAAAATGCCAATGTTAAGCTTCAAGTGGCCTTTCCTATGTACACTATACAAGATGGCATTTTTCTTCTTTTTTAACCACAACATTTACTGCCAAGACTGTGTGACCAAACCGGAACATAGAAGTGCACAGCTGAAATGACCTGACAGCATGTCACATAAGCTGGACGCCGGCCAACCACCTACCACGGCTGGCCTGACGTACTCTTTAATTATACTTGCGGGACAAATTGTTAAAAATTCAAATAAATAACCAAAGTGAGTTACACATTTACCCCATGGGTGAGGTCTTTTTCTTGCCTCAGCATAGACATCGAATACGAGGGACCAACTTAACGTCTCATGCGAATGACATCCAGCTGGGATGTTGCTAATGTGGAATAAACTCTGTGTCTTATGGATTCATGTAAAATCAAATGTGAACATGGGATGACTCCTCCTCTCTCTCACTTCATCAAACTTCACAATCAACCTTCGCTAGCGAGAAGAACTTGCCTTACAGGGCTGCATTTTCCATATCTATCTATCTATCTATCTATCTATCTATATATCTATCTATCTACCTGTCTATCTATCTATCTATCTATCTAAAGTAAGTAAGTAAGTAAGTAAGTAAGTAAGTAAGTAAGTAAGTAAGTAAGTAAGTAAGTAAGTAAATAAGTTCGTAAGTTAGTAAGTTCGTAAGTAAGTAAGTTCTTAAGTAAGTTCGTAAGTAAATAAGTAAGTCAAAGAAACAAAAAGTTTCACAGTTTGTAGATTGTGTTTATCAAGATGAGTCATGCAGAGGAAAGGAAGCAAATTAATGCCAGATCAGCCACTTGCTAAACTCTCTGGGAAATTTGCAATACTTCTTGTAATTGTCGATTTTATAGAAGAATTTTACGTTTTTCTAAATACTAAAATTGGTATTTCCAGTTTTTATAAATTGGAAAACTTGGAAAGGAAGCAAATTAATGCCAGATCAGCCACTTGCTAAACTCTCTGGGAAATTTGCAATACTTCTTATTTGTCGATTTATAGAAAATTTTATGTTTTTCTAAATACCAAAATTGGTATTTCCATTGTTTTTTGTTTATAAACTGGGATTGTATAGGGGATAACCCCGAAAACCAATTATTTTTTCTAAGTGGGATTCTTTTAGAGTAGAGAGTATCTGACATGCTATTTGGGTAAACATATAGCAACCTTGTAATAATCAGCATTCAATTAATTCAAAATTTCTTAAGATGTTTCATGCTCATGGAAGGTTAACTAATATATCCATGAAATACAAATGCAATGCAATCTTTACTGCGTATTTATCCATATTTAGACCCAGCAATTGGTCAGATATAAATAGGGCCAAAATACTGACAAAATCATTGATTAGCTGAAGAGAGTGGAGGATAGCAATTTTTGGGTTATAGGAGAAGGTGAAAGACAGCAGCAGAGAGTAATGAATGCATAGTATAACAGCAAGGTGAGTTATACAAATACTACATGAGGTAATCATTTATTTTGGCCATTGAAACATTTAATAATTTAAATTGAATGCAATTACATAAGCATTATGCTCATAATCAAAAAGCTTTATTGTATATTTTTCTATAAATGAAAATAACATACTAGAGGTATTTAGAGGGAAAGGAAGGCTCAAGCCTGTTTCAGTGTTGGCTGCCGTTGGTTTAACAATGTCTCTCCGACGTTGCGCCGATATCGTTCCAATTTGAAATGCAATCTGGGAAAGGGAGTTCATTGAAATAACAGAATCGAGAGCCATTGCACACGAGACCTGATGGCATTCCAAATCGGCCCAGCATCGTTTCTATATAATCGGCCAATATTGGTACAACATCAAATCAACATCGCCGACATCGTGCCGACATAGAAACAATTTGGAATGCTATCTGGGAGGGATCAAGTATTCTTTTAAATAACTAAGCTTAGAGTGTTGGGAAAAAATGACCTGAAAATATCTATTTATAAGTATGTGATCTGGTGATGGGACTGACGTAAATGGCATCAGTCTTTAACCAACTGATTTAACATACAAAAGGCTGGATATATGACAAAACAGTGCTGGAGTTTGCCCAGTCTTTTTTTAAATAAATTACTAGGCTGAATAAAATTTGGAAGAATGCCTATGCTAGACCTTTTTTTAATTAATAGGCATTACCAGACAAAATTATCACGTGATAGAAACTTCAGAGGTTTGTGAAGAGTATCCTTTTATTTTCTTATCTTAGTCCTTTTTGTTTGAGTAATTCAAAAATGCTAGCATTATTTTCCAACTCATAACTTAGTCTCCCCCAGTGTAGTCTATCCTCTTTTTTCTTTGGAGAGGTTGCCGTTTCAAATAGAATAGAATAAAAGTGATATTTTTGTCTGATTCCCTGTCTTAGTAACCTCTTAGGAATTCATTGGCTGCCAAACTGGCTAAGCCTGACGTGGAAGTTAAGGTCACCTTGAAACTTGGTTAAATGTAGTTAAAAATGTACTGATATAAGTAACATGTAAGACTTCCCACACGATTTAGACAATCTTGGAACTTCAGACATGAGAACCTATCTTATCGCACATAGATGTTGGTGAATGATCTTACCAATTTATTTCCCTTTCTCTGTAATCTAAATATCTAAATCTAACCACAGGGTTACAAAGGATTTGACAAAGGGAGATCAAAGAAACATGATACACAAATGTCTGCAGCTCTTACTTGGTTTTAGAAATTCTTCCTCATACATATTGGAAACCTAAATAAATTGCAAAATTACAATACATCTCTAGATGCAGCCATGGCACTGTGCATTGAGTCAAGGTACAATATCTTGGTTAAGAAGGTTAAAAAATGTTAAGTGCACTGCGTGTAATCCATCTACTTAAATAAGTATTGAATAATGACCTTGAAATGAATTATCTAGGGTCTTTTTGTGCTTTCTTACAGCTTAAAAAAAAAGTCTGTAACCAGATATCATTCCAAATAGACGATTTTGTAAAGACCGTGGCCAATGTCAACATGATGCTGTGCCAATTTGGAATGCTATCTTTGTAGTGTTATTTGGTTGAATGATTTCGTGAGAAAAAAAAAGAAGCTTTTGTTTTCATTCCTCAGAAAAATGTGTCAAGAATAAATCACTGGAACTGCTTTTTTCGGAGATTGTATCTCGAATCTGTTTTGTTTATATATATATATATATAAATTAATATCGTTTTTGTGATCTAATGTATGGAGAATAATTCATTTGGAAAGATTAATAAAAAGTATACATGCCAACAAGAAAACCATGCTGTGCGTTGAACCATGCGAAGGCGATGTAGTGTTTCCAGTGCAGTTTATTTAACTCTGCCAATAGCAGGTAAATCTACAAGACAATACAACAAAAAGGACATATTACAAGATAGAAATAAGTGTCTATCAAATACTGTATGGCAATGCAAATATGTACAAGATAGATGAATACTACTCACAACACTGTTGCACTAATATTGCCTAATGTTGGTCCACACACAATCCAATTATATTGATCACCAACAGTTGAATCTACAATCTAAATAAATAACCTCACATAAGAATCTAATAACATTGTAATCTGAATAAACTACTAATCACATAGTTTAAATAGGAAATGAAACATACCTTATGTGAAATGATTAAGTTAAATATGTGACATGTCGATAGTTGGTGGCTGGTAGTAGAATGCTAGTTAAAACATTTGAGTGGCCAGATAAATCTATTTCCTGTAAGATTTGTTATGAACACATAATTCCATAACTGTAAAATCTCTAACATGAAAACAGACTTTAAGTTGAACTATTGTTTTTGGCATGAACAACAGAAATAGTGTTGCACAAACACAACACTGTGTATAAAGCTTGACGTTTTTCGAGACTTAGAAAAAGGTTGCAGCCGTAATATATTTCTGGTTCTTTCTTGCGAGTTAAATGCATTCAAGTGAAAAAAGGAAGTGTTTAAACACTATGGTGACCTTGCATGCATTGAATAACTTATTACTATTTAGCTGCCATTATCATGATTATGGGTCATGCTTTTTTATTGCCAGGTTGACATAGCTTTCCTGTAAAGATTTATGAATGAGGCAGTCATGTGAATAAGTTAACATATAAAGATATATGGTTAATGGGTCAGCTACTACACTGATACAAATCTCAAAGGGCATTTGAATTTTTCCCATTTTGTTTTTTGACAGCTAAGTGATCTAGTGGTTAAGAACAAGCCTTGCTCCATTTGTATCAGTCTAAATAATCATTGAATTCCCTTTTCTTTTTTTCTTTTCTTTTTTTGTTCTCACCAATTTCTTTAACACAAATTTTAAATATTTCTGACCATGTTTAGCCACCACTTGTGTTTATGTAATTTAGAATGTATGTTTTATTTAAATATATGCATAGGCCACTTGGCATTTTTTCTATTTTTGGAATAAAATCATGAATTTTCTCATATGACCAGCTGCAATAGTGTTTCATGATTCAGATTTGTTTTGTTGTTGAAATGAATATTTTCTTACCCTTGAAAGCTACATAATTATTTTATGTGCTTCATAAAATTACTGTACAGCTTAAAAAGTGACAATAAGCATATAATATAATTAGGTAAAGATCTTCTAACTTCTGTTCTCAGATAGCATTCCAAATTGTGCCAGCGTCATTTCTATATTGACTGCCATCGACACAACATCATTTTGACATCGCGACATCGCGCCAACGTTGATACAATTTGGCATGCTATATGGGTTGTACTGAATGCTATCTGGGTTGTACTCCACCATGATGGCATTTATACTGTTCTATAAGAGGGATATTGCTAACAAAATTTCAGTTGTCTCCTCTAAGTGAAAACTATTATTCTTGTATTTTTCTTGCGCAATGACAGCAGTGAAACAAATCAAAAAAATTTGCAAGCTGCTACAAGGCCTATGAGTTAGTGACAGTCTATATACTTCATAATCTGGAAATAACTAGCAGTTTTACTCCACTTAGATTGTTTTTCCTATTGCTCTGAGCGGGCAATAACCAATGGAAATGTTAGTTAACTCCCTCCTGAGTGCAAACTGAACTTGGTTTGAGTAATGACGGCATTAAAACAAAATAAACAATCAAACAAATTAGTAAATATGCCTGATGGAGTATAAGTTAGTTATATCTCTCATAGTCGGGAGTTAACTAACATTTTTGTTGGTTATATCCCTCTGCCTTTGGCGTCGAGATATAACCAACAAAGATGTTTAACTTAGTTAACTCCCTTTTTTTCGGGATACACCTATAGGTATCGGTCTGTTTCATGTTAGATTTAAAAACATCACTCATGTGCCACATTTGTAACAAATTTAGCTTAATAACCCAAGTAGCTTTCCAAGTCAGACCAGCATTGTTTCTAAATTGGCCGCTGTCGACAACACTGTTTTGACATCACCGACATCGCCCCGATGTTGATACGATTTGGAATGCTATCTGGGAAATGGTCGGCACAGCACTTACATAAAGGACCACCGATTTCGTTTGATTTAGAATATATTTACCATCTTTCTATTGTTCAAGGCCTATTATTTGTCCAGCAAAACAGAAAAGAAAATAAATAAAGATTTTAAAGGAGAAGTTTCTGTCATTTCGACCACAATACACTTTCCTTCAACTTACTTATGGTGTAATTATTATTTATTATTATATTGTCTTCATACCATGTGTTGTACAATGTAAGTTGGAAAGAAATAAATATTATTATTATACACGTATTGTTAGTTTTTTTCCTGTCATCAAAGGTCAGGAAAGAGGAAGTAAAATTTTACATTTATGCATTCCCACTTTCTATTGTTTAAAACCTATCATTTGTCATGTCAAAAGAACAAATTGTTAGTTTTCGTACATTAATGTCAGGATGGAGGAAGTTAAAAAACTATTTATTTCTGGTCAAATTGTGCGATTTAGTTATTACATCGAAACCTGAGATTCGGACATCTTTAGTGTTAGAAAATAAATGAAGATCCGAGATAACATTCCATATCATATTGAGGTCGGTGCGATGCCGGCGACGTCAAAACGATACAGAAACGACGCTGGCCTGATTTGGAATGCTATCTGGGACTTATCAGTCGAATTTATTTAGTCCTATCTGAACCATGTTAATTATATTTTATTTCAGATGATACAGCACCTGTTTTGCATTACCTTACTTGCAGTTTTTGGCAATGGTAAGTGAATATTACATGTTGAACATAATATTTTTGCTGTCTGTAAACATAACGGCATTAACGACTGAAATTTAATTGATTTAAAATGATGTTAAGTAACAACGCCCAAAAGTTTTAAGTATATCATTTTATCATGACTAATAGCACCAGCTATCATGGCCTCCATTGCTGAGTTCTCAGCTAACATCTCACATCCAGATAGAAGGCATGTATTCTGGGAAGCAGCCCTACTTTGTGCCCACATAAGATCAGTGCTGGCCACACCTACATGGCATAAAATGCTTGTTGTGATTTTTTTGTATATTCAGTTGGCAAAAACAGCATATCAGCCTGCTTAGTTTGTCGGTTGATTTAGATTAGTCAGTCTGCAGTAAGCAATGGAATATAGACAGATTTTTAGTAAATCAACGACCTGAAATGCTTGTTATGAAGTTGTGTATATTCATACTTTCATCCTTTGTTGGTTGATTTAAAAATATAAGTCTACAGTAAGCAATGGATTAGGTAACATTGGCAAAATATGTAAGTGTAGATTTGCACAATGCATGCAATACAGTATCTTTCGAATCAATATCATTAAAAAGGTGAAGAATGATGTTTTAGTTAAAAAGTAATTGCTAAATTCTCATGATAAAAAAATGAAGACTTAGGAATTGAGATAAGTTCACTCCTTGACAGTGTTAGCCACTCAGTGAATGTTGGCTGTATGCCTAGGGGGTTAATTCAGGTGGTTTCTTTTATTAACTCAAAAAACAAGGTTGTTTTATATGCATGAATTCAATGTTTCTTGAATGTGAGTAATACTATAATGGTCTATTTGCACCTGATGAAAACAGGGTGGGGGCCTAACTCAGTGGTAGCGCACTGGGCTTCCAACCACTGGGTCCCGGGTTTAATGTTGGATGGATGTTTCATCCTTCGTCTCATTGCGATGGCCCCTACCTATCCTAATTAGCCCATCAGGTGCAGAAATATAGGATGTAAAGCCCTAATCCACCACCACCACACACCTGATGAAAACAGAAATTTACACCAATTTGAACAAAATGGACAATAGCCAATCGGCATTTGACAGTGTTTTTGATACTGTTATTCCAACACAAATGGTAAAGATCATGATCTCTGATAGCTTGCAATTTGGCCTGAGGTTAGCTCGATATTGGCCTCAGCTGGCCCAATGTTGGTCTAACGCTAGCCTGACGTTGGCCTAGTGCTAGCCCAACTTCATTCCAACATAAGTGATAGCACGCAAGACAGATTTTGGAATTAATTTGGTACATTTCCACTGGAAGAAAAAATGTTGATATTAATTTGAGCACCAATCAATGATGGAATCGGTTGCTTCTCATTGTCAATCAGCTTTTGAACAACAATCTTTGATTAATTTCTTAGTTATTTTACAATGTCTAGAATGACCTTCCCTCATGTCAATATCAGATGAGGTTGACTGTTAGTCAGAAATGGCCATGAGGGGCTTAACTTAGTCAATACCTAGTTCAAAATGTATCGAAAGTTTGTCAGTACACCCAAAAAGTTAGCTACTTTGACTAATATTCTTCTCAAAGAATTTTGAGTGAACACCAGAACCATTATTGTAATTGCCACCATAATATCGTTTTATTCATTTAATTGCAGTTGTTTCTGCAAGAGGCCATTGCAATGCACATATTTGCATTCTAAATGCAGACGCCATTTTAGCTGAACCATTTGAGTGTGTGTAAGTATCTTTGTTGTCTGTTTTATGAAACACAAAATTTACTTCTTTTCTGTTTAATCGAACATTAGTTTTTTTGTCATATTGTTATTTCTAATCTTAATATTCAATTTGGTTTTTACTTCCAAGATACTATTCCAAATCTTATTGACAGCATTTCAACATTTGCAAAACAAATGTCCACCAATGTCAAAAGATTTTTCCGCAGTACCAAATATGACATACAATTTTAGAAATGTCAATATGCTAAGACAACCAATGTATAAGACTCTAAGACATGGATTTCATTCACTGTGTGAAAAAAAACCTGAGTGTCAATGTGGCACTTGCCTTTTATGTACCTTATAGTTTTATTTCATTGATCTTTCATCTGTAAATACTCATTGTTCTAATTTGCCATAGTCGGACACCAGTGCTGTGCACTTCTGTTTTATTATTGATGATATTATCAGACTTGACATAAAATTTTACTTACTTTACTTACTTACTTCTTGGCCATCGCTGGCTGATGATATGACAATGTCTAGATGATGTAGCATGCTATCTGGGTTGTACATGGCCAATTGTTCCACGTGAGTTTTCCATGCATTTGGATAAACGCTTGGAAAACGCATGGTTTTTGCCTCATTATAATTGGCTAAAAACCATGCGTTTATCCTTCTCATCGAAAACGCACGTGGCACATTTGGCCATGTATTCATACCAATAATTGACTAAATCTCTAAATGAGTTATTTGGCCCAATCCTTAATTGTTGCTCTTGTAAAAACATTTAGTTTCTTTTTTTCCAAAATTTTTGACAAGTCGAAACCATAACCCTATATTTCCAGATAGCATTTCAAATTTGGCCCCCATCAGAACAACATTGTATTAAAATTGCCAATATCACGGCAATGTTGATCCATTTGGAATGCTACAGTTAGTTAAAAAAAATATGTACCTGACTGTGGTCTAAACATGCTAAAGCCAGCTGCTTATGTAAATATAAGAAATTAAACTAAAATATAAGAAATATATAGTTTTAGATCCGGTTTTGAGTAGCCAGCTATGACAGCTTTCTAGTTTCAATTTGACGGACCGTTTTTAATGAAACTAAGTGCATCTGGGTCAGGACGGTCATTACAACAATTCTGGCCTTGACTCTGTTGAATAGTGTGTCTGTAAAGTAATGCAAAATTGCAAATGCTACACCAAACTTTGTGCATCATTTGATTGCATCATTTTGATTGACTATACATTTTCACGTATTTTTTTCCAAGTGAAACACCCAGGAGAGTCATTCAGGCCATTACTCCATGTACAGAGGGATGCCTTGTAGAAGTTATCAACCGAATGATACCCTATGGAAGAGTCTAAAGCCCCGTTCCCACATAGCCGAGTTACTCGTAGTCAACTCGTAGTAATAACAAAAATTACGTAGCACCCAAAATTCGAGGAGTTGGCGACGAATTTTTGGGGAAAAAATGACCAGGAGTGACTCGCCGAGTTACTCGCCGAATTACTCGCCGAGTTACTCGGCGGGTTCAGCGAGCGACTCGCCGAGTACCAGGAGCGACTCGCCGAGTACCAGGAGTGACTCGCCGAGTACCAGGAGTAACTCGCCGAGTACCAGGAGTAACTCGCCGAGTACCAGGAGTAACTCGCCGGGTGAAGCAAGGTGTCTACGACAGCGACGAGTCACCCATCGAATGATAGGCCGACGCCAGCCTACCTGCATTCTCAGATGAATATCTCGCTTAATATTTGGTCTATTTTCGATCCGAAAAAACCTATGGAGTCACTATGAATTATACTACAAAACAATCTTTATTTGACGAAAATCGGACTAATATTAAGGGAGCAGTAGCTTTTTAAAGAAGCGCTCAGCTTTCTGCATTAATACAGTCTGGGCGCGGACGCTTCAGGGAGCACCAGTATAAGTAAATTAAATATAGCAAATAAAATCACAGATCAAATCACAAATACTAATTACAATATCAATATTAGATTTAAATTTTACAAAATATACACAAATTTATACTGATCATAATATCACAATAAGATTCAAATTAACACAAAAAGATAAGAAAGTTATACAAATATAATCATTGCCTGGTAATTACAATTAAATATATTGCTTTTAATTAATGAAAGCAATTACATATTTTTGTAATTGTGAATGACAATCAAGACAATGTCATATTACTGTGTCATCTTTGAACAAACCATGAAATGACAGGTCAAAGAACCCCAATTTAGGCAATTAGGCAATTGACACATGTATTGAATTTGCTGTATGCTCTACACCAATTCTTTGTATCATTCAAAATGCTAATAGCAATTACTGTGTCATCTTTGAACAAACCATGAAATGACAGGTCAAAGAACCCCAATTTAGGCAATTAGGCAATTGACACATGTATTGAATTTGCTGTATGCTCTACACCCATTCTTTGTATCATTCAAAATGCTAATAGCAATTGACATAACAGTCATGGCAGTTGGCAGAATGAGTAGAAATGAATTGCAATAAAGCTCATCCAAACAATGTATATAAAATGGTCAAAAATATTGACCACACCATTCATGTCAGGGCCATAAACAGAGCACCTTGCCGCCGCCAGACTACCTGCCTTTTCAGACAAATATCTCGCTTAATATTTGGTCTATTTTCAATCTGAAAATCTGTGTGGAATAAGTATGAACTCGACTATAATTCAATATTTATTTGACGAAAATCGGACTAATATTAGGGGAGCAGCAGCCTTTTAAAGTAGCGCTCAACCTTACCTGCATTGATACAGTCCGGGCGCGGACGTCTGCGAGAGCACCACTGTTTGCCTCCGCCAACTTAGCTGCCTTCTCAGACGAATATCTCGCTGAATATTTGGTCTATTTTCAATCCGAAAATACGTATGGAATCACTATGAATTATACTACAAAACAATCTTTATTTGACGAAAATCGGACTGATATTAGAGGAGCAGCGGCCTTTTATATTATATACGACCCCCTACGCTGATGATGCATGTACTAAAGGTAGAACTCGACGAGTTACTCGGCGAGTTACTCCTACAACTCGGTGAGTTACTCCTACAACTCGCCGAGTTACTCCTCGCACTCCTGAACATCCCCCCCGAGTGTAATACGAGCGAAAATAGCGCCGAGTAACTCGCCGAGTTCGAGGAGTAACTCGGCGAGTTCGAGGAGTAACTCGGCGAGTTCGAGGAGTAACTCGGCGAGTTCGAGGAGTAACTCGGCGAGTCATGGCCGAGTTTTTGGACTCCTGGATAATTCGCCGAGTGTGCCGTGCAGCACGGCATACTCGGGAGACTCGGCAAACTCGGCTCCAAATCTCACGAGTTCGCTACGAGACTCAGGAGTTACTCGCCGAGCATCTCTCGAGTGCGAGGAGTAATCGCCGAGTTTAGTAAGAGTTGGGCCCGAGAGGCGTGTTACGTAATACTACGAGTTGACTACGAGTAACTCGGCTATGTGGGAACGGGGCTTTACAGGATAAAGAAGAAAACAACAACTGTCGTTCTGGAAGAGCGCGTAAATACATCTCCTTTTGACTTCATTCATACAGACATGGATACAATAACCATCATTTATTACCATTATCTATTGATGGTACTAATATATCAGAGAAATATATATAAAGTACTCATCTTCTGGGTGATAGAATTGTTAGACACTTATTATTATGTTGAAGTATTCGGGTGTTACACTGTTGCAATTGCTTTGTTGTTGTTGTTTTTTTTGTTTTTGTTTTTTTTTTCATTCAGCATGTGGTTCTTTAATTTTCCAGTATCTCCATGCAATCCAGCAGAAATCTTTACTTGTGCCTTAGGAACTCTGACATCAGTCCAACTGGCAACTACATTTAGAATTGATGACTTGTTCGGACTCTGCCGGTAACTATTACAGCAGATTTCATAGTGTGGAGGGTGGATTAACATGATTATGGTGGGCTAATATGGACAAAAAAGTGACCATGGATGAAACAGCTGGGCTTCCAACCACTGGGTCCCAGGTTCAATTCCCGGTTGAGCCTATGTTGGATGGCTATTTCATTATTCGTCTCATTGCCATGGTCCCTACCAGTCCTAATTAGCCCATCAGGTGCAGAATTACAGGACGTAAAGCCTTAATCCACCACCACCACCATTTGAACATTTTGTTACCAAACTTGGATAAGTCTGCCAGGCCTCAACTTTATTCGTCATGGGTCCCTCTGTTGCATACATCAGGCGGGGGAGACATATCTCGTATTTCCGATGGCATTAACATCATTACAATGGTGCCATTCGTGACCATTGTGTGGCCGATATAAAAAAAGAGGCATTTTATCTGAGATCTGAGTATAATTTTTGTTTTTATATAAGTTTTGTTTTTTCAGCGACCTGGGTAGCTTGACAAGAAATCTGAACTTATGTTCTCGCTGCATCATAGCATCAATTCCTGGGTATGAGGTGTTTGGAGAAGAAGTTATGAAGTATGTCAATATTTCTTTGACGATGGTCAATGGCGCATGTGAGTATATCAAACATTGTGTTGAATTATTTTTGTGAGGGGTGGGGGCCTAGTTCAGTGGTCGCGCACTGGGCTTCCAACCACTGGGTCCCGGTTTCAATTCCTGGTAAAGCCTTAGTTGGATGGCTGTTTCATCCTTCATCTCATTGCCATGGTCCCTGCCTTTCCCAATAGAGTCTTTTCACTGAAGAGCCCTGAATTCAGCAAGACATCAGTCCTTCCTCTCCTCTTATTACTCATTTTGCTTTTCAGACATAGAAGATTATTATTGACTTGTTCAATAAATATAACTTTCTCAGAAAAATAACAAAATTCAACTGAATGATAAGCTGTCAAATATACATTAAAATGCACTAAAAACACTGTTGCTGGGATACACTTTACTTCAGCCAATCACAGCCAAGGGCAGGAACTTTCAGCCAATAGAATTGCAGTATAATGCTGTCATAGCCACCTGGTGGAAATATAGAGAACCTTCGTTAAAATCCACTATTAGCCCAAAGGGTGCAGAAAAACAGGACGTAAAACCTCCATCCACCCACCAATGAACTATTGTTGTATTTAATTTGCATGTTGTACCATATTCAGTAAGTGAGTACACACCTCGATAAGAAGTATCACCAAAACATATCCTACGTTGGCCAGTATCACTGGTTCTGTGTCTTCTCCCAGAGCCCTCACTGTGTGGAGGCCCAGCACCTTTAAAGGTTTTTTACCCATGAGAAAAGTTATTTTACAGGTATCTTTTTTAAGAGGCGTGGGGGAGGGGGGGGGGAAGAGTAGCTCTCCAATTGCCAATGGCATAACAACCAAGACAAGCGAGGAAATATCCAGCTGGGGGGGGGGGAGGAGTAGCTCTCCAATTGCCAATGGCATAACAACCAAGACAAGCGAGTAAATATCCAGCGGGGGGACGGGGGGGGGGGGGAGGAGTAGCTCTCCAATTGCCAATGGCATAACAGCAGCTGGAATTGTTTTTCCATATTATTTCTTTGTAATTTTAGGATATGTTTATACATTTACAGTGGTGATGTCACCACTCTAAAACATAATCCTGTAAGTGTTTAATGCTTACAAATAAAGAACTTGACTTGAATTGAATTATTTATAACTTTGTTTTCAACTATTTTAACTTAAAATATATGATATTCTGATTATTTGCAATTAACAAGCCATTATTCAGCATTACTTCCAATTTCACAAAGTACACTACAACTTAATTTTCACTTGAATAAGTTTACTATATATTTTCAGGCAACTGTACGCGAGACATCAAATCTCAGGTGGACCGCCTGAATGGGGCGACAGACTGCGTGTAATGACAAATTACTTTCTTTTTAAATAACTTTCATTGCATGTTAACTTTTTGCTACAACTAAGCATGCATTATGAAATGATGTAAATAACAGATAATTTATGAAGATAATATTATACAATTTTGGAATATACACTGAAATTTAGTTTGAGAATACTATTAATCAGAACAGCTTTGATATTATTTTTATCACTATTTCCAACTTTCCACAAATATTTGCTCTGTCTAGAATGAATGTTTCCATAGCGAATTTGACAAACAAGTTAACTTTATTTAAATATTTAGTTAGTCAGCTTTAGCCAGTGCAATGTAAAGTGACATTTTGGATCTCTGCTTTATGCACGGTGACCTATTTGATTAAATGGAACTTACTGGTTGGAAAAACCTAAACCCAGTAGTATTGCGCAAAATAATTCCAGTAGTATTTTAATGTTTCATATTTTATCTTCTTGTTTTTATCAATTTAAACTATATTTTTTACTATATATTATTATATTTATATATATTTATGTATTTTAGTTCAACATGGTTAAGTTATACAGGTTGCGATAATAAAAATCTATAACAAAAAAATAATTAAAAAACCACTGCTGTGCATATAGTAACATAAATTTGTGCTGTTTTTCCAGTCTGGTCAGTGCCATAGCAAACCTTACAAGACTAGCGGCAGCCGACTGCTCTTTGAGATTAGCCTACCTACCCCTGCAACTTCCTTGGATGAAGATGGTGGCAGACTACATCGTCCAAGTGGTGCCTTTGACAGCAAGTCTTTGCGGCCTTGCCGGTAAGCAGTTTATAGTCTCACTTAATTTTTGATTATACTGAACTTGTCATGCATAATAAAGGCAGTAAAATAAAACATTGAAACGGATTAGTGAAAAATGCCTAATGGAGTATAAGTTAGTTATATCCCTCATAGTCGGGAGTTTAGTATTAGTTATATCCCGAATAGGAGGGACTTAACAAAAAATTTTGTTGGTTATATATAAGCAACAAAATTGTTAGTTAGCTTCCGACTATGAGGGATATAACTAACTTATACTCCATTAGGCATATTTACTAATTTGTTTGATTGTTTGTTTGTTTTTACTGCATTTATTGCGCAAGACAAGTTCAGTTTGCACTCAGGAGAATCTACTTACGTTTTTGTTGGTTATTGCCTGCCTAGAACAATAGGAAACCGTCTATTACTAAAATAGTAAGTGGAGTATGAATAAAAACATTTTTTTATTATCCATTGACAACAAGAGCCCAGATACCATGCCAAGTCGATTCAATGTTGACTCAATGTTGACCCAATGTTGACCCAATGTTGACCCAATGTTGACCCAATGTCGATTAAAGTCTGTCAGTGATATAGGCAGATGTCGACCCGATATGGCACGCTATCCCGACAACTCATAAAGCCTGATATTATAAATAAGTAACATATCATCAATTTCGAAAGAACTTCTGATTATAATTCCTGACTGATAAAGTACAACATCCTCACGGACTTGCATGTTAAAGTTTATGTTTATCTAATGATTTTTTCCCCATGTATTTCATATCGGCAGGTCCAGCGGTGGCGGCGGCAAGTGCAATATTTGGAGGACTGTCTTTCGTTGTCTTCGTAACAATGGCAGCTTCAATATTCTTACAGAAAGACTTTTACTTTTTTAACCATATTTATTAAAGACAGTTATTCAGATGATGATGGCATTGCCTCTTGCTTGACATTTGAAAAAAAATCTAAAATTACTTTGACTGACCAACCACCTTCATTTTTTTTAACTCATGCATTGGTGTTGAATATCATGTAAAAACATGTCTTTAGTTGAATTGCAGCATTAAGACAATTTGCATTTATTGTGCAGAATGACTTACATGTACACAGGGATACGAGTTTTGGTTTCGAAACAATGATAGGCCTATGCAAGCAACTTTCAGCATTATTTTTTTTAAGGTAATTACTTTCCTTGTTAAAACTGTAGTGTCTTGAAATAGCAATCATTATATATTTTCATGAATCATTATGTTGAAAACTTCAAATAATTCTAAATTACATTGAATTTGAATGACAACTGCCTCAATGTAGGTTCTAATATTTAAGCACAATATTTCACTGACAATAACTCCGTCCTGTCCCACATTATCATTTGATTATGATTTATATGAGGAGCTGCCATGTAATGATGAGATGATAGGGCTTGTACATTCACCCATGGGTGGGGACTTTAACCATTGTTAACTTGCCTCAGCATAGAGACCAAGTGCAAAGTACCACCAGACAGTAGTTTGATATAATTCTTCAGCAAATAGATATAATTCAGGAAAACAATGACAATTATTCTGCTTCTTCAAGATACAGGAGTTCATTATATCCTGTAGTGATGGCCTAAGATCGTGAACTAAGAATTATGTGCTTAAGAAAAATGCCCATTGGAGTAGTGAAGCAAAAGAAAGGAAATTAAAGTTTTGTGTTAAATGCAACTGTGATCAAAATAAACATTAATCAGGTACAATTATGATATCATAAAACCAGTGTCTGCCAATGCAATTCGTGTTTACATGTTCGGGCAGAGTGTAGAGTGTATATAACATCACTTTTTACTAGTAACACAACATATATTCCATGTTATACATATTGCACATAGGTTAGTGTAACGTGTCAGTGCAATATAAAATGCAATATTTTATACTGTGAAACCTCATCTCAGGACCTTCTTGAATCTCAATTAGGCAAATTTGTATGCTTAAAATTGCATGGCAATAATGATGAAAATATCAGAAAATCATATTTAAATATCATTGGGAAAAAATAGAAACTTTAACCCAATTGTTACAGAGAAATATATTTTAATTTGTATACATTTGGTCTAGCTGGCCCATACGATTTTTTTTAATAAGAAGGTCACAATGGGAGGGGTTCTGCTGTATATATAATATTATATGTATCATGTCAAATATATGCTTGAGGATTTTTTACTTATACATGTACAATATATCAAAACAAACATGTCACACGAATAACAAGAGGTAAAAGTATCATTACACATTGTATATTGTTTATATATGATATTCAAGAATTTTAAACATGGCGTACATAATTTTACATTCATATTTTTATATGTTCATATTTTTGGAAAATATATTTGTAATAAATATATAAATGTTCGTGGCCTTCTGTTCTTTTGTATTATTATTGAAATGGAATATAATAATATGTATATTAATTTTTGCATAGTCACCTAATTCCCAGGACACTACTGAGGACGCAATACATTTCCTCATTAATTAGACAACCTTGTTATCAAGGCAATTTGGCTTCAGTATAATCAAATATTGGTCTAATGAAGAAGAACACGAAATGTATAAATAAAGCAATAAAACTTAATTATATAAAAGGTGATTCAATGATTCCCAAACAAGTGGTCGCGCCAAGAAAACCAATTTCTTTCGCAAGGTCAGAGCAAAATAGACCAAAAATCACAGAAACTCCTACTTTGTAACTGATAGAAATACCTCTTTCTAAATCTTGTAATCAATAACCACATGGCAGAGAATAAAAAGTATAAAGCAGTGCAAGTTTTCTCAAATGTGTATACAAATTAAAATTTATTTCTCTGTAACAATTAGGTTGAATTTTCAATTTTTTTCCAATGATATTTGAATACTATTCTCTGATATTTTCATTATTATTGCCATTTGCCATGGTAAAAGAGAGAAATTGCAAAAGCAAAATAAATCAAAATTATTACAGCGGTGTCATTCCCAGATAGCATTCCAAATTGTTTCAATATCGGCACGATGTCGGTGATGTAAAAACGATGTTGTAATGACAGCAGCCAATATAACAACGACGCTGGCCCGATTTGGAATGCTATCTGGGTTGTGGAAAGTTTGACTAGTTGCTATTTCTGCTGTAAAATGCTTCTTTAAATCTATGATTGATTAACTTCGACTCATAGGCGTAAAGCAAATTCTCCCGGACATCTTGTTTCACTTAAAACTTTGCAAACTTCCACTCACAGTCTCTCACAAGCCCACAAACCAACCCTCTACAGTCTACTTATGTAAAAATGAAAATAATGAAAATTTCCTTCTGACCACTTTCTATGTTGTTTCTATGTTGTTTCAAACTTGTTTCAGTTGGATTGTCTATCTTTGTTTAAATCCCCACATAGCCATGTATTACAAATGTAAAATTGTATCTATAAAATGAAATCCCCTGGTGGCAGACATGCTAGCAGCTGTATGCCAAAGTGTCTGTCAACTATTGCATTTATTGTAAACATATAATATTTATGGTTGGAAAAAACATAATATTATCTCTTTCTCAGCCCCTTATAATTTTAGTTGCAGACTTTTACCATAAGCTTTCACACTGGTCAAGAAAATTCAATGGATTAATTGCCATTTCTTCCACCAGATGAATTGCACACCTGAGACACCTGGTGTTGAAAGCATTATTTCACCACGAGATTCTGGTATAATAATAATTGTAGTTACACCAAAACGTGTGGAAATATTTGAAGGAAAATCTGGAAGAAAGACTTTGCACTGTACCTTTAATTCAAGATAACCACCCCCTTAGTAATAGTAATGCCAATGCTGCACTCTTAAAATGTATTTTCTGTTTCAGAAAATAATTGTTTCACTGATGTCCATGCAAAATTTTGTTTATAATCAGCTAAGATATTGTTTTTCCGATGGCAATGATCTCTGTATATCAAACAATAATGTTGGTTAGCTCTAAAGCCAAACAGTATCATGGTTGATTGTCAACAAGATTTTGGATGGACACCAGCAAAATATTCATCAGTTCCCTGTGTCTAGCCATGTATTAACAAATACTTCAGGTAATCAACATTCACTGGGGAAAAAATTAGATAGCAGGTTATTGTACACATGTCCTAGTTACTTCTTTGAAAAATATCTTCATGTACTTGATTATAATTTTTTTTTACAATTTGATGTAAGCTAAAGAAAAGGTACAAGCTGGTGCTTAATTTCTTGATATTTACAGATACAGCTACAAAATACTTTTATTCGGACAGAAATAGAGTACAGTATAAATTATACAAAAAATTGCTACATTTCTGACCCCATAGTTTATTCCATATTTTCCTCGTGACACTTTAATTAGAAAGACAGAAGAAAAACAAGGGAAATTGAAAAACATTAGGTGAAAGGAATAAAGTAATAAATATCTTATATTAAATATATTCCTATTAACTTATGCCTAAAAACACTAAAAGAGGCGATGAGAGCAATTTTGCAAACAATTCTAAGACTTGCTGTTTTATTTTAATGCTAAAATTGATTGTTAAGTCTCAATGAAGTCATTCAGTTTCCTAAAATGCACCCGGTATTTCATAATTAAATTACTTATTTCAAGTTTTGTTTATAATATTTCCAGCAACATCCTATGGCTAACGTTTTCCTGTTTTACGTTTCGTCAAACTGATTTTAATCTAAAAAAATTCATTCTCATTTCACAAGACAACAAGGTTAAACCCAAAGCATTTGTTCAGCACAAGCACTAAAGTGTCATGGTAGGCAATGTGACTAGTAACTTCCTCTCTTTCCATGTTCCATAAGAGGTTGTTGACAAGTTTCAATAATGCTGTCTTTGTACTGTGGTATTTTCGGTTAGCGTTTTAATAGGAAGGTAACAATGAATTACCTTTTTTTGTTCTCAATAGGTTCTTAATATCCAGTCTGGCTTTTTTGATAATTGGGAGCACAATTTAATCTTTCCAGTCCTATATTCCTGTGATGTCCACTATGTGGGTTTGGAATAGGGCTTTACTTCCTGTATATCGGCATCTGATAGGCTAATTAGGACAGGCAGGGACCATGGCAATGAGATTATGGATGAAACGGCCATCCAACATAGGTTCGAATGGGAATTGAACCCGGGACTCAGTGATTGGAAGGCCAGTGTGCTACCACTGAACTAGACCCCCACCGTGATGTCCACTGGAGTTTCGTTTACAAGTCTATGAAAGGGGGAAGGAGCTCCAAACTGCCTGCGAATGAAGTAATAAAACACATTGTATTGGAACTGAAACATTGAAGTGGCAGCGATTGATCAAATATTGGAATTGACAATACACTGTAAGAAAAAAAAGGTTATAACAGCTTGTAAGCAATGGACAAGACTTAGCATAGGAGATAGGACATGCTATATGTGAATAACCAAGGTGTGATAAACCGAAAATGTTAAAGTCAAACTTCTCAAAAACTTCCAAACAGATTTTTTTAGTTTTTGCCTTCAAATGAAAATCATATATTTCTGGAGATATATATGTAATCTCTGGTCAGTTTTTTTAACCCTGTAGTTTGTTCAGAAGCACTGTTAAGGGTAAATATAAGACCCATAAGGTTCAATCAAACACCAAAGGTTCAAAACTTGACAAAAAGTTTTAATGCCAAATACATTAGTTACCAATACTTAGATAGATGCAGTCATTTAATTCATTAGAACAACAAATAAAGCCAGACATTGCAGCCACAATGAGCAATTGAGCATTACATTAGACAGTTTAACTCATCAACAAGTACTTGGATTTCTGTTCCTGGTGAGTAATAAATATTTTACTTGTCAATTGCTTCATGGTAATTAATATGTACCTAATTTTGTTTAATCAAGATAATAACAAAATGTTGTTATATTGTTAAGTTGTATTGTTTTTCCAGATATTTTGGTAGGAAAAAAAAGCCAAATGACTATGAAAACATTCAGGATTTGATGAAGAGGACTGCGCTAAACTGTTCCATTGAGAAAGCAGAGACAGTGAACTGCTGGAGAAATATCACTTGCAGAAAACTCATTGCTTGTAATGGTGAGTATTCATTACAAAAAATATAAAATTGTTACATTAATTTTCACTATTATTAATCCATATATGTCATGTTAAATACTACTTTTGCATAAGAATTAAACTGAAAAATTATTCATATCTGCTACAAATCTGCATAGGACAAATGTGGTACATGCTATCAGCACAACTTTTTGGAGGTGATAATTTACCACATGTTGTAAATTTTCAGTCCACTCTGCAACCGTTATGTAATGTTTCCTATGAAATTGCGAATATTTTCATTGTTGCACTAGAGGTTCATCGGAGTTTCTCTCAATTTGCTAAAATTCACCTAGGAAAACATTTTACATAAAATATAATGGAATGTCGGCTGGCTGACTGAAAATATGAGGGACTTCAGTGAAGTAATAAATTGCTAAAAAACATCAAAATTACATTTTTTTTTTCTTTAAAATTTCATTGTTTAATAATCATTCAACGAACAACCTATCGTGAAAGTTTCAAAAACAGACACCAAAATATTACTATTTGATCAGAAGTGGTAAATATTGCAATTTTCATGGAATTAAATCACATGGTAAGGCCACTTTAATTTTAAAAAGTGCCATTGATGTGGGTTATATACTTACCATGACAAACAATAAATAGTTATAGTTGACATAAAGGAGGATGAATACTTTTGCAACCCACTGTAATATTGTGACAGTTTGTTAACTGATGAATCTATAAATTCAGAATGTCTGACAATTAAAGTTATTCCAATGATAATTTTGCCTGTTTTTTTTTTCATTTCTTTTCATCGCATTGAAATAATCATATTGAAATATCTATAAAATTTGTTATTGTAGACTCTTCATGAAATGAAGCCACAAAGAGACTTGAAAATAAGCAAGTCAGCTTGCCAGGGTACATTTAGGAGACAAGGAAAGGTAAATAAACTTGGTAATATATTTTAAAATTTCTTTCTTGACAATTCAAAGATATCACAATTTTTTGTTTGAGCATTCATAATGCAATTATAGACTGTAAATGACTCTGTGGTGTTGCGTATTCATATTGAGATTTTCAATAAAGAACCACCCTTCGACAGAATGCAAACAAGGAGAACATAGACCTGTGTATGTCATGGCAAATTATGAAGAATGAGTGACTGGATGACATGTCAGCAACAAAGAACCAAACCCACCAAGTGGGCAACAAGCAACAGTAATAGCACCAACAATATAAAACAGTTTTGTTGCTACCTAGTTAATAAATAAATATACAAAAATATTGACAGCTGTAATAATATATGTCTGATCCTTGTAATTGGTGATGTTATATAATTGATGTCTTTGATGCGACCATCTAATGTCATGATTTTTATAATGACACTTCCTATGCTTTATTTTGACAGGATTCAAGACCCACATTTTTGTTCAGATCAAGCAGGCTTTGTGGAAAATGTTGAAATATGGAATGATGGTCATCTAAGACAGAGACCATGTGTTATGTGGAATTTTGCACCATTGATTGTGGTGAGGTAAATGTGGTAAACTGGTGTATTGTGTATAAAATGATTCATTCTTTAGGTTGTGTCGAGCTCAGTCCAACATACCAAAACTATGTTTGTTTATGAAAGAAAATAAATGTATGAACCAAAATTTATTTTGTTTTACTGTATATTTATTCATAGCTGAAAGAACCTTTATTAAACCAATATATGAACCTTAATTGAACCTTGTTGCATGTCCAAGTAGAACTATTGGTTTCTAAAAGTTAACCCTAAACAAAACCATAGATGCACCTATAAAAGTTCTTTGAAGAACTTGAAAAATCCTAGGGTTCTTTACAGAACCTTTTGATGGGTTTGTTCATGAACCATTGGGTTCAATATATAACTTTTTTTCCAGAACCAGTGGGTTCCATCAAGAACCTTAATATGGAACCTTCAGTGATTCTTTTAAAGAACCTTTAGAGAGGTTCTCAAAAGAACTAAATAATAAATGAAGGTTCCAAATCTATACCGGGCTTTTGAACCTTTATGAAACAGGTTGTGTTTTTTGTTGGTTTTGTGGATAGACAATCAAAACTGTACACATACATGTGATCTTTAAGAGTGGGAGTTTTGCAAAACTAAAACAAATAGAATATAAAAAAGAAGCACAAATTAAAAAAGTAAATTGAGACAAAACTGCGACAGTGTGTGATCAGCTCGTGAAAATCAGTTTTTTTAATTTCTTTTAATATTATTATTATTTTACGTACTCCAAGTTCCACTCAAGCTCTGTAAATAATGTAGATGTTTATACAATAAAGCTTTACAAGAGAAAAAATAAAAGTTGGCATACATGGTGATCCTATATAATACTCAATCACTGGACCGGGGTACAGAAAGGTATGATAGGGTCTGAAGATCACAAGAGAATGGTATGTAACATTTATTGTACACTAAAAGTCTCTTTGGGTGAATTATTAGTCATAATAAAATGACATACTGGCTATTGTTACCATCAATTCGATAAAACCAACAACACTACTGACAACAATTTGAAATATTTTTTTATACAAATTATTGATATTTGATAAACGGGCAAAGGTTTTGAAAATTGAAAACAGTAAGGCAGTGGTTACGATATATATCTTATATTTATTATTTGAAGCACACTTTTATGATATGCACCAGAGATATATTTTTAGAAAAACAAAATCATCCATACAAAATGTCTGCCCCACCTGTCTATTTTACAGAACTGCTGTAGGGGTGTACATGGGTAAAATTAGACAAAATCGATAGTGCGACATTGCCCTTCTCAACAAGGGACAAAGTGACACTGAAGCTCTTAAATAGTGACGGACATAAGAGGAATATCTACTTAAGTACTGACAAGCGACACTTTTGATTTTCTTAGTTATTCCTTTTTTAGCTAAAAAGTGACATGAGACATTACATTTTCTCTTAAAATGCTTCCTATTTTTGTAGACCTCTTGCTGTGATATCACAGCCCACTTTACTGAAACAATACACAATAATTTTTTTATTATGGAGTACCAAACATAATTGTTGAAATTTGCATTATTTTCAAAGTGCAAGCGAATCAATACTTTTACTTGATACATTTTCAAGAATTATTGCCCACAATTCCAATACCTCTTAAGTTTTTTTAGGGTAGTGCATCTTGCTGGAAATGGCTCAAGCAAATCAGTCATTGTAGACACTTTCAAGTTAAAACAATTATGTATAATGTATTGTTGTTAAGTTCGTACCAGGCATTCATTATTTAATGTCTTTTGAGATATTTCTTTTAAGATGTGAACGCCGTATTTATAATTGAAAATTTTTATTCAATGTAAACGTTATCTAATTATACCACTGCATGACAGTATTATTCAAGCTAAAGGTATTGGAAAAAAATACATAAAAATCAAGTGATATGTTTCAAATCATCCATTTGCAAACAGATTGGTCAACCATCCAAAGTAATTTATAAAAAATTACAAAATAGCATGATCTGATGCATAGATATTTTAGCATTATCCACTATATATTAACATTTCAACTCCTGTAACTGATTGACACATGATTTGTCACGCCATAATCATTCATAACCCTATTAAAGATCTTAATCTAAGCAAATATCATGTTTGATGCATGGCCAAGTGTGCCATGTGCGTTTTCCATGAGAAGGATAAACGCATGGAAAACGCACGTGGCACATTTGGCCATGTACATTATATATATAATATTTTCTTTTTATCATCTTCAGATGGCCACCATGTTTATTGTTGCTTTGCTAATGTCAGCTGTTTTCGTCCATGGTAGGTTACCATTTAATCTTACACAAAATTGAATGCAATCATAACAACAGAGCCCCATAATGAAGCACAACAGGGGTTGTATTTCATGGTTGTTTTTAATTTTTTATTTACATGGTTATCGCTGTTTTGTTACCCGGTAAGGTGCTCTCCAATCATCATAGTGTAAGAGGCATCTATTACTCTATTAATATTATTAAATAATTGTGAATTATTACAAAAAATGGCAGACCACAGCCTTACTAAGCGTTTGTCATGATTTGTCTTAATGATGTTCAGTACTGATTAGTTTTAATGATGTTCAGTAATGATTTGTTTAATGATGTTCATTAATAGCTGAAACACATTCCCAGATAGTATTCCAAATCGTTTCAAGCTCATGTTGGCGATGTTAATACGATGTTGTAACAGCATTGGCCAATATGGAAACAATGCTGGGCCGATTTGGAATGCTATCTGGGTCCTATTGTAAAAGACTGAAGTCTATCATATATTCGGAATTGGGGCAGTACACAAATTTCCTGATTTGTCGTAATTCTTAATAATTATAAATAATCTGTAACATTTGGAATCTACACATATTTTAATAGTCACATTTGCTACTGGTGGTAAGTCAAGCATTTCGTTATGTCAATGTGATTTCAGGAGCAAATCCCATCCAGAAGGGACACTGCAACACCAATACGTGCATATCACAAGCGGAGAGGATCCTGGCTCAACCGTTTGACTGCGTGTGAGTAGAAATAATTTGAAAAACAAATTGCTTTGTGAGTGGGGGATTTTCCATTGCTCCATTTTAGTTCTTGCTATATTGTATAAGAAAAGTATGCAGTAAATAGACAGCTTAGTCTTCGTCATTACCCAGATAGCATTCCAAACCAGGCCAGCGCCGTTTCTATATCGCCCGCCATCGGTACGAATCGTTTTAACATCGCCGACACCTTCACCGATGTTGAAACAATTTGGAATGCTATCTGGGTCAACATTATGATGTCAATGAGTTTTTTTTACAGCAGAACCCACTGACTTATCTCCAGAGGACGTCATGTGAATCAAGGACTCCCACTGGCTGAGGGTGAATTTGCCTTAGCTATAGGAGTCCTGGATTCGCAAGGCATCCTCTGGAGCTGAGGTTTCAAGTCAGACTCTATAAAATCTGCTGCAAAAAGGGATAGCCTTGACTTAATCCCAATTAAACATGTAACTTTAGCATAATAATGATGTGACCATGTAAAGATACAGTAATGCCACATTGTCAACACAGGCCAAATCAGTCCAACCTTGGCTTGCTAGAATACATATATATATATAGATTTTATTGACATGTAAAATATCATAAATGATACATATGTCATTCAGTTAAAAGATAACATGAAAGAGACATTAATGTAAGTACAGAAAGCAATAAAATGTCAATAATCAAGGTTCCAGCCACCAAGTTAACTTATAATACGTGTTTAAAATCCACATACACAATAGAAAAAAATACAAGCCGCTAATAAAAACATTTCACTCTCAAAGTCCTTGGCTTGCTAGAATACAAACAAAAATATGTATATAATGCAAATAAAAAGTGCAGGCAATGGAAATATACAAACCATCAATTGAGGAGTGTAGTTCCTCATTGCTGAAGTTTAGGAAATTTATGGAATCTATCTAACAGACTCCAATAAATATGTGATTGACAAGCCATGTCTTCAATATAATTGTGCTTGTTACACACATAAAAGAAATCCAGATGACAGGCTTTGATATAGATTAGTAGTTTGACTGTGTGTGAGTAGAAATTAATTAAACTAAAAATAACAAATGATATGAGCTAAAAATAACAGACATAGTTACTCTATCAGTTGCTCTCTTTCATAATATGATTTTTTTTCTGAACTTCATCTCATGCATCTCATTCCTCAAAATGTTTCATGTAACTAGCGGTCTCAAAATAACTTTGAATTAAGTTCTAAAACCACCAGTCATCATTATTGTTGTAAATAATTTGTATTTGTCAATTATAATAATAAAGAATCATCTTACAGAGGAGTACCAAGGCAGATTGTTGAGGCCTTCAGCCAATGCATGTATGGCTGTTCACAGAGTGTGGCTGATCCACTTGTCCAGTATGGGCGAGTCCTGGAACAAAAAATGATCGAAAATGGGTGCACAGATGGCCAAGGTAATGTATTTGTAATGCGTTTTGATGCTGGATGTGCTAAATCTATCATAACATGGGTAAAACGAACATCATTATGTAAATTGAGAAATGGGCAAAAAACTGATTTAACTAACATTATTATGTAATTTGAGACAAGGGCAAAAAACTGATTTGCTACTTTTTCTCAATCTTTCATATCTATAATGTATAATTACAATGCCATCTGTATGTTTCATCGTTCTGCTAACATTACAGAAAGCAGCTTTCTAATATATGGATTTATTATTGTCAGTTTATGAACATATCATAAAAATTTAAGTTTCAGCATATAACTAATATCGGTCATAGGTTTCCTTCCTTCATTCGCAAATTGTATGTCTGTTTCGTTCTACTGGCTGTCATTTTCCCCGATGATATTACAGCAGATTTCATAGACTTGGAATTAAAACACTGACGTCGTGTGAACTCACACTGGCTGAGACAGTCCCTCAGCCATTGGAAGTTCTCGTTGCACTTGACATCCTCTGTAGTTCAGTTTCCAAGTCTATGCAGATGATCATGGATTTTTGCCATACATATCTAACTTGAACTTATACTGAAGGCCTATACTTAATTTAATTCATTCTGTAAGATATTGCCTATACTACATGGCCAATTGTGCCACATGCGTTTTCCATGCGTTTGAAGAAACGCATGGTTTTTGCCTCAATATAATGAGCTACAAACCATGCGTTAGCCATGCGTTTATCCTTCTCATGGAAAACGCACATGGCACATTTGGCCATGTAGAATCCATAAATGTCCACCAGCTTTTTGGTCATATTTTGCCATAAATGGCATGGAGCAGCACAAAATAGACAGCAATGTTCACAGCAATTCAATCCCAACTTTTTAGTTGATGATAACACTCCTGGGAAAGAAATGACTTACACGTTGCCATTTATATATTCACCATTTAAAAATCTGCTGCTATTGTGACCATAACAAATGATAATGAAAAAATGGCAAACGTTATCATTTTGCACAGAGTGGTTTTTATGGGTTAGAAAGTTTTTGGTAGCATTTATATCTATTGTGTGCATCTCAATGACATATATGTTAATATAACATTCATTTCGAATTAAACTACAGTCTCTGAAACAATTTGATTTTTGCAGCGGTTTCCTGTGGTCCAGCAGACATACTCGATTGTACATTGAGGTCCGTCGAACTGGCCACCATTTACAACAGAATTGATTTGGCGGACTTGACCAAATTCTGCGTGTAAGTATGCGACCAAATAACACAGGTCGTCATGAAAACGTTCTGAGATAGTTTTCTTTTGGGAAGTTTTCTGTAAAAAAAAAATTGTAAAACGTTTTTTAAGATTGTTTCATTTGGATTTCTTGAATCATTTCCAACAAACAACTAGAAAACCTTTTTTTTAAACGTTTTATACATTTGTTATATTCTGACTTTCCTAAAATTCTTCCCAAAATACGTTTTCCAAACGTTTCATAAGATTGTTTTACTTGGACGTTCTTAGAATGCTTCTAGGAAACAGCCAAAAATGTTGTTATGAAATTGTTTTACTTGGACTTTCTTACCACATTTCTAGCAAACGGCCAAAACAACAAGGAGTCTAGTGGGGGACCATAATATATTATGTAGGAAAATAGGCTCCCGTAAAAATTTCATGTTAGAGCTGACTATGAGACATCATTTGAATCATCAGAACATCCCGTTCTGGAAAAGGGATGTTGCCGATTTTTCATGAACACTTCGGTTGCCATGGCAACGCTTTTTGTGTAGTAATGATATTCAATACTACAGAGTAATTAAAAATGTTAGTTTACGAGTACAAATTTGTGTCATTTATA
Source organism: Alitta virens (assembly GCA_932294295.1). Classification (NCBI taxonomy): domain Eukaryota; kingdom Metazoa; phylum Annelida; class Polychaeta; order Phyllodocida; family Nereididae; genus Alitta; species Alitta virens. The sequence continues at coordinate 33,971,891 of OW028581.1, read as the reverse complement.
GTCAAGAACCCAAAAATATATTCTTTAGTAAGATTTTCATCATTTGAGCTGTAATAGAGGTCGAATTATGCTAATTAGATTACTTTATATGCCATATAAGGGCATGTGAGAAGCAGTATTGACTGTCAGGACAGATAAAAACAGTCATAATTATTATGGACTGTATTAATTTACACCATCCATTCTTATATAACTAGAAAAAACATCTTCATAACGTTTTAATGAGATCAAAAAGGAATTCTGCAATGATTGGAAAACATCCATGGATGTTGACTAAAAACGTTTTGAAAACATAATAGTAACTGTACTACAAAGTTGTTTTAATGGTATCTTCTAAAACCTCTTCCAGCAAACGTCCGAATAATGTTTGGAAAGTGTCTCATATAAATGTTCAATAAAGTCTTCTGAAAACGTAGATAGGTAGGTAGGTAGGTAGGTAGGTAGGTAGGTAGGTAGGTAGGTAGGTTGTAGGTTCAAACCTGGCTTGGGGCAATCATGAATGTTGGTTCTTAGAGTTTTTTGTTTTAGTTCATTATTAGTTGTAACAAATGAATAATATCAGTTAAGTGCATCCTCGAATGTTTCAAAAACATTTTGGTCAAACATTGTATACGGACGTCTAAAACCAGTCTTAGACTAAAAATGTTCATTAAAACTGTTTTGCTTGGATGTTTTTGTAACGTGTATTGGCCCCAACATACGCCGTCCAAAAACGTCTAAAAATTGCTAAATGGACGTTCATATAAGGAAATCATAGTAAGTTTAAAAATGTCAATAAAACATGTTTTGTGTTTGTTGGGTTAATCGCTGTTTCTCCAATCCATTTTTTTTTTTTAATTCCTTTTATTACCAAAACAATAATTGACTGCATTTAGTGTTTTTTATAATCAAATCCCACGTTTGGCCTGAAAACATTCCATTGGTGCTGGCCAAACAACTGCATGGTGTATCAAAATGTAAACATGTACCACTTTGACTTTGACGCACTATTGGCATAGAAAAAGTATCGTGACTGAAGTTTAACCTAAACTTCCCTTTAAATGTACTCGACACAACAACTTCATTCTTTCATGTTTACTTTCACATTAGCTTTCGCTAGTGCAGTTTGTTTTAGTTGTTTTTTTAATGATTTATATATTTGCCAGAATGCTTATTATTTGCATTGCCATTGAAATTCTCTCATCTTCAAATTAAAGAAAATATAGGAAAAGATGATTTTTTTTAAAGTAATACAGCTTGTTCAGTATAAACTAAACTAGTTCACCATCATTTTGTATTCACTATTTACATAATCATGAATATAAGACAATTTGTTTCAGAGATCTACAAACAATCCTGGATATAACACAAGTATGTTCCAATTGTCTTCAAGTCCTTCTGCCTGGGTTTGAGCAGTGGTCTGACACAGTGTCTAACGTCGTGGACATTGTTTTCACAATGGGCAAAGGAGCATGTGAGTAAGATGAGATGAGATGAGATGAGATAATATCAGATAAAATCAGATAAGATCAGATGAGGTGAGATGAGATAAGATGAGATAAGAAGATGAGATAAGATGAGATGAGGTGAAATGAGATAAGAAGAAATAAGAAGATGAGATAAGATGAGGTGAGATGAGATGAGGCGGGTTGGTGGATTAGGGCTTTACGCCCTGTATTTCCGCGCCTGTTGGGTTAGTTAGGACAGGCAGGGACCATGGCAATGGGATGAAGGATGAAACAGCCATCCAAATGAGGCTCGACTTGGAATTGAACCTGGGACCCAGTGGTTGGAATTTATTCAGTATCCATACCAATACACAATGGAAAGTGTGGTAATACTGGCCCAGAAACTGGGTGGTCTAACAGTTAAGTCATCCGCCAATTCCACATTTTTTACCTGCCGAAGGTCCCCAGTTTGATCACTGGCCCGGCCACTTTTCATGAGCTACATCCCAGCTGGATGTCGATCAAATCAGACATCACATCAAGTGAGAGGTGCCTTTGACTCTTTGCCTAAGCTAAGGCATGTAAAATACCCCACCCATGGAGTAAATGTGTAACACGGTGTGGACTCCAAGCATTATCATCTCATCATAAGCTTAAAAAAAACACACACACCTGGCCAATTTACTGTCATAAAACCTAGACATCGCCATAACGTCAACAAATTACGACCTCATCAATCAACACTCGATAGCGGGAAGAACTTGCCTAAATTATGTTCACACTATCACGTATAAGACCTACGTATGACCACGTACGTCAAAATTGGGCTATACTTACTCACTCGTGCCTCTGTTAATCACGTATAACTTCTTTCTACGAGCGTACGTGGGGCAATCGTAGATCGCCAAACGTCCATAGCCAAGCATCCGTGAGACGTCCATAGCCAAGGCATCCATGAGACATCCTTGAGGCATCCTTAAGGCATCCGTGAGGCACTCGTAGATCCTTGAGGCATCCGTGAGGCATCCGTGAGACATCCTTGAGGCATCCGTGAGGCATCCATGAGACACCCGTAGCTGTAGATCGCCCGTACAAGTGATTCAAGGATGAGCAAGAGTAAAACAAAAATTCCATCAGTCGTCATACGTAGGTTTTATGCGTGATAGTGTGAACGCCCCTTAAGAGGGCTGCACTTTTTATATTTGTCTATATGTCTATCCGCCTGTCTAATTGTTTTTCTGTCTATCCAATGTTGAAGTGATGTCTATCTAACCTGCCATGCTATCATGGATGACATACTAATATTGATTAACTTATGTTGCCCTATTATGGTCAGGTTTTTCTTGTGAGAGCTATCAATAAAAGTATTGCACATCTTCGCGCGTTTCTGATAACTCTAAGTAGAATATTGTGAGGTATAACATTTTACTTCACAAAGTCGTTGAAAAAAATAGGATATTTGTTAACATTATAATATATAGCCTGTTAAAAACAAGTGTTTTGCTGAAACAAATGACTTCTCCCTGGTAAAATAGACTCTGATGTAAAATAGATGAAATAAATTATCAAGAGGCAGCCTATTTTGTAAATTTTGAAGCCAGCTTAGCAAACATTTCAAGCTTTAAACATTCAAGTTAAGAAGAGAAAGCCTGATGCCAGACATGCATGGTTTTCATAACCTTTTTTATATAGTCTTTTTATTTCTTGGTTAATTTTGAGCACAGATTCAAATCAGTCGTCTTTGAATGAACCTACATCTATATTTTCAAAATGCGGTTATTTCTGAGGTGCAAGTGCTAGGAAGTTTAATTGAGGAGCATATTAGGACTATAAAAAAATTATCGTTGATCGTTTTATGTTGTTTTGTTATTTTGAATGACTTCGTTTTGCTTCAGGTAACTGCACGAGGGACATTATGGGATATCTGAACACTCTCAATTCCGGCAGTTCTTGTGTGTAAATACATTTTCTTATGTCATGTCAATAACTTGAAATCGTTGATACTTCACGTCATGGGGGTAATGACAGAATAGCCAAGTTATATTTGTGGACAGTTCAGCATCATACATGGTCAAATGTGCCACATGCGTTTTCCAATGCGTTTGGATAAACTCATGGAAAATGCATGGTTTTTGCCTCATTATAATTAGCTAAAAACCATACGTTTTCCATGCATTTATCCATCTCATGTAAAACGCATTTGGCCATGTATTTTTGCCATTTATGACAAACATGGCCGCTATGTCGTAATCGGCCCATTTACGGCATGTCGCAAGTAGTTCCAATAACCATTTTCTGTCAGCGCTCTCATCTTCTCGTTAGCAACCTTTAGATTTTGCTGATCTTGCATTCTATGTTTCAGGTATGTGACTGCAATAGTCAATACAGCTAAAACGGTTGCCGTGGACTGTGTAGGGAAAATGATCAATGTCCCACTTCAACTGGACTGGCTCACCATGCTCAATGATTATCTCGATGACTACTTGCCATATATTGGGAAAATATGTACATGGATTCGTAAGTATAAATTGTGTGTCTTAGAATCATATACACTAGTGGATTTTCACGGAAGATTCTCTATATTTCCACCAGGTGGCTATGACAGAATACTGCAATTCTATTGGCTGAAAAAGTTCCAGCCCTTGGCTGTGATTAGTGCATCCTAGCAGCAGTATTTTTAGTGCATTATAATTTATATTTTACATCTTATTTACATCTTATAGTTATGATCTACTATGTATGAAAAGCAAAATGAGAAATAAGAGGAGAGGAAAGACTTTTGTCTTGCTGAATTCAGGGCTGCTACTCTATTGCAAAATCCTGAAGTTTTCTTTTACTGTAACATCAGGTCCAATCTATTGAGTTCAAGACTGGTAAAATTACTTTTAAGTAATATCATGTTCACATTTTGCAAGGGTTTTTCTATTAATTCATTTCTATTCAACTCAGGAATTTATGTTGCTTGCATGTATTGCAATTCTTTGTTTTAAGCTTGCCGTTTATTTGATTTATTGCATGTATTTTTACAATTATTTCATCTAAATTTGACATTTTTTCATTTCTGACTTAACCTTGTCATTTTCTTTGTTTTATTCATTTACAGTGGGCAGTGGAGCCTCCTCTGTGTCAAGTGGACTTTCAATTGTCACCTTTCTTTTACTGGTTTTCGTTTCAAGGTTGTTATGGTGGTAAATCTACTATAGTTGGATCCATAAAAAAAATGTATGTCCCATGGTTTTGCTGTCATATTTTTAAAATAAAAAGCGCATTAAAATATTCGCAATAATGTTGCTAATAAGTCATCGTTGCATTAATAATTTTTGTGCCATTTCTGTATGTTTACAGAGAAGCAGAAATCACAAGATATGTATATAGATATGACAGAGAGCATGTGGACATTTATATTGAATCCAAAATCTTGTACTGGATGCCTAAAATGAAATAAATGGTTTTCATTTATGTGATTGCATAAGTAAGCCTATAGCTGGATGATATCACAGACATTTTAACAATAATCCAGTCACTTTAAATTGATTATGACCTGAAATGGGAGATATGGAAATTTTTCAGGAGGAATGAGTCCTTGCCCAAGTTTTAAATGATTATATATTATTGGCAGTAATTTTGACATAAAACGGCAGGGAGAACCCCCCCCCCCCTTACCCCAATTTCCCCCTTCAGATATAATTTGGGAACATTTGGGCAAAATCCACCTACATCATTGACACAAATCACTAGCAAAATTTGAGAAGATTTTTTCTCATGTTTCTAAAGTTGTACAATAAGCTTAATATGAATTAATGCAAATTTTGGGCAAGGTCTCACTTCTCCCTACAAAGTTTCTTAACAAACTCCGGGGCATATATGAAGTTTTACTTACGGTTTCATGTAATTATGGAATCAGGTGATATAATACTAAACGATGATAAATGTGTAAACATAAAATAATTAAAGCACAATTTAGATTCATGTGTTATGAAATCCGAACTTGTATACATTTTTCATGTTATGTGAGTTCATTGAAACGGCTGTAAATACACAGTTTTAGTAATTTTGTCATTGATAGCAATAAACAGTTCTATCCGTCACAGTCGTTTGTTGTAATAGTTGAGATAGCATATTTAGTTTAGAGTCGGGGAGAATACACCAGGGGGCAATACTGTAGTTGGTTGTAAATCCCCCTGGTGTATTATTATTAGAATGTCTAAAATTGCGATAAAGGATTTTTTTACAATTACGCTTTTGCCAGTCACAAATCTTAATTAATTTATGGGGAGAATCATATACATTTGATAACTAATAAGACCGGGTAATAACCTCATCATAATATATATTTATATTATATTATAATATAGTACATATTATAAATCTATTTTTTTTTCTTTATTTTTTTTATTGTATTGTGATATGCATTAGTTGATGCATAAATAAATTAATCAAACTAGAAATATAAATATATATTATATTATTATTGTATATATTATATCATATTATATTTTTTAAATTCAATGTTCATGGATAGTAGACAATTTAGGTTTTTAGTTAAATTTAATAGAAGCAGTAGCATCCCTCACACTGTCTGAGAGGTCTGTGCATGCAGGAATTCCTCTTCCATCCATGGGGGCCACTTGATAACGACAAAACCTTGTCCTAATTGGTCCCCAGTCATCTTAATATTCATAACTATTTTATTCTTTGTTTAATACTTGTACCAATATGACAGGACAATAAAGATATTCTGATTGATTTTGATACATTTATTCACGCATTAACTAACGCATATTACAATAAATAATAATAACTAATTAAAAAAATAGATAAAATATTTAAGGGGTTTTTAAGGCAAAACCTAAGTTTATATGTTACCTATAGCTGACGGAATAATTTATCCAGACTGTGCCGAAAAGTATACTCTGATATTTCAACACGACCTTGGCACCATACATTTGTCAGTCAAACTTAATTGTTTAATCAATAGACTTATTGATAAATAATGCTAGAATGAGGACAGATATTCAATTTCCGGTAGTTAATGTCCATACCTGCATGGGGTCAGTGGCAAGTTCACTGCTGTAAGATAAATAAAATATTTGGGGCTGACCCAGCAAAGTTTTTCCAAGTTCCCATCGATGGGTATAACCTTGTCACGACTTTGTCACGGTGCGTGATGATGATGATCACGCACTGTGACAATGAGCTACAATGTACTCAAGTACATTGACTGAGGCTGTACTCGTACTTCTAAACTTATACTTGTACCTGTACTTGCATGGGTGTTAGAAACTGGTAAAAGCATGGAGACTCCATGGTAAAACTATCAACAAGACTACTTATTACTGTATAGTAGTCAATTGTTTTTTGCCTGATTTTAGTTGATGGCACTGATTTCTCAATTTGTACACCCTCATTCAGCCACCAAAACACGGCATATTTATGGTCCCAGCTACCAGTTTAAATGTCAGTTTCTAAGCAGTCCACTAATACAATATATACATACAGCGAAATCTCTCTTAAGACTACTTCAGTGACATCACTATTAAGGTCACCTTACGATTGTGACCAGTGTCTTAAATTACTTGAAGACCAACTAGTTGAAATTTTGACTTTTTAAAGGTTCACTATCAATACCATAAAAGGTTCCAAAGCGTAACTATGTACAACAAGAACTAGAGTGCACCCAAGATAGCAACGATGTATTTGATCATTAAATATGACCAACTTGGAACTTTCTACTGACATGATCCACATCACACATGTGCTCTTTGATACCATGGATGAATATCATTGTGTACCAAATATTTACATTCGCACCAAAGTGGATTTTCACCATTTATGTCATGTTTTAAATACCTTTGAACTGCCAAGACCTTAACTTAAGCAAGGATACATTTATCTTGCAAAATATATAGCCTAGCACTTATCTAGGGTATACTTTGCGTAAAACATTCAAATCTGCTATAATTATTATATATTGCAAACTCAAGGTATAATGGTCAAGGTGTTTCAATTTAATTCACGAGGTTGTGGTTTCGAGCCCCACCATGCCTTTGGCATAGAGGAACCATGCAGATCCGGGTGTAAATGAAGGGCCAATTATATATGCAAGTGATGCCAACTGTAGAGTGCTTAATCCCCTGCAGATAATTCTGTTTAATGGGCTGTATACTTCCCAGGTAATTGAGAAACGCTCATGCTTGAACAATTCCGCTATAGGTAGGAGGTAGGTAGGTATGGAAAGTGCAGCCCTCTAAGGCAAGTTCTTGCTGTTATCGATGATTGATTGATGAGGTGAGAGAGAGAGAGGAGGAGTCCACCCATGTTACACGTTCACCCCATGGGTGGGGTCTTTTACTTCCCTCAGCATAGACACCGAGTACAAGGGACCGCCAATTTAACGTCTCATTGTAGTTATTCAGCCTGAGAGGAAGCAGTATCAAGTGAGCCCCACTACGTTTACCTTTACCCAGGAGTCAATTTGGAATAAGTTTAAACATACTAATTGTGGAAACCACTTGTACTATTAATGGCTTTCGTAAAGCTGAAATGGTAAATGCATCCTCAGCCAAAAATAACGTATGGACCCTGGAAAATTCCCAAAGTGTCAGAGTGTTAAAGGGGAACTAATGGAAGTTTGTATGTTAATTTCAAAAGTTCAATTAGATGTTAAATAATATATTGGTGTAAAAGGAAATGTCTTAAAGGCTGGTTTGATTTCGTTTCAAGCCAATTAAAATGCAATTTGCACCAACCGCCGACATGATGCGGGCCGCCATTATTGCACACGGCACACAAGACAGTGACGTCACTTATGTACACTGCTAGGCCATATATGCATTCAGCCATATGAATCAATTCATAATCCTGTTGATTACAAGCCATTACATTGTTCATTGCAATTATAACAAGAACATACAGCACAACATGAAGGGTGTTAATTGCAATTTTTTGGGAATACAGCATAATTATTGCATTGATTGCAATGAGCTTATTTCAAATGTATGTTGCATTGCTAGAAACATTTAATATAGGCCTACTAGTTTAAAATAAAAAATAATATCAAAAACTCATTTTCAACAAACAATCACAATTAAGAACTGATCCCTGTTGTAAACTTTTTATTAAATTTGCAATTTTTCTGCCATACTTCAATTTTCATCCCATCATTATTTCTTAGATTCAGATCTTGTTATTTATATATAAATGTCTTTTTTCTTTTTTTTTTCATTAAATAATATATATTTCTTTCTCTGTCTAATTGCTTTGTCTCAAGTTCAATGGCAATTACTTGACACTCAGTAAGAACTGCTCTGAAAGTGCAATTAACTGTATCTAAACTGTTGCTGACAGTTTCTCACCTGGTGAATAGTACAACAGTGACGTATTTCCGGTCAGTGCAAAACACCAGGAATTTTAAAAATGGCGGCCTCCATAGTTAACAACACGGAGCTAATAAATGCAGGATATTTCATTACCAGGGCACATATACCATTTATGAATAGCATGGAATTGTTTCTATGGACCCAAGCTAAAATCTGAGAGGTAAAGTGCAAAAGGGGTTAGTTCCCCTTTAAGTTCTTTCTCAAGTGATTAAGAAATTCTGGCAAACTGACTCACAAGGTCCGTTCAATGCAGAACCAATAAAGCGTAAAGAAAAGAAACGTGACATGTTCAGTCAATGACAAACTGCCAAATGGAAGGTTGACAGAAATAGGTCATAAGGGCAGAACCTTTTAACCTTTGTTAACACGCAAAATAATGTTAAAGTTTTCTGTGAGAAAAAAATATCTGATAGCTCTTACTCCTTCGTAATTCTCATACCTGGAGCGTAACCTATGAACAATGATATATCGCAGCAACGTCAAACCAACAATGGCTTACGACAACATTGAGCCGACGAGGCATATTACCTGAGAAGTCTATAGTAATGGACCACATAGGGAGGTTGTTGGGTGATTAGGGTCTATATTGTTAGTTTCAGCCAATTTAATTAACCACTGTTAACTTGGAAAAGAAACCCCAGTATAGGTGACATCATGTAAATGAAGGACTCCCATTGGCTAAGGCAGTCCCACAGCCAATGGTGCTCCTGGATGCACATGACATCATCTGGTGTTTTGTTTCCATATCAATGATCGGCTGTAAAAATCTTCAATGTCTACATATTTCATTATCTACAAAATCTGTGCAGTTGAGTAGTGATGAGTGGCATAGTGGTAAGATGGTGGTGGTGGATTAGGGCTTTACGTCCTGCACCTATTGGGCTAATTAGGACAGGTAGGGACCATGGCAATGAGACGAAGGATGAAACCGCCATCCAACATAGGCTCGACCGGGAATTTAACACAGGACCAAGTGGTTGGAAGCCCAGCATGCTACCACTGAGCTAGGCCCCCACCCTGCATAGTGGTACTTAAGGCCATTGCAAGCTCTGCTGGAGGTATCCGGTTCTATATTTAGGCTGCATCTCACATGAAGTTAAACTTGAGGTACCATGCTCTCAGTGTCTATACTGGGGCAAGCAAAAGACTACAGCCATGGGATAAATTTGTCCCATAGTATGGACTTCAAAGTCTTATTTATTTATTACTTATAAAATATATTTAAAACAGAGTAATCATACACAGTTGGAAAATACACAGTTTTACAATATTGCCATGTTATTTAAGCAAAACTATAATATAAAAAAAAATTGGTATAACAAGATAAAACAATAGTAAAATTACAATAAAATAACCAAAGTTAAATAAAAACATTAATAAAATTAGGTTTTCATCTTATCATTAGGTCTGCCTAATGCAACTGGTCTTATACTGTAAGCTGACAAAATCAGTATATGGCATTAATGACACTTACATTTTAAGACCCATCTGCTGGGTTTAAAGTTAAAACACTTTGGCACTTCTTCTGAATCAGTGATTCTGAGGCAAGGTCCTCCCTATGTGGCCAGGTTGGGGGCCTAGCTCAGTGGTAGTGCGCTGGACTGGGTCCCAGGTTCAATTCCCGGTCGAGCCTATGTTTGATGGCTGTTTCATCCTTCGTCTCATTGCCATGGTCTCTGCCTGTCCTAATTAGCCCAATAGGTGCAGAAATACAGGACATAAAGCCCTAATCACCCAACAACCTCCCTATGTGGTCCATTGCATATCATGTAAGTGGGCTCTACAACATAACCACAAACTGATTGATTAACCTACGTGATAAATGGATTCAAACATGGAACAGTGCAAAACATGGAACAGTGCAAAATAGAAAGACTAGTTATGAAGGGTCAAACCCCTAACTGATAGCATATAATACCTCGATATGACAATTGCAATGGTTTTATATCTGGTGTCGAGACATTTATAGCAAACGCATACTCAAATTCTGTGAAATAATTAGGAGATTGGGATCTGTAAATTTATGAATCTCTTTGAAAGATATGAAACACAAATCTTAAGACTGCATATATGTAATTATTTTGTAAATGATGTCAGATAGAAACCCTTGTCCAAATTTCTACTATCCTGACAATTACAAAATCATGATGATTCACACAAGTGAGCTCTACAGTGACCATAGTTTTAGGTAATTTTGGATAAAGTCATTGGTTACAAATTCCAAAGTTCATAAATTAAAGTCTTAGTCATACTTGAACTTGTAACCATGGACTTTCATTGCAGTAGAACAAGCTAAACAAGTGAGGCAGTCATAGATTGCTCATGGACATCCATAGATCGGTCACCAGACGTCCGTAAAATGCTTGCCGGATGTCTGTCAAGTGCTCGCCAACGTCCGTCGTCAGGCATCCATGAGGCATCCTTGAGGTGCCCGTAGATGGCCCGTGCGAGTGGTTCATGGATAATGTGGCTATGTATGGCCATGGATGGCCATGAACATACGTAGAACATACGTAGAACATATGTAGAACGTACATAGAACGTACATAGAACGTACATAAAACGCTCGCCGACTGACTCCCGAGCGAGTAACGTAACTAATATAAACAATCACTCATAGAACGTCCGCCAAAGTTTTAAACATGTTTAACATCTTTTGCGCTGTCCACGTATGCTCGTGAGTGGTCAAGCGCGACCACGAGTGTCCTACGGATTAGTGCGAATATACGTAAAACAATCGATGAGTGAATCACGTATGGACAATGATGAGCAAGAGTGAAAAAAAATCCATCCGGCGTAATACGTAGGTCTTATACGTGATAGTGTCTGAGAATGCAACAGTTCAAGTCCAGTCCAGGGAAATTTTTTTTTAATTAATAATGTTTTCATGTCATTACTATCTACTATTGAGTATTATCAGACCAGGGAATGGTTTTTAATTTAATAATATGCATACATGTCATTAATATCTACTATCGACCATTTGTTATCCATTTCTTTATATTAAATCTTTCTTGTAAATTACCATGTATTTGCTTTCATTCCATTTCACACTGGACAATTAAGCGCTACCATTTCTCTGCTGTTCACACATTGCAAGATATCTATTGTTTAAAAAAAAAAAAAATATATATATATAGGTTCTTGCCTTTATGTCATCTTAATTATGGTTTGACTCAAACTTACTTATAGCTTCGTCCGGGAAGTTAATGTTATTTGAACAATATGCCTTCCCGTAAAATTATTTAACAGGAAGAGAATAACACATTAAACAATAGAAGTGAAATCGAGACTTTCTGAGGAACAACGGCGAATTGCTGTTTCTGAGAAGTTTACATAAATAACAAGGAAGCAATAAAGGATTAAATCACAACTTGAATAATATTTTGTTATTTGGTGGGGAATATTTAACTTATAGGGTATTTTTGGTTTACATATCAAAGAAGGTCGGTGATCACGGGGTCTAGTGATTTAAGTTCAGGCTATTTATGCGGAAGGTCCCGGGTTTTAATCCTAGTCAGGGAAATCTTCGTGAGCTACATCTCAGCTGGCTGTCAGTTGCACGAGACGTTGATTTGTTTCAAAACTTTCACATGTTTATATTATTATTTGGTAAGTTTTGCCGGGATGATTCTGCATGTTAAGCAGTTATTCATATTGCGTCGTAACAGTAACGTAATCAAATTTGCATATCAATGGAGATGCGTGTTCAGCACTTTTTTATTTTCTATCTTTTAACATTGTTTTTTTTCATGCATTCCGAAAAACCTTTTTAAACAAGCAAAGGAAAGCTCATAAGTTGAAATCACTCAAGCAATGGTGTAAGCATATATTCACAGAGACAAACGCAAGTTAAGATAATTGTAGTTTAAGTATTCCTAAAGGAAGTAAAGATTTTCTGAAGTCAATTTACCAATCTATTGTACAGTCAACCCTCATTTATTCGTCCCTCAGTTAACTGACAGTGTGCGGACAGATGAGGGAACCGGATAACTGAATATATATAAATGCACTAAGTAGATTTGTTCCCAGCCAACTGTGTGCGGATAGCGAGGGAACCGGATAAGTGAGGCCCGGATAAATGAGGGTTGACTGTATCTACTTCTCTAATAAATTTGTAAAGTGAAATTATTTTGTAAGCAAAATTAATTGAAAAAAAATTGAAAAGTTGAAATAATCGGTATTGTCTTTGAACACAGTGGTTGGAAGCTACCACTGAGCTAGGCCCCACCCAAGCATCTGATTTAACAGTTAATACATTCTAATTCCCCTGAACTTAATTCTCACTTTTTTAACCCTCTATTAAACGCAATGTTAAATGAACAAATATATTCCACTTGGTCACCTATTAAATAAATCATGTATTACATAGAAATCATATTTCACGTGAAATGTCAACTTGCTAGATTGTCAAGAACAACATGCTTGCGTCAGCAATTTCCGCAGACTTTTGTAGCAAAATGGGATTTCACTTTGGTCTAGTTTTTCACCTTGTCCGGTTTCACCCCTTTCTGCATATACGTCATTGGGTACATTGTGTATATTTTGCCAAATTTGGTATATTGGCAAAAAAATCATGTTTAGTCAAAGAAAGATTTATGGTGGTTGTATTGTACTGTACCTGTATTAATACATCTTTAGAATATCGATTTCAAAAAAATAAACCTTTACCCAAAAGTGTGAGATAGAAACCCAAGGCTACAATAAGTGTGGCAATTTGCCATACACACTTGATCGTGTGACAGTATATTACCATTAACACATTTTCTTAAACTGAGATCACAGGCTTTTTGAAGATGTCCAGATACTAGTGATCATATCCATCACTGTCAAACGCAACTAAGTTCAGCCATATCGAGCTCAAACATCGTCTTGTGACATCTCGATTTATCTATCCTGGACATGATTTCTCTTGCCTGAATGATTTTTTGCAGACAGTCATGACAGACCAATCAATGATTGGCTATACTTATCTTTAAACGTAAGAACAAGCACACGATGGTGACGTAGTAAGGAACGTGAACTGGACTAGGTACATACTACAGTGTCCTAGCTAGGTAGGTAGGTAGGTAGGTAGGTACAGTAGGTAGGCAGGTACAGTAGGTAGACAGGCACAGTAGGTAGGCAGGTACAGTAGGTAGGCAGGTACAGTAGGTAGGTAGGTACAGTAGGTAGACAGGTACAGCAGGTAGGTAAAGTAGGTAGGCAGGTACAGTAGGTAGGTAGGTACAGTAGGTAGGCAGGTACAGTAGGTAGGTAGGTACAGTAGGTAAGCAGGTACAGTAGGTAGACAGGTACAGTAGGTAGGTAGGTACAGTAGGTAGGTAGGTAGGTACAGGTAGGTAGGCAGGTACAGTAGGTAGACAGGTGCAGCAGGTAGGTAAAGTAGGTAGGCAGGTACAGTAGGTACAGTAGGTACAGTAGGTACAGTAGGTACAGTAGGTACAGTAGGTACAGTAGGTACAGTAGGTAGGTAGCTACAGTAACCCAGATAGCTTTCCAAATCAAGCCAGCGTCGTTTGTATGTCGACCGCCGTTGGTACACAACATCGTTTTGAGGTCGCCGACATCGAGCCAACATTGATATGATTTGGAATGCTATCTGGGAGATAGGTAGGTACAGTAAGTAGGTAGGTATAGGTATGTATTGACAATAGTAAATGATTCGTTTTTACATTGCTTTCAAAATGTCTCCCAGATGATTTTCAACCAACATTACTAGAACCTATCCAATTTGACCTCGGTCCTCATCACCCTCTTTAATATTAATTTTTAAAAGTCATAGATCATTGACATATTTTAAAACATACTAAAAATTGTTTTTGCATCAAGCATGGGTTTGATAAAATATTGGCTGTAATTCAGGTTTACTGGACTTCACAAATAAAAAGCAATAGACCGTATTATAATCACAATATATACACCACTGCGCATGCTCCAATACAGGGAACTTAAATTCTGAGCCAAAGTATTGGCCACGCGCATTGCTGGGTAATTATAAAGTTTGTGGAGATCTCAATACAGAGCTGGTCTCATTCACTTCACATCGAAATGGCACAGAACAGGATTTTGGCAGTTGTTTTATTGGTATCAGTTGCGGTTGGTAAGTAAATATATGCATACTTTTGAGTTATGTTAGTTGTATTTGTAGCAGGTAGGAAGTTGGAGATAAGTTACAAATATTGGAAATTGATTTGAATTGCGTGGGAATTATTTTTATAGATTTTCCTGTTATCCTTTTTCAAACCAATTTCCTAGAATAACCTGCAGCAACATGTTTATGTTAGTTGACATATTATAGAATCAAATATGATTTTTATCATCAAATACTGCACTTGATTACTTATTAATTAAACTAGAAATAGGTTAAAATATTTATTAATAAACTATCAACCACAATGAACAATATCACGAAAACGAATTAAAAAACGTATAGATTAATCTATTCATTTCTATAATTATGTATTGATTAGTCGATAGTTTCAGTCATTGATAGCTTGTGTATGTAAAGATTTCACATAACTAATCTCTCTCAAAATTAAGACATTTCACATAATTTTATCAAAATCTAAAAAAAAACGCAATTTTCCAATTTCGTGATTGTCAATTTTAATCCAAAAGTTTACGTAAATTTCCAATTTCGTGATTATTATTATATTAGTCATCTCTAATGATAAAAATAACTTGAAAGCTTTCCTAGAAATATTTCCAGGGCAAAGTAATATTTGGAAACACAGACAGTATTGACAAAGCTCAATGTGTTCCATAAATCGATATATAATGAAATAAAGCACCCACATTTTTCATGAAAATGTTTCTTTCCAGTATATTATAACATTGAAATATTGATTTTAATTGATTTCTTCGTTATTTATGGATAATAATTGCATTTACTTTCAGCAAATGGTTACCAATATTGCTCCCCTAACGATTGCAGAGCTGAAGTTAACGCTCTTCTAAATAATCCTGGTTCGCTATGCCAGTAAGTTTCAATTTTCATTTTATCTTTTTTTCACTGTTTCTTCTTTACATTCTAAAGAGCCTCTACATTCTACGACAGACAGTAAATGATTTTGCTTCCTATTTCGTTGGACGAACAAAACAAACAAAAAACACCAAATAACTGCCTATGTAATCTTGAGAATTTTTGTAGGGAAATACCTTCTTGACAAGGTTTCATTGGGAAGTTTAAAATTTTATAATAGATGTTCTAAAATGAAATATAATTGAATTCATTAATACATTAGCCCATATAATCACCAATCAATATGTGTTTCATTTCTTTGAACACACAAGGAGAACGTAAGTGTAATCAATAGTAATATTTACTTTCATCGATTTTGAATATTTATTTTATTGGGGAAACCCAATGTTGTTCTTTACTCATTCAGGTTACAGGGATAACCAAATTGAATTTTTTTTTGTGCATGAATTTTTTTGTGTATTGGTTTGTTTATGGCATTTTTCATCAGGTTTTCGCTGTCTAGCCTGTGATGTAATTTTTTTTTGTAATATTAATATAAGAAGCAAAAATGTAATCGTGCCTATTACTAGGTGTCTATGCTGTGCAAGTAAAAGACCCCACCCATGGTAAATGTGTAACAAGTTGTATAATCCAAGCCGTATCATCTAATCGTTACTTGCAGTGGCTCATACAAGCTAAACTTCAGAAAAAATAGCATTTGATATTATAGTCAATGGAACTGGGTTGCAATAATGTTTTCTTATATTTTTTTTCTTTTACTGGTTTATCTTATTCATTATGTGTTTCTCTTATTTGTGCATGTAAACTTAGCTAAAAGTTTGTAAGCCAAAAATTAATGCGACTATGAACTTAACTTTCCAGAAGCACAAAGCCCGTTGAAGAAGCCATTTTGAAATGCATCCGAAGGGATTCTGGGATAGAATGTCCTCGAAATGTCCGCGAACAAATGAAACCTGTGGCCCAGAATGTGCAAGAAGTGGTAGCGCAGCAATGCCCTTCAAGAGCTGCAAGGGGTAGGTCTAAGCAAATGATGCATTTTGATAATAGCTTTGGTTTTGGTTTCGTAAATTCATTCAAAATACATGTAGGTATATCCCAGATAACATTCCAAATTGGGCCAGTGTCGTTTCTACATCGTGTTGACGTCGCCGATATCGTGCCGAAGTCGATACGATTTGGAATGCTATCTGGGATATATTAGCATGGACAAAAGTACTGTAAAACCAACTTTGAGGCAATTGACTTAAAATCATTGTCTTAACCCGTAAGTGTGTTCAACAAACAAAAGAAAAATATTATTCGCGACTGGTATGATACCGATATTGGGCCAACATCGGGCCGACGTAGCGTGTTATCAGGATATATATTTTATTGCCTAGTGTGAATGTTTGGCGAACTCTTTCCAAGAAAACTATAACTGGTCCCTGGGCTACGAAATAACTTCACTCTCTTTGGTTAGAATATGTATAAGTTATTTCTGTCTTCTCATGGCCTGTTTCCAAAGGGACATTCATATTATCACGTATAAGACCTACGTATGACCACGTACATCAAAAATTGGCTATACGTACTCATTCGAGGCTCTGTCAATCATGTATAAGTTCTTTGTACGAGCGTACGTGGGGCAATTGTAGTTTGCTCGGCGGACATCCGTCAAACGCACGCCAAACATCTGTGAAATGCTCGTCAAACGTCCATCGTCAGGCATCCATCGTCCATCATCCGGCATCTCTTGTAGATGCGACAGACATCTGACGGACCTCCGAGCATTTTA
The DNA here is from genome assembly GCA_932294295.1 of Alitta virens. NCBI lineage: Eukaryota > Metazoa > Annelida > Polychaeta > Phyllodocida > Nereididae > Alitta > Alitta virens. The sequence continues at coordinate 33,954,326 of OW028581.1, read as the reverse complement.
CGAGAGTTCTACGAGTGGACGCGAGTGAATGGCGAGTATGTATGGATGGACAGTGGCTACGTATGGCTACATATGGCTAAGTATGGTCACGTAAGAACGTAGAACATACGTATAACGTATGTAGGACGCTTGTAGACTGACTCCTGAGCAAGTTACGTAACTAATATAAAAAAATTACTCGTCGAACGTCCGCCAAAGTTTTAAACATGTTTCAAAATGTTTGCCTTCTCCATGTATGGTTGTAAGTGTTTAAACGCGACCAGGAGCATCCTACAAATTAGTGCGAATATACATAAAACACTCGGCGAGTGAATCACGTGTGGTCAAGGATGACCACGAGCAAACAAAATTTTTCATACATGGTCATATGTAACTCTTATATGTGATGGTGTGAACGCCCCTTAAGGTAGCTCTAGTTGCCATGGATCTTATATTTCCAAGTCCACCTGTTATTAAAGGCTAATTCTCAACCCAGATTTTGAGGTCACAACTATCCTAAAACTTCTGCATCTCTGGCAAGTAATGATGTTTGGAAAATCTCAGTAAATGAATAGTTGTGAGACTTCAGAAGCCGATGGTTTATGTTGTACATATGCATAATTCGTACTGAAGGTGAATATTGATATTCCATGACTAAGGTAATTGAGAATGACTAATGACTTGCATGCACAATTCCTTCAAACTTAATGAAAGACTCCTTAAATCACTGCACAAGGAAGTCACCTCTGTAGCCAATGACTTAATTAAATATAGTCTGAATAATTTACAATCAATAATTTGAGTTCCATAGAAATACTTTTGCCTGGTAGCATGACTATTTGTAGTATGTACAATATTTTGACATACAATATCAATCGAACTGGTGTCATTATTTCCTATAGTGTCAATAAGAAGTGGAACCAAACATTGTAACTAACCACTTATAACATACAAGACTTGTACACAACACAGCACAGTGGAATATTTCAGTAAAGACCAGTCGTTCGCACCCAATAACAATATTGCCTTGATTTAAAGACCAATTCTTCTGTCATTAACAAAACCACATTGGATTTTAAATCCACTTTTTCTGTTAATAACAAGACTACATTGGATTGTAAAACCTCTTTTTCTGTTAATAACAAGACCATTTTAGATTTGTAAAACTGCTTTCTCTGTTTATAACAAGACAACATTGATTTTAAAGTCCCAATTTTTCTCTCCTAAATATGTTGACTACAATGTAAAATACCCAGAATTGGGACAGCAATAATAAGACACTTCATCGAAGCAAAAACACCATGTGTATCCAAGTGTCAAGTTGTTGGCATTGTTGTTATATGACAAATGGGTCAGAACTGACCTCTCTCTCTGTCAATAAAAATATCTATTTACTAATTGAGTTGTTTTAGATAAAGATAGCACATGGTATAAGATTTATAGTGACTAATAAGCCCACTGTTGAGCTTGATAAGTGACAAGTTTTTTTTTTCTTTTTGTGTTCTGTTTGATCGATTTGACTTGTATGTCACTTAAATAAAGAATGTCTAATAAGTCTTAAGTCTATGCCTGAAGGGCTAGACATTTGACCCAATGAATGGGTTATGTAGGCGGCCAACATTATTTGGACAAAGTGGACCTGATCTGGCATAGAACCACACATGGCAATGTCAACTGGTTTGGATACCTTTACAGTTTATCAACAATTGTGCTTTTGGGCCATGGGTTTGGAATGATATCCATTTGGTTTGATTCCAGAATAAAGACATTTATTACAATAATTGCTGAAAAGTACTGTAACAGTGTTACAGGGCATATCTTAGTTAAGAAGCTTATTTTTTTCACATAAATGTATGTATTTCTAATAAAAGTTGACTTAAATGCTATTTGAAGAATTCAATAAGGTCTTCAAAGCATGTAATGAGTGCTTTGGACTGGTCTTTCATGCTTATAGTTAACCCTTAACAGGATATTGATGATAATAGTCATTACATGTCTCAAAAAAGTGTGCCAAAAGTTAATAATAAAACAAAGTAGTACATGGAGTCGGTTTGAATCACATTGAAATTTCTACACATTCTTACAATGACCTCTGCCACGGTTTGCAGATTAGGGTTGGTACATGGCCAATTGTGCCACGTGCATTTTCCATGCGTTTGGATACATGCATGGAAAACGCATGGTTTTTGCTGTATTATAATTAGCTAAAAACCATGCGTTTTCCATGCGTTTATCCTTCTGATGGAAAACGCATGTGGCACATTTGGCCATGTATATGTCTCAAGGTCACGACCTCAATCTGCTGAAGCAAGATAATGACCGCAACATGGTGGTTAATGAACTTAAGAAATCATGATCCGAAGATAATTAGTCAGAAACATTAGTAAAATGTATAGTTACACTTTGCAAGAATATTTTGAAGAAAAACAATAAGGCTATTGGTAAATCAATTAATGTACGTGTCAGGTATAGGATCACAGGGAAGAAACTCGAATACACATTGTCAAAAGACTGTTTACTGTATATAGAATTATAGATAATTTTATACAGTTCTATGGTCCTATTTTTTAATAGTTCTGTGAAATGTTAGACTACCCAAAATCTATGTGAACTATAAATTATAGGTAACCTTGATTTAGATTTAAAATCAAGAACATGAACGTTTATAAACCGCTACTGGTATGGAAAATGTGGGCACAATGAAAGTTTAAGGTTTCGGGCCAGTGACACTTAAGAGTGTGTTAAGTTGTCAAGGGCAAATGAACATGCAATAACAAAACATTGAAAATGACCCAGATTTCAGTCAAATGCCATACTTGAGTCAAGTTGGGTGTTCCCAAGGCCACCTTCTACCCATGGGAAAAATTGAAAGGCTTTAGCTGTTTAGTGGGGCCTTTTACGTCAGTGGCCACTGTTGGTAAACACGCGTTGTTACGGATCATTTCACGACAAAGCGGCACTGGTCAAACTGTCCAAAAAGAAAACCAGATTGTTGTTTAGTGTATACGGTCTGATGGAAGATTTATATTCAAGAAAAGTATAATATTAATAATAAAAAATATTTAATTTAATTTAATGTTACAATAAAATATAATTCTATATTTATTTTCTTATTTTAGTTGATTTATGTACTTATACTTAATATTTCATCTGCACATATATATTTTTTGTGTTATTGTATTAATGGGCCACCTGAAAAACGGTTTTTACTGATGGTGCTACCCATTTTAAATATATTCTAATAAATAAATAGCACTATGTGACTTTGTTGTATTCTGAGCTATTTAGAACAAGGCTTTTTTTTTCATGCTTTAAACAAGTTTCAACAGGATAAGTTTCATTTAAAGTTATACTATTTTTATTTATTTTTTTCAATCACAAGGAAGAGAAATGCAATTTCTACAATATATAGTTTAAAGGAAAGTAAAAGCAAAGAGCCTCAGGAAATTTCTGTTTGCGGAATATCAAATATCAGATTTACTGTGTTGGTATATCCCCTTTTGGAAGAGGTCAAACAGTTCAAACTAAGTAGTAACCTTATTATAAATGATAATGCATTTGAGTTAATCATCCAGATATATTTTGTTGTTTTTTTACGAAATTTTTTCAGTTGAAATATCATATTATAATTATCTCCTATAGAAACTTTATTATTAGAGATTGTTGTGTTATAGCAACTTGCAAGTAAATCAACACTGTTCCGTTGTTTACAATTGATGCCTAATCCAAGGCTACATTAGCATGATTAGTTTAATCTAATTTGACAGCCATTCATTTTATATGTGGGCTTTTCGGATTAAAATTACAGAGGATGCCTCTACCTTTATGAGTTTTACTAGCGATTAATGTCTAAATGTTATATTAATTTAGCAAAAGGGGTTCCTACAAACTGGAAGTGAAACCCAGATAGCATTCCAAATCGGGCCAGTGTCGTTCCTATATCGTTTTGACGTCGATGACATCGCGCCGACGTCCAAACGAGTTGGAATGCTATCTGGGTAGTCAACACTTTGTAATTGTTCACTGGGAATTTTCTGATTAAGTTTTAGGCATTTTACTGTGTTTGGAATAACAGACCTCCATAGCAGTTTTGACTAAAAAGGTAGTCAGTTTTATATAAAAGTTAGTCTGTGGTCATAGTCAGTGTCATGTGATTCTAATTTGAATACGATGTTAGTCATTTGACTAAGTCTAACTAACTTTATAGAATAATTAGGTTTCTTGAATATGTGAGTTTACTGAAAAATATTTTTAAAAAGTTGCTAAACAATTATTTGCTTTGAATTTGAAAGGCCACAGGGGACCATGCAACGTCAAATGGTGTCTACTCAAAGAGTGTAGTACTAATCACCAACCATTATTTAAGAAAGAAAAAAATATTTTCTATAGAATTATAATCCTTCCATAAACAAACCTCTGAATGTAGAAATGATATGCACTCGAGTATAGCATAATTCAACAATACTTTACAAGTTTACTTCCTCTGTATGCATAGATTATTACTCCCCACGAAGTTCCTTAAAGGAACTTTGTTATTGTGAGCCAGTTACCTTAAGGGATATGTATTCCTTCACACTCTACATCCGTTTAAAGTCATGGCTGAATTTTAAAGTCTATGAAATGTGAAATGACGTTTCCTTTTGAAAGTGTATAAACCAATCAATCAGCTATTTCTTTGTTGCTAGTAAATAATGATATATCGCTATGAAAATATTAGGAATTCAATGATATTATTGTACAAAAGTTTCGTATTCAAGGTTCGTGCATCGTTGAATCATAACAGTAAACTGCCATGACCTTGGAATTAAGAGCTATTTATTATATGAGATGAGGACCAAATGTGATTTATACATGATTTCAAAATGCAGATAAATTTTTCTTTTAATTCAATACATCTGCCTTCCAGCCAATTGTGTTAATAAAGTTAGTGAGAAGTCACAATAATACATATAGGTAAATTTAACTATGCATGTAATGATATATCCCTGTGAAAATATTAGGAATTTAATGATATATATTATTGTACAATAGTTCAGTATTCAAGGTTTGTGCATCGTTGAATCATAACAGTAAACAGCCATGACCTTGGAATTAAGAGATAACTATGGCATCCCAATATCACCATTCTAAATATATAGTAAATGAAAAGGTTCTGTACCCTGAAAAAACCTGTGGAACAGAAACAGCTATTTTTTTTAGACATTCTAATTGTTCCAAGAACGACTTCCCTCCTACAGCCAAAAAGTTCTGCCATATTAGACAATGAAAACAAAGTCAAATCTGATGGTTGCAAATTGATAAGCAATGTAATATTTTCTATGAATAAGGGTATAACCTACCACAGGAAGGTCTCCCTCAGTGGAAAATAATATATATATGTTAATAACGAGCAAATTCAAGATGGCATTCCAAATAGTGATAGTGTCATTTCAATATTGACCGCAACATCGTATCAATATTACCGATGTTGCAACGATGTAAATCCAAATTTTGATGTTTTTTGGGAACCAAATTACGGATACAGAGTATGCTGATTTTGATTATATTGTGCTTATATTATAATAAGGCTATTTCTTTAGCAGGAGAATGTCAACTATTCCAGATGATAGGATGCCTCAGCGATTTCGCTGCAGTTTTAGCTGCTCCAAACCTGTTTCCTTTGAACGACATGGAAGAATTCTGCAGGTAAGGAAAATATTGTTATGAGATTATGTCTGTAATTAAAGAGGCTCAGATAATAACATGCTACAAATCGGCTGCATCAGTCATGTATCCTCTAAATCAGATCTTGTCGGCTGGATCTTCCAAACTATCTGGGCAGTATGATATGATGGGTAAACGTGTTAAATGGCTTATACCATATAAACCCTGATAGCATTCCAAAATCGACCCAGCATCGTTTCTATATTGGCCACTTTCGGTACATCATTGTATCTATATCGCCGACACCGTGCCGATGTTGAAATGATTTGGAATGCTATCTGGGTAGTATTGTGATCTCGTCATTACATGAATCTCTGGCATCTAGTAATGCTCAGATAAAAGTCCAAACTGGGCCAATATCATTTCAATATTGGCTGCCATCGGTACAACACCATATCAACATCGCCGACAATGTTTTCCAATGTAATAGATTATTTGGCTGTAAGTGCTACACTTTACCCATAACATGCCAGAACTGTTCAACCCAGATAGCATTCCAAATCAGACAAGCGTCAACTCTATATTGACCGCCATCGGTCCAACATAATTTTGACATTGTTGACAGCACGCCGATGATGATACGTTTGTCATGCTATCTGGGTACATCGTTTCAACATTGAACATTAGCGGCTGACATCCTGCCGAAGTCTAGCTAGCCCATTGAGCATGTTATCTGGCTACAGCAATGTGAAATTATGAATTTAGCAAAATGGGTTAAATAAACTACTGCTTGATAGTTTGAATTTTTCTGATTGTGATACTGACATGCATAAAGCCAAAGACATCGTTACTTTCGTTGAATACAAATCAGTAATGTACTATTTGAAGGGTTTGTTTAGACAAGTCACAAGATATAAGTGTATGAATTATTGGACCAACCAACACTCCAACCAAACCAACCAACAATAATTTTAATTTTCAGAGATTTACAGCAATTGACAGATGCCCTCGGCAGATGTATCGATTGCGTTGGACAGTACTTCGATGCTTGGGGCACGGTTCGACTTGATGTACAGTTCGCTACAAATGTATCCAAAGTCCTGGTTAATGGAGGATGTGAGTATTGAGTAGGATTCAAAATGTTGTCCACATGCACTCGTTCATATATTTTCAGGCCTAACAAAGAGCAGTCTAAAATGGGTAGAATGTTATCAATCTGTCAAAATCTTATTTTCTGACAATGAGACCATGTGATAATGATATCTTGGTGTCAAGTTTGCCATATTTGCCATTGTAATTTCTGTTGTTACTCTGTGACCAGAACAATGGCTATAATGAACGGAAGAAGAAAAATAATTCAGATTGGAAAGACAACTTAATGTGATTAGCAGGAGGCCCAGGGGTTTTTTTTACTGGTAGGAAGTTGGAGTTAGGCTTATTGATAACATTTATGTCATTCTGCTGGTCCATGCTTTGTTTAAAAAAAAGACATACAGCTTGTATTGATACTGAATTCTACTATCATATTATAATTACCAGTCCCAGATAACATACTAGATGGGTTAGACTTTGGTGCAACATTGGCTGACCACAGCCAATGTTGAAACGGGGTTGATCCGATCTGGTATAGTATCTGGGAAGTATACTGGTTTATGATGGACGTTTCATGTAAGTTTTGTCTATAGTACCATGCATGTGTTATATGCTATTTTTCTCATCAATTCCTAGGTACCTGTGCGGCAAATATTACTAGACGGGTCAATCAGATAAACAACAACTCCACTTGCAGGTAAATGATCTTAGAGACTTTAATTGAAATTTCCAATCACTACAACCTGCCTTGTAATGAATACATTAAACTCAACCATTGTACTTGTTCAAGTATTGTAATGCTATCAGCTCTTTAGTTGCGAGGTGGTCCTTTTAGTAAGATGCTCACCAGCTTCTCTGAAGGACCCGGGTTCAATTCCCAGCCCACGGCATCCTTCATGAGCAACATCCCAACTGGATGTCTATTGGTTGACTATGCTGAGGCAATTAAAATACCCCATATATGACATGGGTGGAAATACTCCTCTCTCTCTCTCTCATCTCAGCAATCTGTCTCGTGTCTCTTTGGTACAATATATTTGATTTTAGTGAATAAGACCCCCATAATTCAAATTCATTCTTCTTTCTTCACAGATTCGTGCAAGATGTTTCAGGGATAGCCAAGACCATCGCCAGCGACTGCATTGTGCCTGCCATAAACAGCGTTGCCACTTTCGACTGGCTCACCATGACAAACAACCTTCTTAATACTGTTCTCACAATTGCTCAGAATGCCTGTTTATTCTTCAGTAAGTAACTAAGCACATATTGTTGACTTGAATACATAACAGTGAAATTGTCATCACCTTTTGATTGAAAAATTAATATTATGCAATCAGTGCACAGTGAACTCAGAACTCAGAACATATTTATTTCATATTACACATATAAATCATTGATACACTTTAACATATAAGAAAATAAGAATGTAATAAAAGATAATACATGTAATATGAGGGGACTTCTCTAAGATATTTGATATATCGCTACTGAGATGCCCCCCATGGTTTCCTGAGGACTACGACCACTTCCATCACACCTTGATCTTACTATTTAATATCCTTTGTCGATGTCCTTATGCTTGATACACAGATGATGAAGATGTCTTCATGAAACGATATTCAGTTAAATGAAATTCACATACTTTGCAGTATTTTCTGATTGATAAAATGAAATTCACATATTATATTACAAAATATTTTCAGTTGATATAGTGGAATAGCTGGTATGAATCCCTTGAGTAAATGTTCATGGACTGCTGGATCAAATTTAATTGATTTGACCAGTGCATAATAAGTTTTCATGTGACCAAGACTGCAATATCTCAGTTGATCAAACATTTACAAAGAAACATATTATATACTTCAATGCAGTAAAATATCATAATGAATATTGCATCAATATACCACATAACCTACAATTATTGCACAGTCCCAACTGGCTTATTGCCTATTCACTCTGGCAAAACTTTGCAGTATATTTATTATTTATGTATTTTTAATGGAATCGAGACAACGGATATTGCTATAATCTGAGATTAATAAATTGTCAAATATTGATATAATATTTTTAAGCATTGAAAAGTTTGAGCGACATAATTTTTGTCACCTTGCTGAAATCCGTGTAATGTTGGTCTCATTGCTTATGAAATAATTTCATGTCTGCAAATAAGAGTTGTAGCATCGCTGTACTGATAATTTTGAATTATGTATTTTCAGATGGAGCCCCTGCTGTATCTAGTTCAACTTTCGTCATTCTGGGGGCGCTGCTGGCAACTGTAGTTTTTAGTTTTAAATCCAACAATTTACTTTAAAAATGCTTTATTTATCTTGTTTTGCATGGCGATTTCACCGAGGGAAATAATGATATACTATGCTAGAAAGAAAGTGTAACAAATAGTGCCCGAAGTAGACAATTAGGATATTTCTGTTTCAGACGATGTACACTGGATATTTTAAAAAATCGTCAAAGTGCCTATGGGCAGTCATTAATTGCAATGTGTAGTAGTCAGTTTGACGGCTTTGAATAAGCTTTGACCACTCCAAGTCAATTTGACAATATTTTGTTATGATAAAAAGTGAACTTGCTCATTGCGTAATCACTAAGCTATTCCATACACAAATTATACAATGTTCTGTTTAGTTTCTATTATCAATATTTTTACTATGTCTCAAGTATATTTTCTGCTATAATTATTCAAATAACTTTGCTATAACTTCCTCTTTATATAATGACTTAATTTGTTCCACCGTCAGTTTCCACAGGTGGCGGCTTAAACGTTTTGGTGTTCTTGCCTGTAAAGAAAACGTGTTTGAAAAAGAGACAAATGAAAAATGTAAAAGCTGGAAAAATATTATAAAAACAAAGGCGAGAACTTGGTGTGCGTCTGTACAAGGTGTGAAATGTGACTGCATTTTGTGATATGTGTCTTCAATTTGAAATGTTCGTCTCATACGAAGAGTTATGGATGGTAAAACGGGTAATAATGTTGTGTGTGAATACATTATTGTTGTGATGTACATATGTTAATTATTAATACGGTACATGGCCAAATGTGCCAGGTGCATTTTCCATGCAAAGGATAAACGCATGGAAAATGCATGGATTTGCCTAATTATAATGAGCTGAAAACCATGCGTTTATCCAAATGCATGGAAAACGCAAGTGACACATTTGGCCTGAAGTGTCCTAGGTTTTGTTTCCCAGATTGCAATGTGACATATTTCGAAATTGAATGTATATTCATTTTGAAATCTTACATTACTTGTCAAGTTACAGTTTTTCAAACTTAATTTTACAACAATGATTATTTTCAACAGTAGATAAATAATTCTCTATTAATGAAAAAATTAGAAATTATTCTAATTTAATGCCCACAATGTTGGAAATTGTATTAATATTATCAAAATTTGATATGGTTTGCAAATATTTGGAAATTTTCACAAAATTCAATATACAGTGCACGACGGAAATTTGACACCTCAATGTGTTATGAATGTTCAGAGTATTAGGATTAAAATTCAAACATGGATTTATTGATTTGTTATCGATAAACATGTAGTTGCTATGTACATATGCAGTGTAACATGTAATAATGTATATTATCATGATTTGATATTGAATGATACATATCTGTATGACCAAATTTATAGCATAATAATTATTTAATTGTTAATTACTTTATAAATGTTATAGTTTGATAAATGGAAGAAGGTGTGAATACTTATGATTGTAAACATGATTTTCAAATGGAAATAAACTTTTCATAAATGACACGTCAGTGCAAACATTTTTTTTTTCAATAATATAATTGATGTTCAACATTTAAAACTTCACTCTGAGGGATGGTTGTTTGTTTCAGACAAATGATGGTTTAGCTGGTGTCATTCAACATTTTGTTTAAAATCAGTCAAGAAATTGTTAGTCTTTAGATAATGGCACAAACAATGCTATTGGTAAGCTTACACAATTAAATGCCTAAAGTTAAACATATGGGCTGATTTTAATAAAATTTTGCATGGACACCAGTTAAACAATCATTTGCATGAAACAGACAATCATTTCTAAGTGTTCTGTTTTTTTCAAATGTAGTAATTTTCCAAGAAACCTGTTGTGGAAATAACGTAAATAAACCATTAGGGCACAATAAGTAAACTTGAGTTGACTCGCAACAAACACCAGGGGGATGATACAACTTTGGCGACCCTTAGTGGTTACATGATGCATTCACAATACCATGTTCATAGATTTACAAAATTCACAGACTTAGAAAACCGGAAAAAAACAAACACAATTTGAAATTGTAAATCCTGACGATAAAAATGTAATGGGTTATATATATACTGATTCATAATCCAATAAGGTAAATTGACAGCAAAAACCTAAAATATTAACGGTTCTAAGCAACATGCACACATGGATATCCAGCCCATAGTCATTATGTACATAGTAATCTGCAAAATCTTTGTTTAGGGGTCAATGTCAATGGCTCAATGCTGCTGGGTCTGAAATTCAGCGAATATGACCAACTGTCAAGGGCAGACGTATTCATGAGATGGCAAAGCTTTGAGTCCGAACCATGTTACACATCTACCCTATGGATTGGGTCATTTACTTGCCTCAGCAATGGCGGATTTAATAAATATGAGCTGATTTTAATTATATGGTTTGAATTGTTTTAATACTACCCAGTGAACCATATGTTTTGGTGATGGAGACGATTTTGGGGTTTTTTGGTGACGAAAGCGTCTGTAAGACGTTTTTAGAGACGTTTTGTTAACAACCCAGATAACAATACAACGTTGGCCCAACGTCGGGGACGGTTGTACCGTCGCGGTTGTATATATGACGTTGGGCCAACGTCACAATGCGTCCGTCACCCAACTTCACAAACATTGTGATTTGCTATAATGGGCTGACGTTGGGCCGACGTCGGGCCGACGTTGGGCCAACGTTGTTTTTCAAACGTTGGACCAACGTGGGCCCGACGTCTCTAATCAACGTAATATTTCATTGACCACCAGAGGCACTGTCGTACGATAAGACTATCCCCTGACAAATTTTTACTTTTTCATTGAAATGTTTTAATAAAAAAGAAAAACATTTAATATGTAGCTGGCAATGCCAGGAGTGAGTGAAGCTATATGTGACAACTTAAAGTTACTGTGTCTCCAGATTTACACATTCAGAATATTATATATATACCAATGCTGCTTTGTCTCATGATAGTTTTTACCATTATACATGCCCACTTTTGCACAACAATTTAGTCTTAATTTACAATAAAGAATTTAAATGTTAGTTTAGTAAACATACCCAGTGTTTCCAACGTTTTAGTCCGAATGATTTATTTTTAGTAATCAATGTCTAATAAAATCATTAGTTAACACACAAAATTTGATATGCCCTGAATAATAAAGGTTTATTTTCAAATATTTTATTAGTCTTAGCTATACATGTTACAATCTTTTAATTAGACTCCATGTAGGCTTTTAAATTTTCAAAATCGGACAATAGATAACAATTTAAGAGACAAAAGAAACCAGAGAATTTTAATGCGTTTCCCAGCCGCCAGGGACGCTGCGATCGCTTACAACTGCCCCCTGGTGTGATAAAACGTCATCACGAAAATGTTTGGAGTGGCTCGCGCGAACGTTATGATTCAATAATTTGTCATATCTGGTGGGTTCTTCTTCATAAAAACACAATTGGCTCATATAATTACCACTTCAGTATTATTTGTGCTACATAAAATGGTTAAACAATTTTGCACGTGCTGTGACGTCAGAATTCGAACGTCTGCCATTGCTAGAATTCACAGGAAGATCTGCTCTGCAACAAGTCAAGGTGAGAAACTTAAGTATTCCTATAGGCAATGCATGTCATGTGTAATATACTGAACTTAATATGAATATGCAATGTGCATGAGAGACCGCAGGAGTTGTAGAATTAGTATTAAAGAGATACTTTGAAGTTTGATGCCATTTTCAAGTAATAACAACCATAATCGCGATCGTTCCGGTTGAGCGAACACATCGTTTTTTGTTCGCCAGTGGTGCGGCCAAAGCCATTTTCTGTGACGTCATAAATAAAAGTTTTAATTGTGACGTTTCTAAAGGCCTTTTTTGTAAGCGCGCATCATGACGGCGTATTGATTTAAAACCTAAGCGCCACGGCAAATCACAGAGTTTGTTAAAGCTCGTTGCCTAGCAAATGGCCTAGTAATTAAATAAGCTCTGCTCTGATTGGTCGAACATTCATTTAGTTGGCTAGCTTTGTGGAAAATCACGGCAGTGGACATCCCTAACATGGAACATTCAAAACCATACTTCTACTGCTTGTCCAGTCTTGAATCACATAGAAATGATCATTAATAGTGTTTTAATGTGAGTTAATTCAATTTGTCTGCTAGATCTTAAGTTAAGAGCTGTTAAGAACGATTTTTGTGTAAGTAGGTCATTATTATTTTGTGCGCATCATGGCCGCGCAGATTAATTAGGACAACATAGTTCGATCCGGTCATCTGAGAATAGCATGACAGTAGATTTTGTTTTTGGCCAATCTCTAGTCATAAAAGCCCTACGGGCGGCCCCTACGGGGCCGCTCCTGCGGCCTAGTAATGTTTCGTGCTAATTGTGTCGTACAAAATGATGTATGGGCCGGCTTGCAATGCCAATAGTTATTATTTGGTAACATTGTCTTTTTGGCTCTGTCGTGAACACTGTCTGCTGTCTGGCAGATGTCTGAAAACATTTTGAAGTTAAGAAAGTAGGACGAATACTTAATTTGTCACGTACAAAGGTGCAGTATATATCATTTCAATGAGAAAACTTTCAAGCATTGAGTAAAGCTATTGTTTTTAATCCGAAACCAATTATAATCAAGTTCAAAACGATTTTCTGACACAAAATCTAAGCTTTGTCAACACATGGACGCCATTTTGTTTTTCTTCCCACAGTCTGCACAGAGCCGTAATCGATCGTAAAACGGTAGACTAACACATTAATCTAGGATATTTTACATATATATTGATTGTATTCATGCCTCAGAGGAAGTATTATTAATGGAAAACCGTTACCGGGAGATCGGCGGCAAAAGACCGCTAGCCCCCCTCAGGTTGTTAAGCCTAAGGGAGTCAGACGGGCCAAGAACTGGCCAGCATTGGTTTCCCCCAGCAGCTTCCCTTCTGCTTGTCCCCCCCTCAATCTTTTAGGGAGGTCGGCGGCAGCTCATAGATCACCAACACTGGTTTCCCCCAGCACTTTCCCTACTCATCCATATACCACCAGTTTAATATTTATTAAGAATTTCCAAAAAATAATTAATAAATTAAATCACTTTGATTTTGTTTATGTCTATCATACTCATAGTCTATGGGATAATCTGATTATATATATTTATTTTTTATTCAAACAAAGTGGCCTATTTCACTTAAGCATGTTACAAGTCAAATTGAAATGGGTAATGAATGGCAATGATTAATTATTTAATAATAAGAGATGAAGGAAACTTTTTTTGGTAAATTTAGTAGCATTTAATAGCTTTTAATTATTAATCTTTTTCAAAAATAAATTTTCTGAAACATGCACTGAGGAAAGTAAAATCATAGGGTATTAGGCCTATGTAAGTTATAATTTACAACATTTGAATGCTTAAAATTACAGTAATTTTGGTCATCATTTAGGCCTTCAACTTTTATGAGGAATTAAAACACCATTATTAGGATAATACTTTTTTTTTTCATTTTTGCAGAGAAGGTCGTAGGCCTTAGCGACACTTAATAGGGTCTTGAAAGAGAGCCTAATTAAGCTGTAGTTTATTGATATTATAGGCCTGAGGTTATTCTAGCATTAATTGCATGCTAGGTAATTTTAGAACATATATGTATATTCATGGAGCTTAAATTATCATCAATAAATTCATACTCTCTCTTGATTTATCATCAACTCATTCTTATCCTCAATTTAACATTTCTTTACAGAAAGAAGATTGTTGTACCACCTAGTGTGCTGACGGAAGTCGATGAATGCAAGGGAGATGTCAAGGTAAAAATATCCCATAATGTCAGACAAACTGTATACCAGTAGAACTTTAGCTAGGAGAGCTTTAAAGAGGACGCAAGCAATGTTGTTAGGCAATGCAGAGAGTGATGTCAGTGACTCAGACAGTGAGGATGAGCAAAATGATGAAATTGAGCAAATTGTACTGGCTGCCAGCCCAAGTAGGGAGATAGAAGCTACAGAGCAGGAAGTAGCAACAGTGGATGACATTAATAGTGCTAATAGTTGTGATTTATCAGATTTAGCAACAAATATTCTTTCTGATACTGAAATTTTTCCTGATATTGAGAATTGTGAAGTGTACATGGATAGTTCTGAAAGCGAGAGTGAGGATGAAGCTGAGAAAAATGATTGCATTAGGGACCAATTAAGACTGTGGGCACTTGATAGTGCCATACCTTTGTGTCACCTCAGCAATCTGCTGAAAATTCTACAGCCTCATTTCCCAGACCTCCCAAAGGATGCTAGAACTTTACTAAGTACCCCAAAGCAATTCACCATGCAAGAAGTTTGTGGTGGGAAGTTTCATTATTTTGGAATAGAAAAAAATCTTAAAGTTCTACTTGATAAAGATGACCAACTGAGAAATTATGAAAAACTAAGTCTTCAATTTAACATTGATGGCTTACCTTTGTTCAAGAGCAGAAATGACCAGTTTTGGCCAATTTTAGGCTTAGTATTAGAACATCCGGACAAGGTTCCTTTTGTCGTTGCTTTGTGGAAGGGAAATTCTAAACCAGCTAGTGCAAACCAATATCTGGAAAGCCTTGTTGATGAATTAAGTGTTTTACAGAAAGATGGATTTGTTCACGGGGACAAAACATATAAAGTTAAAGCAAGTAATTTTGTCTATGATACCCCTGCAAGATCATTTGTAAAGATGACAAAGGGTCACACAGGATACTATGGGTGCGACAACTGTGTGCAGAGTGGAGAGTGGATGGATAAGATGGTGTTCCCAGACGTTCATGCAGCGGAAAGGACGAATGTGGCCTTTGATGAAATGCTAGATGAGGAACACCATCATGGTGAAAGTGTATTGAAACGACTATCTTTGGGGATGGTGACACAATTCCCGCTCGACTACATGCACCTGGTATGCTTGGGAGTAATGAAGAGATTGCTTGTAAACATTTGGATGAAAGGGCCATTGCATGTTCGGATGAGTAATGCTATGGTGCAGGAAGTTTCTAAATGTGTATTGCAGTTTCGAGCTTTCTTGCCCAAGGAATTTGCTAGGAAAGGGAGATCTCTTTCTGAGGTAGATCGATGGAAGGCGACAGAACTACAAACATTTCTGTTATACACTGGCATTGTTGCGCTAAAAGATGTTTTGACTGATGTAGTTTACCAAAATTTTGTGATATTTCATGTTGCGATAACTGTGATGACAAGTGATTCATTATGTCAAGGTTACTGTGAATATTCAAAGAATTTACTTATTAGTTTTTTGGAGCATTTTAAAGAACTGTACGGTCAATCGAACATGGTGTACAATGTACATTCATTAGTCCATCTTCCACGTTTTGTTCGAGAATATGGTTGTCTAGACAACTTTTCTTCTTTCCCATTTGAAATTTTTTTGAAAACACTGAAATCTATGATAAAAAAAACCTGGGTTGCCACTAGAGCAGGTAGTAAGGCGAATCTATGAAAGACAACAGGCAATGCCAAAACAGAAGAAATTCGAATTCGGATGTAAGAGGCCTCATTCTTGTGGGCCAGTACCTCAAGGTTTCCCAAATTGTGTTCAGTATAAAGAATACCAAGGTGCATCATATGCACTAGGGGTAAACCAGGGTGATAATGGTGTTGCAATTAACGGTGATTATTTTGTCATTAGAAATATTTTATGTGTTGGTGGAAATGTCAGAATAGTTTGTCAGAAATTTACATCCAAAGGGCCATTTTTCATGTATCCAGTTGATTCTTTGAAACTTCATATGGCGTACCTCAAAGATCTTTCTGTCGAGTTATGTGACTTTTCAGTGGTAGATGTTGATGCCAAGATTGTGCTATTGCCCTACTCCACAGGGTTTGTTGCTCTGCCACTCATTCATAGCATTTTGTAGATCGATAATATGAGATTGATTATTGATTCCTTATAGGAATGAATTTGGAAGAGGGTTATTCCCATAATTCCATATTACACATATATTAATACTTTAATGATAATCAACAATTACTCAGTTATCTAAATATTTTCAATCATATTTAAAGGTTCAAATCTATCATTATTTGTTAGTTGTATGCTATGAAAACCATATATTTTATATATGTAACCTGGTTCATGAGCAATGGGGCTATGGCCCACATATAGAATTGGATCTGTGACCATACCAGTCTTGTCATTGTTTAAAGACGATCATCAACACAGGGTCCAAGAATGCATTTGATGACATAACAGTTAGATGACTTCATTAGACGATGTTAAAGACCGGTGTTGTGGTCGTAGCCCCCTCTGTAGGTAGACATTAATATCGGCATTAGAGGTAAAATCGTAAAATGGTGTATTAAGTGAGTTAGTTGGTAGCTTTAGTTATTAGAATTTGTCAATGTTATTCATGAGATATATTATTTTAACTGCATTTGGTAGTTTCTATAAAACTACCATTATATCCAAAACCAATATTTTTCAAAATGATTATCAATTCAAACATGTTCAAACTTCTGCATAATATATATTCTATAAGTTCATGTAGAATGAATGCATTTGATGTGTATGCTTGATATGACGCACAAGCAATTGTGCTGATTTGAGCCTATTATTTTTGTTGTGAACCTTGATAATTATTGTACATATGGTTTAATTGCATATAAATTGGTTGAATTTATTTAATCACCACTTACACCAGTAAAAAAATAAAATAAATTTTAAAAAAAGACAAATAGAAAAAAAAGACAAAGAAATATGAAATCACAATGTTTTTAACTGATTCTAGTAATTGTTTTGCTATACTGTAGGCTCAAGAAATGTAATTTTAAGCGAAATGTGTGCAAAACTTTGTTCATGTAATATGTTTTGAATTAGGATCTGGATCTGTAAAAAGTATTTCTGTTCAAAGGCTGCCATATGCATTGGTACACTTCGCAGAGGACGACACGTTTGAAGTGATACCAACAAAGTGGATCAAAGACGATGGGGCCTACTACCCGAACAACAAGGTTGGCCTTGAAAAGGCTGTCACTGAACGCAGGTCGCCGGAGAAAAGCTGGCCAATCTACAACTTTGAGCTTATTAAATATTATGGTAAGCAAAATCTATTAACAAATAACTATATAGTTGTGTTTCTAATCGTGTGTTGCCACCTGTAAGTATTATGGTAGAGAATTTTATTGTGCTAGTATATACATTTCATATTTTCCAGATGATCATCGTAAAGCGACTAAAAAATTGGCCAAAATTTTGAAAGGAAGTGGGTTCAGCACAACTGAAGATGAGGCCCTGGGGCGTGGGAAAAGAAAGTAAGGTTAAACGGGGATGGGGGTATTTTAGCCCTTGATATAGCGGGCAATATCAGTTATCTAGTTATTGTTATGATCACTGCTAGTTATTGTTTCATAATGCATTTGTTCTCCTATTGAAGACATTTAAATTGGTCATTCTCTTTTGTATCTGGTGGAAATATAAGTAGTACATTATGTGAATGTGTGAAATACATTGCTGTTTACATTATATTGTGCAGAGACCAAAAGAAAATGTAGGCCAATTGTTTAAAATTGTTTTGCAGAAGGAAGCGACCAAGCCATTACGACACGGGGTGCAGCAACCCTGAAATGCCAGAGGTGCCCCCATTTTCACCAGATGTGGAAATAGCTGATCAACCTGACTCCAAGATGACCCGAACGGAAAAGTCCACCCCTTGCGCCAAAACAACTAAGCAGTCAAACGTATCGGACTCTGATGGAAAATCCCCTCAATCAAGCGATTCAGATGACATTCCCAAAGACTTTGACATTCCTTGTGAAACCACCCCCACCAGGAAATCCAGTGTCGCAGACACCCCTCGCAGAAAGGCAAACCGGCCTGATTCACCTCATCCAAGCACAAGCCAGGCGAGCCCAACCAGAGAGCCTACAACTAACAGTTCTCTGACTTCTGCCTCTCCGTGCCAATCTGGTTCTAATAAAGGTATGACAATTTTGTATTTTCATTATCTTTAACCATTGAAGTGTAAAACTTTAATTTCATTTGAAAATACATGAAAATAGTTCACTTAAAATTAATAGATTTGTTATTATTAAATTTGACCACATCTTGTGAATCATATATTATGATAGATGTATTACAATTTGTGTAAGTAAAAGTAAACAAAAAACTGAAAAAAGTACTGGCTTTTTAATATAATTTCCAAGACCTTTATTAAACTTCACTGAAAATATACAAAAAGTTTCTTTGATGTTGCAGTTGGTAGTCTAAGCGAGAAAGGGATGTCTTTCCTTAATGTTGTTAACAAATCGTCAGGTATGCATACTTTCTCACAAAATTTTATGAAAGTTAAATTAGTATGAATTCATCGTTTCCTTTACTATCTAAATTAACATATGCAAAATTTCAGTACATTAGGAAGTGATTTTAAAAGTGGGTCCACCACAACCTTTAAGATCTGCATTCAAAAACATTTCATATGCCATTTTTTGGCCATATCACAGTCAGTTACTAACTGGAGCCATGAAATTTTCCATACATACTTTCTGAGGATGAGAATTCATCCCCTGAAAATATGGTTGATTCAGGTGCAGTTATTCCTATCTGAATGATGAATTTCTCAGTCTTAAGTGTTAATTTTTTTTGTGTATTTATTCAATAAATAATTTCAGTGCTTTCTAGTCAGAAGAAGTCAATTGCATACTTAACAGATCTAATAGGAAATGCATTTGCTGCACAATTTTATGAAAATTGAACAGTATTTGATGTCTCCCCATGGTCGGTGACATCATTTCGTCACGAGGGCAAATACGCATAACTGTGTTATATTAATAGCTCAATTAAGTGAGATAAGCAACAACACTTTAGTAAGCAAATTTTCCGTGGAAAGAACCTAGTAATCGCCACCATGAATCTGCTGTCGCACGACGAAATGATGACGCCCACTGTACATATGAGGTCAAACTTCAGCATGCATTATGTACAAGGCACATTTGCTCTGTTCTGCATGTTGATCACCTCTGAATAAATGTGTTAAAGTTCATACCTCTCAGTAGATAAAACTAGAGTCGTTAAGACAATTTGGCCAATTGATTAATTTATGGTAAGTTATGTGGATATTCATTTTATTTTCAGATCAAAATGCGAAAATAATTGTTCAGTTGCTCAATGAAATCTTGTTGCAACAAAAACAGAACACCCAGTTGCTGCAAGCACTGCTACGAAGGGACCCTGTGGGAGATGACGTGGGGGATGGTGAGGTCAGGCAGGCCAGCTTGCCTTTAAACATTTATGAGGACCTGCAGGTGCTAGAGGAAAATATGGAGAGAAAAGATTTTCGCAAGGCATTGATAACTTTTTTAATTAAAATTAATAACATTTACTTGGCCCAAGTAGTGATTCTAACTTTTTCAGTATGGCATAATCTGAATTTTTGTGGAAGAGTTGGAATTGCTATTTGGCTTGTTTACTCATATCATTGACATTCAGGCCACCCCTTGGTCGGAACATTGGTTAGTTTAGAAATTTTTTTATTTTTGACAGTCAGTTTCAGAATCCAAAGATCTTGGGGCATTTCTAATGATAAAGATTTTGGCCAAAATAACACAATGTAACCGCGCAAAACAAGATGTCCAACTAACCATCCCACTAAAATGTCAACGCTCCTTCAATTATAGTGGATTAGGGACATTTAAACAAGGAAATATGGCCTGGTACCATATAGCAAACATTGTCATAGCACCATAAATTTTGCCTACATTGTTCTTTCATGTAATCAAACTATATAACTTGACTAAGACCTTAATGTTGTTGACCACTGAATTCCGAAGAAAATTGCACCATAGAGTTCTGAAATCATGTACACAGGTAGATTTCCCTCCATTCTATCTCCTAACTTAAAGCAGCTCTTAGTGACCCAGGGTATAACAGCACTCACAGCAAGAATATTTTAAACTCTCCTGCTTCACACTCCTGTGTTTTTTCGCAAAAAAGTCTATGTCCGGTTGTACTGAGCCAGTTCTAATCAAATAAACTTCGAAATTCTTATTGATAAAAATCCCCATCACTGTAGCCTGTTAATTTTTTCCAGAGTTGCAATGACTAAAAATTATTAACATTGTTGTGTCTATAAGCATTACAACTGTCCAAGCAATCAGTAACTTGATGCTCATGTTTTTTTTTTTAATTTGATAAAAGTATTGCTAAAATTATATGGCTAGATTGTTGACAATTGGTTCTGTGCATGGCACAGATTTAATGCTCGTTCTATTTGTTAAGTACTTTATGTCCCTAGCACGTATGGTTTCCAAAATTCAGCTATGTGGCAGGGGATGGCCTTTAATGAGTATTTGTGAGGAAGGTCTCTGGTAGTGAAAACCAAAACATGGTACTGTGGGAGTTGATTACCTTTCACATTCCTTATTTAATATTCATTCATCTTGAACTTGTAACATTGGTCCCAAATTTGTACATGTGCTTTTATACACAATTGTAATGCTTGCTTGTCCTGGACACAATTTAACTTATACAGCACAATAGGTAAATATTTACACTCTGTACATGCAAATCAGATAGTATTCTTATTTTATTAAATGATTTTTATCAAAGCAAGGCGGATTCTGACAACAAATTATTCAGTAACAGATTCTATTTCACTAATATTCCGTTCCGATAGCCTTTTATTCTTGCATGCCGTGAAGTTAACCATGGAAAACCTCTTCCCCCCTCCATCTCATGAATGTACAATGAAATAAGAAATCTATTGCTACACATGCAATTATTATGCTTTTACTTATTTGTAGACCCATGAATTGGCTCTGATGGGGGGCATCGATCAGAAAGATGTGATCAGGCGGATAATGGGCCATCTTTTTACTAAGTCCCTAGCCGTCCAATTCAACCTGAGAGGGAGGGGGAGCAAAAAATCCTTTTGCTCCCTGAAAATATGGAAATCTGTGAAAGGTATTTTAATAAGCTTCTTCCTTTATTATAGAATACAAATTGACAATATTAATTTAATTGGTCAAATTTAAGACTATGGTTTAATTAAGTTAATGAATGATAATTTTTTTTGATAACAGACGCTGCAGCAAAACAAGGCGTCGCAGAAGCGTTGGTGGAGAGGCTTGTGGGCAACTGGCTGAAATATGCGCCGGACAGGCAGGGCGGCAGAAGGGCCAGAGACAAGAAAAAAGAAACTGGTAGGTTTAATTTTTTATACATCTGGTTTACGACAAAATAATTGCAGACTTTTCGCCTTAAGATGAAATTATTTGTAGTTAGCTTCATCCGTGTGGCGTATTAAGGGGAGAGGCATTGGAAAACACTTTTTTTGAAGAATCGCCCCAAACCTCCCCCCCCCCCCTGCAGGGAATTTCCAGATACGCCCCTGCTAGTCAAGCCATGCAATCTTGAGAGTCAAGCTTGTTAGCCATGGATACCAAGCCTATCAATGAGTGCATTTGATGATGTATACGTAACAGAAGAACGTCATATAAAATAATATATATATGTACTACCGTCACTATTATGTAGTAAGACTTGTTTGGTCGTAGCTCTTCCAGAACGCTCGATAGTACCCTGTTAACATAGCATTTCATTTCTTGAATTTCGAATTAAATCTGGGCTCACTCTATCATTAAATTTAGCTTAGCAAAAGTTGCTAAAAGACCAAAATTTCTTTTAGCAAATAAGATTTTGATTTAGCATTACTCAAATCTATTGTACAGTTTGAAATAGAAACAATACATAATTGATTTACATGCATGTCTGAGGTGCTGTAAAGAGTCACATATAATCTATCCTCATTAAATTTCTTTATTAAATGTCTCCCTGTTTTCTTTTCTCATTGTAGCAGCGGCATTGGTGGAACTCGCCAGAACCATTACTTCTAGCTCAAATGACGAAAGCGACTAGTAGGCCTAAGTAGTTACAGTGGATTATGAATTTATAATTGCACACTTTCAGAATGTGGAATGTTATTTGATTTATATATATATATATAAAGATTTCTAAAATAGATTCCATCGTACTATTATTTATTGTTGTCACTCACTCCAACATGAAGTTGGTCTGACGTTGGCCCAACGTTGGCCCAACGTTGTTGATGCCAACGTTGGGCCAACGTCATTTGCCCGACGTTGGGCCAACGTCGGGCCAACGTCAGACCAACTATGTTGGCTCGGCGTCGGCCCAACGTTGGCCCGACGTCGGGCCAACGAGGTCGCATTCCGACGTCGGCTCAGCGGTGGAGCCAAATGACAAAGCCAACGTTGGGCCAACGTTGTAAGCCAACGTCGGCCCGACCCAACCGCTGACGTTGGCCCAACGTTGGCCCAACGTTGTAATGCTATCTGGGAATATGATGTCATGACAACGTTCAGATGACGTGCCCACCAGTGTCGGGACCGGAAATTTACTAAATACCAGAACAAAACCATAAGCTATATAAAACCACATGTTTTGAGCACGTAGTTGAGCCGTAGTACTTTCAAGCTTACTTACATCCCTTTCTAATGATATTATGAAGTGCTGGCGATGTCTTTAAAACACCTTGATCACTTGTGACGTCACAAACATCCGGATCCTTGATTAACAGAGACGCACCTGTAGACGACACGAGGAGCAGTTGAGCATCTAATCCTTTCCATTGTATATGTAGAACAAGCGAGATGAAAACACTCAGTAGAATTTCCTGGAATTTCAGTTGCAATTACCACATTAACTTTAAATTAAATGTTCGCTTGTGTCAAGATGTGAACATGCCAACATGGCTACATGGGTTTTTGTCAATATACACAATATTTTGTAATCCAGCCGGAATAAAATGTGTTATGTTGTGTTAACGAAAGCAGGGGGGGGGGGGGGGGAAGTGTTTAATTAAAATGGTTTCTCATTCGAAAAAATATATGAAATGATCATAAATGCCTCAAATATAGGCCAAAATCATCGAACGCTGAGAAACCCACCAGGGGGCGCTCAAGCATGCAGGTCTACACCTAGAATTAATGTGGAGAATTAAAAGTAATATTTTGACCAGAGATGTTCTGAATCGTGTTTGATTTGGCAATGGAGACGCCCTGCATTCTACTCCTTGAAAATATTGATAAAGAAATAGCGAATATTAATTTTACTTCCCTGAAAGGTAAAAAAGTTCCACTTCAACCTAGGTTATACTATTATATAATCTATGCTGAGTTAGGCAGATACCCACTTCATCTAAAAATGATGATGTATAATGCAATGATGGTTATTGATTATTTGGATGTATGTTATAATTTGAATAACTATATATATATTAGGATTTTTACAACACTAGGAGGTGCTTTTATTTATCTTATTGAAATAAATCTGAGATAAAGCTATGTATATGTCTTGCAAATTTTTTTGTAGTTGGTGCTAATATTGAAATAAGACTTTGTAAATGTATATATGTTGCAATCTTGCAGAAGGTCCTAATGGTTTATATATAATATATTTGTATATGTAGCAAATCAGTATACCTTTAAGATATGATTATGTCAAATCACCAACAATGTTATTATCAGGTACTAAGAGCATGCTGTTTGTTGGACAATGTCGCATGGAATTTTTGGACATATGTGTCTTTAACTATGACAAATAGGACAGTAACTGACCTGAAGCATCAATAAAATGCATTCATTCCTGTGAATGGAATTGTTAATTCACATTTAACTGCACGAATTTGTAAATAATTGCTTGAATTTTGTTAAATATATTTTATTAATATAAAATTAGTTAAGCATTAATGCTCCCCAACTTTCCTGGCGCCGCACTCCTCATATCGGCCAATCATAGGCATATCATTTTAATCCTTTCCAAGCCCTATAAAACTATGGGACAAGGGCTAAGTGGTCATTCGCTTTCATTCCTTCGTTTCGTCCAGCTCATCCCATCGTTTGTCACAGCACCACGCACCAACGCACTGAGTGCTCGAGGACCTGACGCACCGACAGCTTCCTAAGCCTTCTGAGAAATCCGCATCGTCTATTCAACAAAGCTGGTTGTTCTTCACACCACCGAATAAGCATAACAAGTGCGTAGTTGAAGTGAGTTATTGAAAAAATCTTTCAACATATTATTCATGATGTCTAAGACTCGATCAAAGAAGAAGCCTAGAAGTTGCTCAGTCTGCGGTCGTGCTATACGAGGTCATCTGGGCCCGTATGGGCCAGGCAAGTGACAGCAGTCTTTGTCGGTTAGTAGGACTATTGCCCAGCAAAAAGATGATGATTCAGCTAATCAAGGGTCCGGTAAACAGAATTTTACAGTTGACGAGATGTTGGGCTCGGATGAGAGCAACGATGGGAGGCGAGATGAGAACGATAAGAGGAGCTGCGAGAGCGAATACTTGGCTAGCCCTGCCCAACCTAAGTGTCACAGAACTGAGTTTTCAGCGTTAGCGGGTGACCAAATGGTAGGTTTGTCTGTAGCAGGCTATGCCCTAGGTGGCGATGAAGGCTTCGCCGGATTCGTGAGGCCACCATACAGTTATGAGAGAGATCAGGTGCGAGAGAGAGAGGCTGATACGTTGTATGTTAATGACCACAGCGCTGGTCGAGACAGGGTGGCGAGAAGGTCTTGTGAAAGTGAAAGTTACATAAGAAGCATGAGTGGGGAGTTGGAGAATCCCATGTACCTGCGTGAGAGAGATGAGAGAGAGAGGAGAGAACTGAGAGAATTGAGAGAAATACGAGATTTGAGAGAATTGAGAGAGGCACGAGATTTGAGAGAAAGTATACAGAAACGTGAGCCCGTAAACTGTGATAGAGTGCCACATTACAGACAAGAAAGAGCCAGAGAATTCAGTCCCGTGCCAGAGAGAGAGAAAGTGAGAAGTCGAGATTTTGTTGGGAGGATAGAATCCTCGCCCTCCCGGGCCCGAATACCAGAGAGTAATGCACGTGGTCAAGCATGGCTTGAGCGTGAGCGGGGCGTTCGCTTCGCGGGGTTCGATGCCTAGTCTCCAAGCCAGAAGTTATGGAATGAGGAAAGGCCCTCTAAGTATGCTGTCCACCGTCATCCCGTCCAGCCAGAGAGGTCACTCCATGAGATGATGAGGCGTCATAACCTGGGCCAAGGAGATACCTGGAATGACAAGCGTACGAACAAGGAACGATGCGCTATTCCGCCTCCAATCGATCTGAGAACGTACGACACATCAGACTTCAGCGTCGACAAGTCCATGAACAATCATAAAGCAGTTTGGCCAGGTGCCCACGGACACAACATGGAGCTCGTCGCCATTCCGGGGACAGAGCACGTCGCCAATCGCACCAGAGAGTCCGCAATTAGTGGTGAGTTCGTTGAGCTTGTCGAGTTAATTAGCAGTGCTGTAGTCGACAATGACGAACTTCATAGTATGGTTGATATTAATGGCGTAGTCAATTTTAAGTATCAGAGAAGTAAGAGAGCCATTTCTAATTCCTTTAAGTGGCTTGAAGCCTGGGGAACTTATGAGCTCCTCCTGTGTAGCCATTTTGGTTTTGATGTATTCGTTGAAATGGTGAATTATCGCTCTTTCATTCTTACTATGTTTCACAAGTTTAAAATCCCATTTGTCCTCACGTATGATACCCGCCATCGCCGATCTCTTGGGGTCCGTAGATCACTTAGGTTTTCTAGGCTAAACCAAGAGCTATACGTTTTGACATTTGACTCCTCAGCATTGCGTAGCACTGGCAGGTGTAATAAGTGTGCCGCCATTGATCACGTGACTCTGGATTGTCCCTTTCGTGGCCCTGGGCAGGCCAACGACCTGTCCAAATTCAAAAAACCAGGTCAAGTTCAGACCCAAGGTCAATCCCATAATGAGGTCTGCTATAGATTCCAAGACGACAAGTGTAAATATGGCGCCAAGTGCAGTAGAAAACACGTCTGTGCTGGGTGTGGAGGTCATGAAGGGTTCAGGATTTGTACCAAATGCAGCAAGTCTAAGCAGAGGCCCAATAATGTTCCTGAATGAACCATATTGGATTGAGCACTTACCCCTAGTTTATAATCT
Source organism: Alitta virens (assembly GCA_932294295.1). Taxonomy (NCBI): domain Eukaryota; kingdom Metazoa; phylum Annelida; class Polychaeta; order Phyllodocida; family Nereididae; genus Alitta; species Alitta virens. The sequence continues at coordinate 33,927,382 of OW028581.1, read as the reverse complement.
AGAGAAAGCCCAGCGCCTGCTTGACCAATTACATAACGGGGTTAAGATTGGGAGGCCTGCAGCTTCTGCTACAGTCATATCCCCTAACTGGCCTTCAGCCTTCGAATTTCATAAAGCTGTAACCGGGGTCATTGACCTCGACCTTGCCATGGGTCGATTGTATGGCCCTTTTGAAATACCTGATTTTGATTTTTATGTGGTTTCACCGTTGGGCGCATTTATGAAACGGGATAAGTCAAAGATTAGGCTGATACATGACTTGTCCTATCCGCCTTCATGCTCAGTTAATAGTGACATAGATCCTGATGATTTTTCATTGCAGTATTCTACTGTCGATGATGCTGTCGTTTGCTGCACTAAATTCCAGGCACCCTATATGTCCAAGTTGGACTTGAAGGATGCCTATAAGCACATAGGCGTGCATCCGGATGATTGGCACTTATTAGGATTTCAGTGGTCTTCAATCGCAGATTCTCCTCAATTTTATTTTTCTAAAGTTTTGAATTTCGGACTTAGATCAGCACCGGCGCTTTTTGACTGTTTTGCAGAAGCACTACGTGCGTTCATGACGTATGAAGGGGTCACAGATAATCTGGTTCGTTATGTTGACGATTTTTTGGTGATAGCTGAGTCTGAGAGCGACTGCAGGGCTCAACTGGACAAGATGCTCGAAGTGTGTGATAAATCCGGTTTTAAAGTCCAGTCAGCCAAAGTAACTTCTCCATCCAGGGTAGTAGAATTCCTAGGGATTATTGTTGATGGCGAGCATTTTGAGCTTAGTATTTCTGAAGACAGGGTAGCTGAGATTAAGAGTGTTCTCGCGAGCTGGCGATCCAAGCGAGTGGGCACAAAGAGAGGCTTGCTTAGTTTAGTAGGTAAGCTAGCTTTTGCTGCACGTGTTGTGCGCTCGGGTAGGGCTTTTCTTGGTCGACTTATAGGCTTAGCCAAGAGGCCGAAGTTGCTGCACCATAAAGTTCGCCTGTCGGCAGAAGCCATAGCTGACATCGAGTGGTGGTACAACTGCATTGATGGTCATAACGGCGTGCATATGTTTAAGACTGACTGGTCTGTCGGTAAAGTATGGCATGTCTATACGGACGCCAGTGATTTTGGTTATGGCGCCGTGGCCGGCAATAGCTGGTTTGCTATTCAGTACGTAGGTGCACAGGCTCCTTTGGGCCACCAATCCATCAATTGGCGAGAGATGCACGTGGCAGTAAAGGCATTGGCCACTTGGGCTGCAGACTGGGCTGATTCAAAAGTCATTTTTCATGTCGACAATTCAGCTGCGTGTTATATATTGAATAAATTGTATACCCCAGTGCCCGAAATCATGGAGCTGGTAAGACAATGGGCTCTGATTGTAGAGAGTCATAGAATAGACGTTATTGTTGTTTACATTGCCACGCTTGACAATGTCAATGCCGATCTCCTCAGTAGAGGAAGAATGGATGAGTTCCTAGGGCGTATGGGACATTGCATCCCGGCCCGTATTTGGCCGTCCAATGTCACTTACTATGATAAGCTTGTCTGAAATTATTTATGTCTTTTTTCAGATCTCGATTTACGGGTAGCTGGTTTGGTTGGTGCCGGGCTGGCCGTTAACTCTCGCCGTTCCTATTCTGCTGCAGTCAACCGGTATCTCCATTTCTCCAGTGTTTATATGTTAGATCCCTTGGAGTTCGACAAGTTTACAGCTCTCAGGTTTATAGCGTATTTGTCATTAAATAATCTTTCCCTCGCATCCATTAGGGTATATCTCTCCGGGGTGAGAGCGTGGCTGGTCGCAGCAGGCATTCCTCATAAAGATATTTACACCACACGACTCAAGTGGGCTCTCAAATCAGTAGAGCGGGCGAGTCCAGGGCCAGTCAGGGCCTCTCCCGTCTCATACCAGATGCTTCATCATCTGCAGCGATTGCTCCCATATGATTATGACAATCTCATGATATTTTCGGCAATGTTGCTCGCGTACTTTGGATGTCTACGTGCATCGGAGTACTGTTTCTCGCCAGGGGCGTCTAGGCCCCTTGTGGCGTCCGCAGTTACTTTTCACCAATCAGCCGAACCGTTCATGGTAATTAGAGTACCTTCCTCCAAAACGTCAATAGCCGGTTTTTCTGTTACAATAGGTTGTTCTGGCACGGAGGTATGTGCCTATTGCTCTTTAAGCTTATACCTTAGAGCCATTATTCTTATTCCATGATGGTGCACCTTTGACGCACAGGTTATTATCATTTAGAATGAAGCAGATTTTTCAGGCTGCAGGGTTTTCAGCAGACAATATCACTCCCCATTCTCTGCGGGCTGGTGTTGCTACTGACGCCGCAGCACTTCAGTTGCCAGAGCCTGTAATTAAGCGCCTCGGGCGCTGGAAGTCTGAAGCCTATAAATTATACATTAGGCCTTCAGATGCTCAGACTGCATCTTTGGCAGCCCTTTTTGCTTCAGGTTCTCGCCCCCTCTTCACCGCACCCAAATAACTACACATCATATGCGAATTTTTAGATTTAACCCCATTTTTTCCTCTTAATTTTCCTTATACTATAGCTCTTGGGAATTGCTTCGCACTAATGGGCTTCCACAAGAGCAATGTCTCTTGTATGTGTGTTGATTCATGTATGTTGCCAATAAAGGCCTATTCAAGCCACTCACAAGAGACCGCCTTCTCGTTTCCTTGCCAGAGCATTAGAAGGGTTTAAATATATTTTATTAATATAAAATTAGTTAAGCATTAATGCTCCCCACCTTTCCTGGCGCCGCACTCCTCATATCGGCCAATCATAGGCATATCATTTTAATCCCTTTCCAAGCCCTATAAAACTATGGGACAAGGGCTAAGTGGTCATTCGCTTTCATTCCTTCGTTCTCACCCTCCCAATACCCCATCAAAATTGTTCATTTTAATTCTAGATGGTTCACCATTTTTTCTCGATATATTTGCTTGTATAACATATTTATCATATGTATATATATTTTCAGTCTGTCACAGTGAGTATTATTATCTAAGTTGCGATAACATTAGAATAAGTCCTGTGCTGATTATTATTGTCTAAGTTATATAAGACTAGGATAAGTCTGGTACTGTTTAACTTACCATAAGACTGGATTAGTCATGTCTGTTGCTCATGACGTTTATACTAATATATGTAAGTTTCATTCATGTTAAAGTTCTATAACTAACATGTACGTTTTCAGAGACATTTGCGAATTCCTTGTGTTTGAGGAGCATGGGGCTTCCACAAGAGCAATGTCTCTTGTATGTGTGTTGATTCATGTATGTTGCCAATAAAGGCCTATTCAAGCCACTCACAAGAGACCGCCTTCTCGTTTCCTTGCCAGAGCATTAGAAGGGTTTAAATGGATGTATGGACAATCTATTTGAAATTACAAATTGTTAACTAGACACTTAGAGTTTTCAGTATTTCAAATTCAAGTCCAAAAGCAACTAAAAACAGTCTAAAATCCTTTATCATTATTTTAAGGATGAATAATTGTTGTTTAAACTATGGACTTATGTATTTTTTAGCTGCAGTTGACTTAGTCAGGTATTGCTATCAGGCAATTTACCTAAGAATGCTCCATATTGTGAAGCTGTACCTTATTATTTAATAACAAGTTAGTGCGAACCGAAGGATCCTATTTTGAATGTAATTGGAACTGGAAATTTATATTTTCTTAATATAGGCAACACACATGGTATGAAACCGAGCCTTCCCCTGTGACCATGAATATCTGGATTTAGAATACATAACATTCACCTCATGCACTTGCAGATGGTTTATCACAATGTCCCTACCCAACTGCAAGGCCCGTGTTCATGAAGCACGGAGAAGACGACACATTGAAAGAGAGTGTGTGTGTGTGATTAGGGCTTTATGTCCTGTAATTCTGCACCAGTTGGGCTAATTAGGACAGGCAGAACTCATGGCAATGAGACGAAGGATGAAACAGCCATCCAACTTAGGCTCGACCGGGAATCAAACCCGGGACCCAGTGATTGAAAGCCCAGAATGCTGCCTCTGAGCTAGGCCCCCGCCTACATTGAAAGAGAGAAGATGCATCTTATTAAAATGGCTCATGAAGACTGTTCATCTGATGACGACTTGAACCGTGTACCTGTTGTACCTCCACAAGTGGTGGCCAGAAATTCAGGAGCTGCAGCAAACTGTAATTTATCAATATCAGGAAGTAACTCTGGTTTGGATATCAACAAAGTCGTAGGCATGTCTGACTCGACTCAGATGAAGTAGCTCACCCTCGTGCATCACCATTTAAATTTGGACAGAAACGGTGGAGGCTGATGCACGGAAGACGTGCAATATATGAATTTAGGGTTACTGTATACATGCTGTAAAAGTCAATGTCATTAATGACTCCAATATAATGACATTTCAGTCTAGACTTTCAACTGAGTCTCATCTCAGCTTGAAGCAAGTCAAGTTCTTCCAGTTCCAAAGTGGGTAGAGTCCAAAGTGCAGTAAGCACAATATATGCAGAGTCCAAAGTGTACAAGTAATAACACAAGAGTAGTTTTGCTTCCTCAGCTGGCAAGATGAAACTGATATTTTTATTGTGCACAGGGTATATGTATTAAAGGTACAATTCATGCAGTTTCCCCCCAGCAGGGCTGAGAGGGAATTATCAACCAATCACAACACAGTAAACTCCACATTCCATGGGGTGATACCTCCCCCAAACAGGGCTGCCACCAGCATCTTTCTCCCAATTCTGCCAGGGATTAGGACAGCTAAGACAATGGAGCAAAAGTGGACCCCCTGCAGTGCTCTACATTGTGCTGAGGCTATTTATAGCTCAAGTCACAATGGGCTATTGTACTGAGTGTCAACTCTGGCTTGGTCAGCAGTTTTGGAGGGAAAGTTTTGGAGGGAAAGTTAACTAGCTCCTCCCACAATTTAGGACTCAACAGTGAGGCATCTTAACAGGGCAATGCACTCACATAATACTGACAATAAATCAATATGAAGAACAAAATGAATAATACAATCTATCAATTGGCAATTGGACATAAGCAATCAATCAATTAATAATGTAATCAATATACTAATAATATAATCAATTTTCCTTGCAGCAGGCTAACTAAATATAAAGCTAACCATGAATAATAAGAAAATACTGACACATGTGAGCAGAGCAGTGACTAGCACATGGAAATGATGAGAACACATAACAACTGCATTTAGGTCACACATGAGCAGAGGCCTGCATAGGGCAGGTGTAATGAAGAGCAAATGTCATATAACTCTAACTGACATATATCCTTTGCCTAGGGCAAGTGTAATGAGGAGCATACAATCAATGCACCTGTCATGTTACTCTAACTGACATATGACATATTACTCTAACTGACATATATCCTTTGCCCAGGGCAAGTGTAATGAGGAGCATACAATCAATGCACCTGTCATATTACTCTAACTGACATATATCCTTTGCCTGGGGCAAGTGTAATGAGGAGCATACAATCAATGCACCTGTCATATTATTACTCTAACTGACATATAATAAGTGGTTGCCAGGGGCTGCACGTTACATCACTCCCCCCCCTTATTCTAGCTCATTGATGGCAATCAGCAAGGAGCGTGCTTGGGGATGATCAAGAATTTATCAGCCTGGCAATATAAACAATTCTGACATGCTAAACAGTCCTGACATGCTAGACAATTTTGACATGCTAAGTGATTCTGACATGTTTAACCAATTCTGACATGCTAGATAATTCTGACATGCTAAACAACTCTGAAACGTTAGATAATTCTAACATGCTAAGCAATTCTCAGTGACATCTGTATATGAAGCACAGTGAGTAAAAAAAAGAAAAATGGCTACAACAATGCTGCAAGGTTAAGACAAATGGTGAGAAGCCTGAGGAAACAAGGGTATTTCTTATTTTGTCTAAGGTAAGTACAGTTCTACATTGTGGGGATCTCATGACTACATGTCGTCCTGACCATGTCTCCCCCTTGAGGTAAGATCCAAGGAATCCAGCAGTGCGATGCATGCGTGCATGACATGCCAGTGTCAATTAACTTGGTTGTAGTCTGGGCTCAGCTCAGCATGCTGTCGCCGTCGTGCCTTGAGACAATTCGTTCTGGAGGACATCGAATTCTGGCAGTAAATGGTAAAATCCAGTAGAGCGAATTCCAGCAGAAGCGAATGCCAGTAGAAGGGAATTCCAGGAGTGGATTGTAAAATCCAGTAGGCAATCCATTCCATCCCTGGCAAACAAGGTGGGGTGCGGTAATTCTGCCGGGCCTCACATCCATGAGCACCAGGAGATTGCCCTGCGGAAAGGCGAAATCGGCATTCCTAACTTCCATGGCCGTAGAAGGTAAAAGAGGGCTGCGTCCAGCACACTCCCGAGTATATCGCCTGACCACTCACAATCCATCAGTGCACCTGGCGAGCTTGGTCGACAGGCAGAACCAACATTCTCCACTTCGTACCAGGTTAAGAGTGCGTTTGTCACTTCCAGGCGGGCGTGCTTCTGCTGCTCCAGGGGACAGTAAATTCCAGCCGACAGTCAACTTCATGAGATAGCGAATTCCAGTAGCTAGTAAATTCCAGTAGACAGTGAATTCCGCACAGTGAATTCTATCAGCCTGTGAATTCTAATGGACCGTGAATTTCATATCGTGAATTCCATCCGCCAGTGAATTCTAGCAGAGTGTAGTGGTGGCGAAAGGTGATGAACCACTCAGAAGCAACAAGCAATCAGTGTTCCAGTCCGACATCCTGATGAGGTGATCCTTGCCCCAGCAGTCCGGGAAGTTCCTGCAGCAAATTGATGTGGGCTCGCTTCTGCTGTTCCAGGGTGGGTGCTGCGATGTCCAGACATAAAGGGCGCTTCGTGCCACGCTGAATGTATGGGCGTGAGCGTTTGGGATTGGTAGCAGGGTCCTGTTGGTGGGGCCGACGGGGGGCGAAGCGATGCATGCGCTTGGCGTCCTGGAGGCGCTCCGGGGCTGGACGTGCGGTAGCCGGGTGTCTGGGGGCTGTCAGGGCCGCTGGTGGATCTGCGGGTGCTGGAGCCGGACGTTTTGCGTCAGTGATCAAGTCCGGATCGTGCGGGCATCTCTGTGCAGACCTGTGCAGTCTCTTGGCGTCTCCAAGTTTCTGCTGAGCTGTGCGGGTCATGGCAGAGGTGCGAGCGTCGGTGGGGTCTGGTTGTGAGTGACTGACAGGGGTTTTAGGCGGTGCCCTGCTTTTGCTTGCAGTTGCAGTCTGGTCTTGCGTGACACTGCTGTCTGCACTAGAATGGCTATCCTGCCTGTTGCGTTTCCTGGCTTTGATTTTTGGGCCCGCCGGGGCGGGGCGATGCGTCACTCGAGGGGGGCGAAGGGCGACTGTCTTCGGATGAGCTGGAGGCGAGTATGTCCTGAGGAGGCCGGTGGTCCTAGTGCTTTGGCGGAGTTGCGGATTGGGCATGGATTGACCTCATCCCAGACAATTTTGGGGTCCACCAACTTGACCTTGTTAATGTTCAAGGTCTTCTGCTTGCCCGTCTGTTGATGACCTTGTTTCTGACCCTGGTCACTGTCCAATGGGGATCCCACTTGCTGGTAAGTGACATGGGCTCTGGGGCTTTAATGACAACCGTGTCCCCCACTTCCACTTTCCCTGTGTTGGCCTGTCGCTCCAATCTGGCTCTGTTGTGTCGCCTAGACTGCTCCGTGGCTGTAGCCGCTGTGCGGAGGGCGTCTGCCACGTTCTGCAGTCGCTCATCCTGCTGGTCATCTTCCTTGAGCAGACGATTTATAGGTAGTCGGGCTCTGCGGCCATGGTGCAAGAAGAATGGCGTGTGTCCTGTTGTGTCCGAGACTGAATTATTGTAGGCCAGCAGGGCTGGGCCCAGCTGATCCTCCCAAGTGTCTCTCGTGTTGTTGATGAGTCTGGACACAATCTGCTTCAGGGTGCCATTGAACCTTTCACATTTTCCATTGGCTTGCGGGTTGTAGCTCGTCGTACGTCTGTGGTCTATAGCGAGCGCAGTGATGTAGTCCCTGAGCGCTGCTGCACCGAACTCCAATCCTTGGTCAGTGATTATGACGTCCGGATAGCCATGGCGTGGAAAGTAGTGCCTCGAGAATTGCTTCCATACCTCGTAGCTAGTTTTCGAGGGTATTGCGAAGGCCTCTGCCCAGCCAGTACAGTGGTCTATGATGGTGAGGATGTACTGGTTACCCGAAGGAGACTTGACCAGAGGGCCGATGAGGTCAGCTGCCACAATTTGCACTGGGGCCGCTGCTATTGGCATTTCTCCCATGGGGGCTTTGGGTCGGCTCTTGGAGTGCACAATGCATGTGGGACACTGCAAAATGAAGGCTCTGACGTCTCTCTTCATGTGTGCCCACGCAAACGCCTCTTGCAGCTTCCGCATCGTCTTTAGGACAGACATGTGACCCACGTCAGCATGCGCACTCGCTATCATCTTGTTGCGCTGCTGCGGGTGAATTATGAGCCTGGGGTGATCCAGCGCATACTTGTGTGGCCTCAGGGTGGAGTACAGCAGATCATTTATGACTTCGTAATCACTGTCGTCATCGTGATGCTCTGACCACTCCGTCATGTCCCGCTGCTGTTGGGCTAGCATAGGAAGGTCCAGACCATAAATGTCAGGGACCGCATCATCAGGGGGCAAGGCTGGCAAGGCGTCTCCGAGGTGCCAATAGTCTGCATCAAAGGTTGCCACTTCCTCAGACTGCCTGATCCTGGAGAGCATGTCAGCCCTGACGTTCAACTTCCCTTTGTGATACTCCACTTGGCAATTGTACTCCGCCAACAGGACCGCCCAACATTGTATCTTGGTATTGTTCATGTCCTTGGTGAACAAGGAGGTCAGGGGCTTGTGGTCCGTGTAGGTTTTGTAGTCCGCTCCCCAGAGATAGGGACGCAATTGTTTGAGGGCATACATGACGGCGTGTATGCCTCCTTTTCGATCGTTGCCCAACGCCTCTGGGTGTCAGACAATTGTTTGGAGAGGTAGACAATGGGACGTTCTACGCCATCCTCGTCTTTCTGGCACAGTATTGCACCTATGGCGTAATCAAATGCGTCTGTGTATAGTTGATATGGCTGGTCGGTGCGTGGGTGTGCCATGACCTTGTCGCTGGTCAGGGCACGCTTCAGAGTGTCAAAGGCTAATTGCAGGCGACCAGACCACTCAAATCTAACGTTCTTGCGTGTGAAGTTGACAAGGGGTTCGGAAATGCGGGCGTAATCCTGGATGCAAGAGCGGTAGTATCCTGACATCCCCAGGAAACTTCGTGTCTCCGCCAGGTTCTGGGGGGCTTTCATGCGGACGATAGCGGACACCTTGGCTGGGTCCACCCGCAGGCCTGCCTCACTGACGACGTAGCCCAGCAGCTTCACCTCCTTGAGTCCAAACACGCACTTTGTGGGGTTCAAACGCAGGTTGAACTGCTGCAATCGTTCAAACATCAACTCCAAGTGGGCCACGTGCTGCTCCTCATTCCTGCTATACACCACAATGTCATCTATGTATAGCATACATATATTGCCGATCAGGCCCTTGAACACGACTTCCATGGCCCTTTGGAAAAGCTGGCTGGCGTTACACAAGCCCATGGGGAGCCGTGTTCAGTGAAATAGGCCCCGGTGGCACACAAAAGCCGTTTTCTCTTGGTCATCCGGGTGAAGGGGGAGCTGATGGAATCCCGATTTGAGATCGAGCGTGGAGAATATCGTCGCCCCCTGCAGCTGATCGAATATGTCGCGGATCAGCGGTATTGGGTAGGCATCCTTCTTAGTCACTCTGTTAAGTGACGTATAGTCCACGCAGAACCGTGGTCCGTCCGAGGAGTCCTTCTTTTCCACGAGGACTACTGGGGACACCCAGGGAGATGCTGAAGGGAGTATGATTCCTTGTTCCAGGAGGTCGTCTATCTTCCTGTCCAGGGCCTCCCTTTTGCTCAGAGGCAGGCGGTAGGGGCGTCGTTTGATTGGACAGCCCTCGGTCTCAATCCTGACCAGGATGTCTGGATGACACCCAAGGTACTCCCCCTTGGCGGCAAACAGGTCTTCATGCCCTGCCACGCACTGTGCCACCTGAGTGTCTGTAATGACTGGTGGCCGGTCCCCCAGTGAGTCTATGGCATAGTTGAAGCGAGCAGGGACCAGAGGCAAGAATTTGCCCTTCCACTTCAGTATGCCCTCCTCGTAATTCACGCTCGCCTGCTCCTTGCTTAGCAGGTCACGGCCGATTATCATAGGGTGAGCGATTCGCTCCACAACAATCACACTGAAGGTCCCCAATAAGGTCTCATGGATTTCAGTGCTGCCCCAGACCTTGATGCCATGTCCAGTGACGCCGCACAATTGCACTGAATTTTCTAATAGTGGTTGGCTTCCAGTTTTTCTACATAAAGATTCGAATTCTTGGCGCCGCAGCACGCTGCGGGATGCTCCCGTGTCGACGAGCGCTGGTATTATCCATCCGTAAATGTCCAGTTCTACATACTTCAGCTCGTCGACCGCCGCGGCGCCTACTGGCCCCCCTGTAGCGGTGAGTTGGGGGCCGGCTGTGGGCGTTGCAAGGCTGCTCTTCGGCTGTGGCAATTCCTCTGCACATGTCCTGGCCTGTGGCAGAATCCACAGATTGGGAGTCCGTCGCTTGTGTAGGCAAAGGTGGTCTCCGCAGGCTGACCCGTCGCAGAGCGTGGCCTGCCCTTGTCCTGGGGCTGAGTGGTGCCATCACTCTGAGGCTTGAGGCTGGCTATCAATTTTGTGAATTGACTCGTGAGTCCACCCATTTGTCTTCATAGTTCCGCCACGTCCTTGGCGAGGCCCTCGGTGAGTGGGACCTGTGGTGAGACGGCATTGACCTCCATGGGCTCTTCCTGTCGTACTACAACGCCCTCGTCCAGGGCCGTGCGCAGCCTGTATTCGTCCGCCTCGTAGCCTGTCACCAGTCTCATGGCCATGCTGTAATTCTCAGGCCGGCCATCTTTGATTAGTCTTTCGACCACGTGCCGGTCTCGCAACCCACGCAAGTAGGCTTTCAGCAGGAGACGAATCTGGTCTGCATTCCTGGTGGGAACCTGCTCTCCGAGCTGTGTGGTCTTGGGGTAAGCGAGGCCTGCGTTCTCGCGGAAGCGTCTGCCAAACGAAGCAGAGGTCTCGTACGCGCCCTGCTTCAACTTCTCTACCTCATGCCTGAGGCGGTCATCCTCATGGGGTGATAGGAAGGCCTGCTGCAGGTGCAATCTCAGTGTAGCCCATGCAGTCTCATAGCGACTGGGCTGTTGGCTGAGGAAGTGCTCCAACTCCCTTCGCAGTGGGCCTTGTGCTGTCTGCGCGGCTATGTAGACAGTGAAGCGAGAGTATGGAACCGTCAAATCCACCTCCTGCAGCCAATCTCGCACCGTTCCTGGACTCGCGCCGTCGCACGGGGGCACACGTTTCGACAGATTGTCAGCGGCGATGCGTTCAGTCGTGTCCCTCTGACGTCGTTCTCGGGCCCGACTTTTACTCCTGATTTATCGCTCGTGTCGTGGCTCCTTCTTCACGCAAATGATGCATTATCTCCGCGAATTGCTGGTAGGTCGGGAAGGCAGCTGCTTCTCCCTGAGCTTGCTCTTCAGCCTCGACATGCAGTTCCGGAGCTCCGTCTGGTTGCACTGGGGGGGGGGGGGAGCCATCATTCCAAGGTAGCTTGCGTGGGCAGGTCGGTGAAGTGTGAACAGCGGAATCCAACGGTGTTAGCAGAGCATTAGTCTCCTGCTAATTATACATCAATTCATGTGCAAGCATGAACATTTTCCAGCATGCTGCTTCAGCCAGTCTTGCCTATCCTCAGAGGCAGTTATGAGCATGCATGTCTTCAATTCAGATCACGTCGGGGTCACCAATGTAAAAGTCCATGTCATTAATGACTCCAATATAATGACATTTCAGTCTAGACTTTCAACTGAGTCTCATCTCAGCTTGAAGCAAGTCAAGTTCTTCCAGTTCCAAAGTGGGTAGAGTCCAAAGTGCAGTAAGCACAATATATGCAGAGTCCAAAGTGTACAAGTAATAACACAAGAGTAGTTTTGCTTCCTCAGCTGGCAAGATGAAACTGATATTTTTATTGTGCACAGGGTATATGTATTAAAGGTACAATTTATGCAGTTTCCCCCCAGCAGGGCTGAGAGGGAATTATCAACCAATCACAACACAGTAAACTCCACATTCCATGGGGTGATACCTCCCCCAAACAGGGCTGCCACCAGCATCTTTCTCCCAATTCTGCCAGGGATTAGGACAGCTAAGACAATGGAGCAAAAGTGGACCCCCTGCAGTGCTCTACATTGTGCTGAGGCTATTTATAGCTCAAGTCACAATGGGCTATTGTACTGAGTGTCAACTCTGGCTTGGTCAGCAGTTTTGGAGGGAAAGTTTTGGAGGGAAAGTTAACTAGCTCCTCCCACAATTTAGGACTCAACAGTGAGGCATCTTAACAGGGCAATGCACTCACATAATACTGACAATAAATCAATATGAAGAACAAAATGAATAATACAATCTATCAATTGGCAATTGGACATAAGCAATCAATCAATTAATAATGTAATCAATATACTTATAATATAATCAATTTTCCTTGCAGCAGGCTAACTAAATATAAAGCTAACCATGAATAATAAGAAAATACTGACACATGTGAGCAGAGCAGTGACTAGCACATGGAAATGATGAGAACACATAACAACTGCATTTAGGTCACACATGAGCAGAGGCCTGCATAGGGCAGGTGTAATGAAGAGCAAATGTCATATAACTCTAACTGACATATATCCTTTGCCTAGGGCAAGTGTAATGAGGAGCATACAATCAATGCACCTGTCATGTTACTCTAACTGACATATGACATATTACTCTAACTGACATATATCCTTTGCCCAGGGCAAGTGTAATGAGGAGCATACAATCAATGCACCTGTCATATTATTACTCTAACTGACATATAATAAGTGGTTGCCAGGGGCCGCACTTTACAATGCGATATATCTCTATATATATATATATATATTTAACAAATTTATGTAAACGAAAAGTAATGCTCATATTACCGTGCTATTGTTCAGCAACTGGGACCATGGATATGTAGATAATCTATTCAGCTGTTGATAATGTATACCTTTAACTTTTATACCATGTAGATATATATTGAATATAGAAATAGTGAGTAAAAGTAGACGTAGTACATGTTTTTTTTATTTTTGACAAATGTATCATGTATGATATTACTGTGTCAATAAAAGCATATATATTATATGGAGCACCACACAATCATATTGTGACTGATGATTATTCTAGTGTGAATGATGACAGTTCTGCAGATAATCAGGAAAATGTTGGTTAACCTAATTCAGATGAGCACACTGGTGCCTGTGAAATCTGTAAAGCTAAAGGGAGGTATGTTGAAAGGAGAGTGGTGACTTATGCACCTGATTTCGTTTGTGAAGCTTGCACAGATGATGCCGTTGCAGCAATGACATATTACAGCGCAGCAGAGGGAGATTCACATAAAAATGGAGATTGTCCACTTATAGATGCAAGAATGAATTGTGACTCAGATGTTGTGATTGACATCATGCATAATGCCTACCTTGGTACATGGAAGCGAATGCTGCAATTGTTGAAGACAGGATCAAGAGCAGTTTGTCGACTTTCCATGAAACAACAACTGCAAATCAACAACGAACTGCTGAGGTTTAAGCTTCGATTTGAATTTTCCAGAAATCCACGCACCATCTTTGAACTGGACAGATGGAAAGCCACAGAACTGAGACCACCTCTTCTCCATACAGGTTTGGTATTCCTAAAAGGAGTTGTGACAAATGAAATGTATGGCCTCTATTCTTCACACAGATGATAACACACTGCGAAATGAAATGTTAAACTTTGCAAGACTCTCGACAACTGTTGGGTGAGGGCTTTATTGTGTACAATGTGCATTGTATGTCACATATTCTTGATGAACGTAGAGAGGTTTCAAACATCGTTAAATGAAATTAACACATTTCCACATGAAAATCACCTGCAGACACTCAAGAAAAGGTGAAAGGCACACCTCTTGCACAAGTTTGTGGAAGATTGAGGTCAAGCCATATATATCAACAACTACCAAAGATTCCTTGTTCTACCTTGACAGTATTGAAGAGTTTACAATGGTGCAAAGAAAGCGGAAACATGATCTGAGATATGACCATTTGGTAATGGTGTGGACTTTCTGATGATTCCTTTACTGCATGAAATGGAAACTGACCATGTTAGATAACATGAGGGAGTTGAGAGCTTCTTTGGTATTAATAAACCTGTGGTGTAATATTCATGATGAACTGTTATTCACTTAATGCAATTAATGTACTGTTTCAAGCGCAGCCTTGTTCTCTGTAATGCCATGGCATCTAATGATTGGCTATTGTGTATGTTTTTACATTGCATTGGTAACTACATGTGAATGTGGAAACAAATTAACGCAACTATCCTAATAATGTCTTTAATTTATTTCAGGAAGGAAAAGAAAGTGACATCTAATCAGAAGCCCGGTCCAACAGATGAAACATTGTGGTGCAAAGCAGTATGGTACCGCAAAGGCAACACTGGCATACAGGAAACTGTCGTAATCCCAAGGCGTTGTGTCTCCAGGAGCAGAGGCATTATCAAGTGGCCACCATCAAAGACAAACTTTAAGAATGCCATCCAGCAATGTTTAACTGCTAAAGAGGATTGGTGTAACTATACACTTGTATTCTGCACATCCCCAGCAGCATCTTTTGAAAAACTGACCATAGCATTAGATTCTGAAGCCCCCGATTCTAAAAACACAGATGATTCTCTAACAACACATATGATTCTTTATCCTTTGAACATGCTGAAGCTATCACTCAACATGCTCAACCTCTTGATCATTGCAATGATTCAATGGGCCGGGGCCATAGACTAAAGGAAAACAACAAATATAAGATGAATATGCAGCGTGTGATGAAGTAGATGATTTTGATTCTGCTGGTGAACCTGGTGACAAAAATCAGCCCATGATGAATGTGCTGGCAGAAAAGTACCATCAGCAGTGGAAATGTCTGCTGGAGAAGGGTCCCAAGAGTCAGCCCTTGATGAAGCAAGTCAATCAAAAGCAAAGGAATCTGCAGTAAGGAACTTATCTGCTGTTGGATCATCAACCGAAACACCACCAGTGGAAATGTTTGCAGTTAAAGTAACTAGCAATGGAATTCTGCCAAGTTCAGCTTTTTCAGGCTAACTGGGCCATTGCAATCGGTGTCAAAAGCCTACAGTTGCTGTTAGTAAAACCAAAATTTCTTTTAAAGGATCCACAGGGGAAGAGTTTCCATAGGAAGAATCTGATTTAGAATCTGCAGCTGAAGAATATGAATATCCAACCAAAATACCTAACATTGAACAATCCAGAGCAAAACAACAGTTATCAATGTCACAAAATTTGCTAGGACTCCTTGTGGCAGAGTCAAAGGTGCGTCTTGAGGAGACAATTGCAATTCTAAGCAAGATGGACAGGAACCTAGATCTGCTCCTGAAAGCAAGGGTAAAAAAAGCAGCTGCTGATACATCTGTCACTGATCTAGTCTCCTCAGATGATGAAGGCGATCAGTTTTGTGTCAACCTGCCAGTTGAGAATTTTGAGAATTCCACGAACTTGAACATGAGCTGCAGCATTCGTCATTGAAGAGAAAACTTATGGTAGGTAAATAAAAATTAACCTTTAAAATTGTCATGTAGAGTTTAATGGAACCTCAGTTAAACATAATTTTAGATTTATCTATTCTCAGTGTTAATGACCATTCATTACTTAAAAGTTTGAAACATTACTTTGTGTGTTGTATTTGTGCATGTCATATGAAAATATAGTTTTATTTTCTTTTATGAACTGCATTTATTAAGAAGTCTAAATTGTAATGTTTCAGAAGGAAAAACTAATTGATTTAGGCAGAAAGGCAGAGAATGATGTGGTGCTGAAGTGCATATCCAAGATATTACAACGGCCAGAACTGACTCAACACTTCAACTGTGGGGGTGCAGTTAAGGAGTGTTACTAATAAGAGTGCACTCATAAGTTTTTTAAAAAATATCAGCACACAAAATCTACTACGATGTCGTAACATGGTATTGCATAGAATTTACTTTAATATAATTATCCAAATTGTCACTTGAAGTTTTGCAATGTAAAATTTATTGTGTGAATAGGAGGGTTGTTTACCTCTTCTTTTCATGTACAGAAATATATGAAATGGTAAGGTATGTATGTAGTTGACTTGTTGTGCATGTATCAATTTGCACATGGTGATTAAGTATGAAGCCAGCTAGTAGTGCATGCCATAATATTATTTCATGAAAATATTTATTGATAAATGGTCAACAGAACGGCTATGAATGTATTTCATAGTATTATGTTGTGTGCTGGAGTCTGGAGTTGCAGTGGTTAGCAACAACTTACAAAATAATTGTCCTCCCCTGGCCCAACACTTGCAGCAGCTCTAAGTTAGCATTAATTGCTTACAAAAATTATTGCTTTAGTAACCATAGAGTTTGTATAAAATAGTTTGTAGCAAATCTGCCTTTTCATAAATAAATAGGAGCATATTAAATAGGGACACATCAAATAAATTCTTAAATAGGGACACATCAAATAAATTCTTAAATAGGGACACATTAAATAAATTCTCTCTCTCTCTCTCTCTCTCTCTCTCTCTCTCTCTGTCTGTCTCTCTGTCTGTCTCTCTCTCTCTCACTGCCTGTCTGTCTGTCTGTCTGTATGTCTGTCTCTCTCTCTCTCACTCTCTCTCTCCCCCTCTCTCTCTTTCTCTTTCTCACTCTCTCTCTCTCAGCTTAAGTGATAAGGTGTCTTTAGTTGTTCAGATCTGTTATGCCTTCATAATACAGACTTACAGTTGACACCTAGGTCATGACTTGTTAAAAATGTTTAGTACTTAGTTGCTTGAATTGAAAAAAAAATTCTTCAATTTATAGATGATCAATGCATGTTACCCAAATATCATTTCATTGTGACAGAGTATTAAAAGAGAAAATCAGCAAAGTCATCCAAGTGTTGTCAACTTGTCATCCAGCTGTTTTAGGCATAATTACAATTTTAACTGCACAATTTGTTACTCCTGTCATTGTTACTGCTTTTGCTGGATATATTTCATTTTGAAATCTCTGAGTACGATGAAACCTGTCAAATCTCTGAGTAAGTTTTAAACATTAATTCATGTAATTTAATTTAAGTTTGAAAATCAATATATATATATATTGTCACTAGCCTCTAGGGCAGTTAAAAAAATATGAAGGGGAGAGTCTGGTTGTTTTTTAAATTGTATGATGTAAAATGTGTGGAGGGATGGCCAGAAATTCATATAAGAAACGGGTCTGTTTTAGGTCCACTACTGACGTCGGTAGTGTCAGCAGTGTTTCTAATACCCTAACTACTTTAGTGCCCCGATGATATCACAGCTGGATATGATATCATATCCAGCTATGGCTGCCCAAGCTCCACTGGTAACCCCGGGGGCTCAGGGTAATTTATGCTAATTAGTTTGGAACGTTCACATGACGTCTTAGCTTCAGGGGATTAGTGTAATTGCCTCGAGCTTATTAATGACATAAAAAACTTGTATAGCTTAGGGGTCATGTAGTAGTAGTAGTAGTGGTAGTAGTAGTAGTAGTAGTTGTAGTAATAGTAGGTAGGTCAGTGTAAGATATCTTTATTATTACTTCATAATGGTGATACATAGTCTATCGCGTTCATTTGTGCTCAGTGCAATGGAAGGTGAGGACGTTAAGGAAAAATTCATAGGAGGTTTACCTCCTCACCGTACTGAGGTGAAATATGAAAACTCTGGACCTAGTTCTGATGAACCTAGTTCTCCAGGTGTAATAGATATTCACTCTGTTGCGAGTACAAGTAATTGGAGACTTTTCGGTCGAATTTTACCTAAAAATGAAGTTATTTTCATTTGCCAGGTGGTTATTCTGTATATTGTCATTATCACGTGCATAGCTAATCTCTCTCTACGTAATGGCGATAGCAATTTGTGGACTGCTCTCCTATCTTCATCCCTTGGAATAATGTTGCCCCAGCCAACATTGTCCTCGCGCAAACGTTGACTGAATGTCCACCATCGCGTATATACATTGATTACTCTAACACCGCATAGCCTCAGGACAGTCGGTTATGATACCACCAGTGATTGGCTTGCCAATAGCTTATTACCATAATATTTACATGAACGTTGGCCAAACGTTAGTCCAAAACGTATATAAGCAGTACCATCCAGACACAGCGGCACTTGCTTCTTTTCGTCTAAAAAGGAATCACTCAGCTCACAATATGACAACCAGCCAGCTTGATGCTCAGACTCCTCAGGGTTCCAGTGGAATGACTATCTGCCTGTCCGATAAGACACGTGTCGTTGCACATGCAGCCTTGCAGTACAAGGCTGGATACATAACGGTGTCCAGACACAACGACGATACAGGCAAGTGGCGAAATGTGCACATTGCAAAGAAGTCATTTGAGAAAATGAAAGAATCAGCCGATGCACTACTGGACGCACTCGTGAACCATAAGACCCTGGAAATGAGATTGACTAAGAAGCAATTTCTTATGATCACAAAGTTCGAAAAGTATAACAAGGAGGAGCTGTACTTTTTATCCGTACTACACCCCAAGGTCGAGCAGGAGAGTATAGCCAATGTGACAGAATTTCTTCACAGTAAGACCATCAATTTGCGACACGAGGAATTCGAAAAACTTCACTCTTCATTTGACAAACTTTACGAGGTGATAAGTACACCTCAGCCAGGAGGGAATGATGCTGATAAACATTCTCATCTCGAAGAGTGCCCTACAATCAACTGCTATGGATGGTCTATCGAAAAAAGAGGTCTCCATTCTCTGTCCGTGTACAGGACACGTGAACAGTGAGAAGCCAGTGTCCAGAGCTACATCGAGTCATCACCTGGAGAGGACAATGATCCCAGTGCATATACTATCAACGTCACTCAGGTACTGAGACCTTCTAAACTCGAAATCACTCAACGTGTGTATTACAACAATCTACTGGCAGTGACAGGTCACACAATGACTGACATGCCCCCTTCAGCAGCAGTAGTCAGGAGCACTATCGAAGAGAAAGTGTCCAAGGACCGAGTGCTACAGATCGTCGAGGCTGTTGCATCTATGCTCAACCACAAGAGACTGTATTTCTTAAGTGAAATTTATGATATTTTTACCTATGTCGGTGGAGTAGTCAGAATTGAAGAAGAAGTTGTAAAGTTTGTTGTGCCATCAGAACATGTGACTGAAAGACTGATAGATTCATGCTATGAACTAGTTGTTAAAAGAAATACAGCTGAAATTCCTAGTCAGCCAAATGTAATTCCACCCGTGGCTGAATAGGCCTTTGTGATTTTGTTTGTTTAATAAATATTCTCAACTGTCAAACAAGCGATTTTGTTTATTTTCCTACATACTTGAAAAAAAAGAAGGTGCCTGTGACTTTCATGTTGTTGAAGAAAAGGCTTAAAAAATTATATAAATATTCTCAATTCACTCTAACTATTGAAATAAAGTTAAGGCAGTATCTTCGGTTTGAAAAAGCACTGTGGCTCAATTTTATTGTAACACCTGAGCATAAAAATTACCAGGTACAAACATGTGATTCGACATACATATAAATCAATTCACTCTAACTATTGAAATAAAGTTAAGTCAGTATCTTCGGTTTGAAAAAGCACTGTGGCTCAATTTTATTGTAACACCTGAGCATAAAAATTACCAGGTACAAACATGTGATTCGATATACACATATAAATATACATAATTATATATCACAGACATTCAAATTCTTAAGTACAATAAATAGTCACAGATACATGCGACTAGAGCATTCACTCTAGTCACGCTTACATGAACATCGATAATACAAACAGTTATTTAAAATTCCAAAGTCTACTGAATATACTTGAAAACAAATAAAATAAATATATACATGGAACAGTGAAGCATGCGTAATATATATATATAGATAGAAAAAAAAAAAAAATGGCAGTGGGAACATGATGAGGCAAACGTTATATAATTTAGGATACATGCATACATAAGCACATACGCATTCTAGTGAAAAAAATTAACCGTAAATATAAACACATATTATGTACCATGTAGCGTGTAAAGTTACTAAATGAATGAGATGTGCTGAGATACGACTACTCTGCGAATACCTCAAACTAAAACCCATAGGGTTCTGTATCATATGTGCCACGCAGAAGTCGGCGTTTCGAGTAGGTAACTCTGAATTTCTTGAGCTCTTCCCTGTTAAAAAGTTTAAATTGATATTTATTGCGTCGAATTTTCCTGTAAGACACCTCAACATGGGGTTTCTCATCATGAGGCAGAGGGTTGTTATCAGGGTCGGCGCAAAATAGTACCAGCCTACAAATACTGTCAAAATTTAGAAGTTTTGTTACTTCATGATTCAGAGTGAAGCCCTTAAGTTTGGTTGTTCTTTCTCCAGTATTTGTCATGTACGCGTACGATTTAGGGCCGCTACTGACAAAGCGTGAAATGAACTGACCCTGCTTCAACTCATCAGACCACTGCCCCAGGTGATCACCCATAGCGGGTTTGTACTCATTCGAGTTACTCTCATCGTATTCATAAATGACCGAATCCGTGTCAAAGTACAGTACTCGGCGTCCCAGCTTGTGAAGCACATTGAATAGACGGCTTCTGGCATTTGCAGTTGTAAAAGCTGCCACAAACACGTTCACATGTGACATTTCGGGGAGAAAACCCTCGGAGTGACAATACTCAAGCATACACCGCTTTTCATCTAAAACGTGCATACCTTTCATCGAAAGTGATGGATTGGTTATGACCTTGAAAATGTCCACACCCCTTTCTGCTAGCTGATGAGTACGGTGATTGTTATTCTCACCAAACTTACCCCAGAAACTGTTCAGGAGCAGTTTATTTGTAGCTCTTTTGCCAGGGTTATGTGAAATGTTGTCGGCATCAAGTCGAATACCTTCAACTGACTCATACTGAGATATGTACTCGTCCTTTTCAGCGTTGCTCATGTCGCTCGAAGGCCACCCCGAAGCCTCCTGCTTCCCTTTCAAGAACATGTTAACATAATCAGAAAACAGTCCTGGGGTAGCCTGAGTCATGTCGTACTTTGTACGCTCTTTAAAGTGGTACACCTCATACACCTTAACTACTGTGTAACCTACGCTGAGGGCATCCTGTAGGTCAACAGTTGTCCAGGTTCCGGTGAGATCTCGGTCGACATCTGAACATTTACATGGATCTTTGGACAAGTTTCGCGCACATTGAGACGCATAGGGAGACAGGGGTGGTATAAACCCCGTGGGGGGCGAACGCGTGCCTGAACAAGACCAAAGTAGGTACTGATGTCTGTGGATTGAGGATCAATGATTACCTCGGGAATCCCTACAGGGAAGACATCGTTTTTCAAGACCATTGGGTATAGGGAGCAAATGTCTGTGTACTCAATTTTCTTCCCATCATTGGCCTCGTGATACAACTTAACTGCATTCACGAGTCCGCCATAGAAGGAGGAGCGGGGATCAAGTCGAGGTCTCATCTCGCACGTCCTTTCAACATCCTGCAGTCTTTGATTATTCTTCAGCATTCTCAGATATTCGCACTCCCACACAGTGTGAACTTCGAACTTGAGTTCATGTCTCAGGTATTTTAGTCTGGTCTCAGTACGCCTGAAGAGCGCTCTTAGACTTTCACCTGTATGGGGGTGGCGGACATTGGGCAAGGCATTCGCTCCACCGAAACACCACTTACAACCATGAAACACACACCCGTAGAATTCCCAAGCTGATGTCCGGCCCGTCATGGCGTCGTGATAGTAGCCATCCAGCTTGAGCCACCCGTCACCTGTCTGATTTCGGACTCGGTGCTCACCACCGTTGCGGGCATGCTGAATGGGTACACCAAGTCTCTGCGCCTCGTATTCGAGCCAGACAATTGATGAACGACTGTGCGCGTCAAGGCCTGCGAAACCACATGAGGGCATTCGTGCAAACGGTGTAGATTCAAAATGCATCGAACTCACTTGCACCTCCTCACTACTGATAACTTCATCCCCTCCCCCTACTAGCTTTAGTTTGTCATTTTGTAGGAGTCCTGACGCAGTGCGACCATCCTCGAGTGTAACAGCATATTTTTCTGTTAAAAACAGATACCTGTATGTAGCCATACACACGCTTGCCAGCGTATTGTATTGGAGGGGGTCAACACCAATCATCTTGGTCATTTTCTCACCACCTTCACCGATGTCGATCACCTCGTGCCGAAATGTGATACCGATAAGCCAACCCCTGAAAGCATTACAGCTTTCTTGCAGGATGTTCACGTCGTCCTCACAATATGCCAGTAGTTCTTTCTTAAAGTCAAAGACCTTGCCCCTTTGTTCCACATACCACCGCATGAAATCTTCACGTGCCTGAGGCTTCATGCTGTTCACACGGTAGCAGTATGGGTGAGGCATAGGCGCCACGTAGTCCCAGTTCTCTTTCTGATTAAAAAAGATCGGGAACGTGCCCTTCTTGACACCCTGCAAACCAAAAACTTTAGGCATTTGACTCAGGGGGAATGTTAGAAAGTTCAGAGAGTCGATTACTCTGAACTTCCCTGTGTCGATCGCGACAATCTTGCTCCCCCTGTAGATCACTCTAGGCATTTTGCGCATTGTACAGAAGATGTACTTCGCGATGAAATACGCGTCATACGCTTGCCCATTATGAAAAATGAGTGTATAGCCTTCAAATTCCCTTGTGAAAAGAAATTCGCAAAACTCTGTGGCAGTGTTATCACCAAAAAAGCTTGCAGACCTCATTCCACAGGTTCCATCAGTCATGCAGAGTGTTCTCTCAGGGTGACCCCGGGTAGTATTGCGAGAGACAAGAGTTGAACATTTTGCACAGGCAGTGCCGCAATGAGTACAGTGTTTATTTTCCCTGTATGTGCTTTCAATGCAATGTTCACACTCCCAATGAGCGATGAGTAGATTGGGAGTGTGATGCTCTGTAGTTGGATCAGTTTCAAAGTCAGCAAACATATATTTGCACGAGATGGGTTTGGGTAGTTGCTGACGGATGTAACAAAAATGGACGCCGGACACCCACTGTTTACAAATGTTGCACTCACGCATGTCGCAGCGGTGTTCACGAGATGGAATGTAGTACACACCGCATGCTTTACACCTGTGAGTGCTACAGCAGACACCGTTTTCAGCGTGTCGAAGGGCACATGCAGAAGATCGCATGAAGCGATTACATGTAGCGCAGCAATGCTTTTCTTCGTCAACAATGACGCATGAATCACCTCGACATGACACACACTGGTCACAGCCGCGGTGACCATATCGCTTGTCGTAGGGCTGCAGGCACTTTGAGCAAAATGAACTCTTCCCAAAGATACAGTTCACTCTTGTTATTGTATGGTAGTGCCCTACAGCTCCAGGTTTCAACGGGTCATCCACATAAAGCAGGTAAACTGTTCTCAGCTGCTGCTCTGCACCCACATAGAGTGGTCGGACACCTGACCCCCTCCCAAAAACAACAATACGGACGTTGGCCTCCCTCTCAAAAGAGGGTATGTCAGTGAAGGCAGGAACGTAGTCAGCATTGAACCCAGCATTTGAGTGTAGCTGCTCAGCCTTAACCTTTTGTAGCTTCCGTCTCGAGTTAATCATGCTGTAGTACACTGATTTAGCCTTCCTGTGTAACACTCGATTCGATGAAGGAGTTTCGCTAAGATTTGCCCTTGCTATACCCACAACAATAGCCCTAGCTAGACATAAATTGTCACTATTTTCTATTTTACATATGCACCGTAGTCGGTGTAAATCCTCTACATAATTGAGGCCCTCACTCCTCCCCTCACTCCTCCCCGCACCTATAGGGTTGCGTATAATACCGATGTGAATTTCGAGAGGCTCATCAAGGTACAACTCGTCGTCTGACTGTAGCAGTGATTCAAGCAGCTCTACTACTTTAAAAATACTAAGCTGATGCAGGGGCATGAGACCTAGAGTATGGGGGCTATAAAAAGCTTCATTCTGTATGAAAAATTTCACCAGATCATGCGGATTATAGCTCTCATTGAGTCTTGAGATGATATCATCAATCACTCCTTCTAGGCCGCCCATAATGTCTATTAAATTTACACCGCCCCAGTTTGTGTCAAAGTGCACTCAATACACTGTCTCTCGGGCTGCCCCTCCATCGAACTCAAGGTCACGTACATTTTGAACATTAATGTGTCGATGGAAATTCACAGAGTAGTCGTCCCCCTCAAAAATCATGTTAGCTTCAAAATCATCATTATCATCATTACCAATGTTGTCACCAGCCTCATTTACTATAGGTACGTTGCCCTCGCCATTTACTATAGGAGCATTTTCGTCTGCCTCGCCATCCCCCAAGATGTTGTTGTCATATAGAATATCTAGAAGTAGTTGCATTTCATTCCCTTCTGGTAGTTCTTGCATATTCACGCCCGTGTCGTCCTGTAAAATTTCGTTCAATCTGAAAAGAATGAAAAAGTTTTGACTCAGTTATTTTTTTCCAGCATCATCAAAATCTGATGTCCCTGTTCAGTTGACTCCTCTTGATTCTCTTTCTCACAGTTCTTCCTCTTCTTCTTTTTCAGCTCCTCACTGCTCTTCTCTCCACAACCATTCGCTCTCAGGGGGCCAAGAGGTGGGGGCATGCTGCAGCCGTAGCCGCCAGAACACGTGGTTCTTTCTCCACATTCTTCTTCTTCTTCTTTCCCTCATCATTCTTCTTCTTCTCCACCCTCTCCTTGCCTGATACGTCGACACCTGCAGCGGTGGCCCCACCCTGGTACAGGGCTACTGCTCCAGCAGTATCTTTCTGTTTCTCTTTCTCTTTCTCACCGTTCTTCTTCTTCTTCTCAGCCTCATCATTCGCACTGCATCTGGCACTAGATGTTTGCTCATCAGTCTCCCGGTGACTTTAGGTAGAACAAAATTATACATTATTGTACACACACACACACACACACACATATATATATATATATATAGCAACTAATTAAAAACTATCGAAATCGCTGGTATATTCAAAATACACAAACTCACTCTCTGTCCAATTTTCTTTTCTTAGGCGAGGGTTCACCAATCTTGACTGATGTGAAGCGCGCAAGCAATTCTTCGAGCTCCCTCGACCTCTTCCTGTGGTAGCGTAGTTCTTTACCAAAACGCTGAAAAAAAATTTTTTTTTTTAGTTAGTACGCAAACAGAAAAAGCTTTACAATACCATCGTTTTTCAGTTTCTTTTTTGATTCACTCACCTCAATCATTTAACTTTCCACTGAACGTAGGACACTGTCATCATCAATGATCCCCCACCCCTCCTGTACTCCTTCCATCACCTCTTCTCCACCTCCATCTCCATATCCATCTTCATTTCCATCTCCTCTAGTATCAGAGACTGGGTGAGTACTAGGTACATCATCCACCTCCATAGCCTCCTCCATCGATGCGAAGGGTTTGAGGCCACTTCCTGGTACTTCTCCTTGACTGGAGTAGCTACCCGAAGAGTTAGGTACTCTAACAGGTGACTTGTCATGTAGCTGCACCCGTGTCTTCACCTGCAACTGCACCTGTACCTTGGTATGTCCATGGGCATCATGGGAAGCAACAGCAGAAGTACTCGGTTTACACTTGGATGGGGCAGCCTGAGTTAAATCGCTCAGACGGACATTACGGGCGTCTCTCAACTCCTCCTTTCTCTAATCAGTCGCTCCTCAACCTCCTCGTCCTCTTCCTCATCCTCATCCTCTTCGTCAAAGTCAGACGCGTCCGACACCTCAGAATCATCATGTTCACGCGACTCGTAATCGCCATGATTTACACCGCTAGTCAAGGGTTTAGGTAAAAAAGGCACTTCACTGACTGAGTACGAGTGCGCACCTGAGGCTGAACTTGTTGTTTTAAGAGCGGTATTACTGGCGGCCTTTCTTTCAGGGCGGGCTCCAGTTGAGAGGGCTGAGGTCTGTGTCGGCTTCGCCTTCGCCTTTGTCTTGGCGTTTACGTTTGCGTTTGCCTTGGCACTCATCCTTAGAACAGGCCGTTTCACCGTGTCACTGACTGATTCAGAGGTTTGGTTCAGGACGGGCCCCTGACATGAGTCTGAGCTTAGACATGAGCTTATGCCATGTGTCGTGTCTTTGGTGGGGTGTACAGGTGTAGGACCTCGAGTTTGGCCACGACTCAGCTTGGACGCACGTGTTTGGACACGAGTCCTCGCCCTAGTCCTCGTTCCTTCATGATCACACTGCTGCTCTGGCGCTGGAACTGGAACTGCTGGAGCTGGAGCTGGAGCCTGAGTCAGAGCTGGAGACAGAGTTGGAGCTGGAGCTGGAACTGGAGCTGGAACTGGAACTGGAGCGGCGGTTAGAGCTGAAGCTGGAGCTGGAGCTGGAGCTGGAGCTGGGGCTGGTGCTTGTACATGAGATTGAGTCAGAGTCGTGACTGCTACTGAACTTAAAGCAGCTGAAGTTTCCTCCATTTCCTCAGTTTCCATTTCCTCCTCCCCGGTGTCGACGTGGTCGTTGGTGACGGTGGCAGCGCTTACACTCCTGCATGCACCTGCACTTCCTCCAACAATTGCTCCTACTCCTACTCCCACTCCCCCACTTGTTCCTGCACCTAAGCCCGAGCCAGAGCCTGCGTCTGCGTCTGAGGCTGCGTCTGCTCTTCTTGCCAAATCTTGTAGGTCTTTCACAACCTGATCAGCCAAACTGCAAAGAAAGAAAAAAAATTGTCATTCATCATGGAGAAGAGAGTGAGTGAGAGCGAGAGCGAGAGCGAGAGCGAGAGCGAGAGCGAGAGCGAGAGCGAAAGGGAAGCAATATTCAAGTTCGAATCGCCCTCCTCAACAGTTATTGCGGGCCCGTCAATGTCGGGTAAAACGGTTCTGACTCTAGCCGTATTGAGGAAAGCTGGGCTGATGTATACCATACCCCCGGAAAGAATACTTTACGCTTACGGAGTACATCAGAAAATATTTGACGAGCTGGAAGCAGAAGTTACTAATCTAAGTACCCATCACGGTTTACCTACACTCGAGATGATAGAGGAACTGAAGAGTACGTCCGATGAGGGACACAGTCTGCTAGTCTTGGATGATCTCATGGATGAGATATGTAAGTCAAGCGAAATGTGTTCTCTTTTCACTCGAGACGTTCACCACAGCCGTATCTCTGTTATTATGATATCTCAAAATGTCTACCACCAGTCGCGTTACTCTCGTACCATCAGTCTCAACACTAGCTATCTTATATTGATGAAGACATGTAGAGACTTACAGCAGATACACTTCCTATCGCGTCAGATGTTCCCGTATGAGGACGCCACTCTGAGACCTCGGGGATACTTGGTTGTGAACAACTTGACCAGTTCTGGTGACGAGGACATACGTCTAAGTACGTCTATTCTACCCGGAGACACTCTCGCGTTATACACTCGTAAATAATGTCGAAGAGAGTGAAGACCTGCATTGGGTTTCTGGAGCTCTTAATAAACACGTACAGGATGACGTCTCACCTGAGCAGAACGCTATTGGCTGAGGCCACTAGAAAACATGTGCTCTGTGTGGCCGAGGTGGTCTTAAATACACTGGAAGGTAATCTCGAGTTACCACACAGCACGTTGAGCGAGTTAAGTCGAAGCAAGCGAGTGCTTAGGAAAGTTTTGCGTATAGTCAGAGGCATCGGTTCTGGTTCGGATTCTGGAAATGGGGCAACCCATGATCCTCGCTCTCATCACGGAACAACCATTAGGGTCGACGCGTCGGGCAGACGTCAGTTGAAGCAAGTTTACGTGAGGCACTACAAGACGATTGTAGAATTTTTGGAACGCTGCTTACCGCATTTGAAGAAATTACTGTTGAGCTATGACAGCTTTGACGATGAAATTTAACAAGAAAGTCTACGTGATACCTCAGGAAAAATACGAAAGTATGGTAGAGGTCAATAGAAAAAAGTCGTCATGTGAGCCAGGACAACGGGCCGCTACCGATGCCAGGGGCATCGGAGCTAGCCCGTTGCCCTCCCTCCGAGACTCAGACATTACGCGTGCTTTTAAGCCGCCTGCAATTTGGGGAGGTACTCTCACTGAAGACTGTGGGGGGCCCGCTAGCAACGGAAATACATCCGCAATCGAGGAGCCATCGAAGTTTTCTAAAACTCGAAATAGTAGAGATGTCGACTCGACGAAATCCCCTGACGGCTCGCTACACGACCATTCGTCTAGCGGTGTGCGCGGCGAACGCAACGAGTCAATATTGAGAAAGGTGGATGCGCGTCTGACTTCTAAATCTCTCGAGGATAAGGCACGAGCCATATTGTACCTACTCAGGGGAGATAAAGAGACTGGTTATGCGCGAGGCGATAGCGATGACGATGATGACGACGATGGCTGTGACTATGAACATGACGATTGCAACAGGAACAGCGACAGTAATAGTGATGAAGATTACTCGGAGTTGTTACTTCACACTCAATCTAGTGAGTACCCCGTACCGTCACGTCACCGTAAGCTGTACTCTTTCATGCTAGAACGAGATATACCCCTGAAGTTGGTGTCTAACGTCAAATTGAGGCGGATATTACAGTACATGAAAAATCGTTACTCTAGAGAGAGAGAAGAAAAAGAAGAAGAAGAAGTGGAAGTGGAAGAAGAGGTGAAAGCGAATGAAGTCGAAACTGAAGTCGAAACTGAAGTCGAAACTGAAGTCGAAACTGAAGTCGAAACTGAAGTCGAAACTGAAGTCGAAACTGAAGTCGAAACTGAAGTCGAAACTGAAGTCGAAACTGAAGTCGAACCCGAAACTGAAGAGAGCCATAAGAACGATAAGAATAATAACAAGAATAAAAATAAGAGAGGGAGAGTTGCGGTGAGAGCTCATGCGAGAGTGAGAGTGAGAGAGAGTTTGAGAGCGAGAGAGACAGAGAGTGAGAGAGAGAGCAAGAGTGAGGGTCATCATCATCGCCGTCGCCAGAGCGGTGTTTCAGAGTCATCGAATTCGAATTCGAATACGAATAAGAGAAAAAAGAATCAGGAAGAGGAGGAGGAGGAGGAGGAGGAGGAGGAGGAGGAGGAGAGGTTAGAAGAGAAGGATCCGGTAGGGAAGAGGAAGAAGAAGAAGAAGAAGAAGGTTCTCTGGCTAAATGTCAAGGCCTCATAATGCCACTACCCCGTGATATAGATGCTTATTTAACCAGGCGATTTTACGACCCCAGTTCTCCTGGTAGTTTCACGAGCCCCCACAAATTACACTCTGTCATTAAAAACGAAGGGCGATACAATATAAGTTTAAACAGGATCAATGACTGGGCAAAGTCACAAGACATTATCACACTGCATAAGGAGGCAAGGCAGAAACCTAGACGGTATCGAAGAGTCATCGCACACGGTATGGATCACCTCTGGGACTGCGATCTACTCGTACTCAATGGCGAGAGATTCAAGAGAGCTAATGACGGATTTGCTTACATTCTGGTCACTATTGATGTCTTCTCGAGATACTGCAGGGCTGAACCGGTCAAGAGCAAAGGCAGAAAACATGTTAGCCAGGGCTTCAAGAAAATATTTGACAGTCTGGAGACTGAGTCAGATACTGAGACGGATGCTGAGACTGTTGTAGAGGCTGTAGCTGGAGAGATGCGCCCGCAACTCGCAATACCCCGATTCATCAGAAGCGATAGAGGGACAGAATTTACCAATGCTCAAGTTACCTCGTTAATGCGCGAGAAGGGTGTGAAATTGATTTACACAAACACTGAAACCAAGGCTAACTATGCTGAGGTAATGATCAAGGGGCTGAAGAAGAGGCTGTTCCAGTTCTTCCAGCGTAGTAACAACTATGCTTACACCGAAGTGTTTCAAGATATAGTGTCGGCATACAATCGCACAGTTCATTCCAGCATAGGTACCAGCCCTGTACAAGTCAACAAGACGAACGAGCAGAGTATTTGGGACTATCAGTACGTGACTAGAACACTATCGATCTGGCAACTGCTTTCAGGAGGGCTGTTACTTCGTCGCGTAATGGGAAACGTGACGTTTACAAATTCGCAGTTGGTGACAGAGTCAGGGCCTCATACCATTGTAGAAAGAATTTTTCTCGCTCATACGACGAACAGTTTACTGGCGATGTCTTTACAGTGAGAGCGAGAAAATTTTCTGATGGTATAGCAGTTTATTACCTCAGGGATTATGGCGGTGAGACGGTTGCTGGAACTTTCTATTCGAATGAGTTGACACCTGTAAGGTTTGACCCAGACGCATTCTTCAACATAGAAAAGGTGATCAAAACACGAGTGAGGGCAGATGGTTTGAGAGAGAGCCTGGTGAAATATCAATCTTGGCCTAGTAAATACAATCAGTGGCTACTCAGTGACAGCATCAAAACTCTGGGGAAAAGGAAGAAGAAGAAGAAGACTTAGACAGTAAAAAAAAAAAAAAAAATGTTTATTTACGTGTCTAGCAACCAGACTCAGGGGATCAATCCGGAGAACACCCCCTGGCATTTCACTGTACAAATGCCTGAGTCTTTTACAGCGCCAAAAAATGCTCTGCTGCAAGGGCAGTGGTTCATGGGGCTGATTGACATTACAGTCCCCATATCAAATAGCGCATGGTCCAAATGGGATGTCATGTACGTGACATGCGGTCAGTTGGAAAGCTCAGTCGTGGGTGATACCTACAGTCCTGTGCTATGCTCAATACCGATTGGAGAGATAAAAAGACATGGTTTTGCCCGAATGCAACCAGTACTCTACATTCCAGTGAGAGTGGCGGACGTGCATCACCTTTCCTTCGAACTCAGAGATACTCAAGGAAAATTATTGAGTGAACTTAGTGGAGATTCGAAGAGGCAGACCCATTGCACTCTGGAGTTGATATGGAAGAGAGATACAAATCACTAACAGCCATGAAGGCTGAACCGTGGATAGAACATTTTCGGAAAACTGCTGGACGCACTAGTCTATGGACGAGTAGGCCTAAGGCAGTCGTTATCAAAAGAGGTAAGACCGAAGGAGGCAGTGCTCATGGAAATTTCCCTTTAACAGTGGTGTCCCCCATAGAGCAGTCTAATGAGATGGCCAAGGCGGAGTTGACATCGAAAAGTGATAAAAGCACGAGTAGAGATCTTGGGGCCTCAGTCAAGCATCACCCTAAGTCGAGGACACAGTGCATAAAACGTAAGACCCCTGGAGAGAGCGTCAGTGTCAACAAGAAAATTACTAGGATCGGCGACATATTCACAAAACATGGCAAGCGGTGAAAAAGTTCTAGAATCGGCAGACCTAGCTTATGAGGACACATTAATTTTGCTCAGCGTTCCGGCTAGTAACCTAGGTGTTACCGATGTGAAATACCTATCTCATAAGCCTGTCAATCAATTTTCCTCTGAGGGAGACGTGAAATTCCATGTACCAGGTGTGGGTACGGCTTATATTGACCTATCAAATGTCTACCTAGCTACCAGAGTGAGAATAGTTCGGAGCGATGGATCACGAGTGCCCCCACGTGGTGCAGGAGCTCCACCGGCGGATAGGTACTCTTCTCCTGGTGCTGCCACCAGTGGTACTTCCAAAACCAGTGGTGCTTCGAATGGTGCGGAAGACGAGGGGGCGTGGAGTGTAGGGCCTGTTAATAACCTTGCTCAGGCACTCTGGGATCAGGTGGAAGTACGCCTTAATGATAGAGTGGTAACAGGAGGGCAGACTGGTTACAGCTACAAAGCTCTCATGAATACCCTCTTACTCGAGAATGAGCTGAATGACTCCGAGTTAGAAAGCTCAATGTTTCACAAGGACACAGCCAAGGTCATGGATGACGTCAGCCTCGTATTTGGGGGTAATAGAGGGCTTAAAAAGAGAGCCTCATTCATGAGTGGAAGTCAACCTGTTGAGCTTTTGAGTAAAATCGACGTCGATGTCTTCAAGATGAACAAATATCTATTAAATGGTGTGACTATTGACTTGAATCTCACACCCACATCGAGCCGGTTCAGACTACAGAGTGCTAATAAAGAAAAGACTGATTACAAGTTGGAGATTATCGATATTACATTGATTCTGAAACACGTGACTCCATCTGGACTTATTTTACTCGGTCATCAGGACGTTATGTTGAAGGTGATTTCGAGGGCGAAATATTTCTACACCAAAGAAGAGCTCCGAAAGTTCAACCTAGCCAAAGACACTTCTTCCTATTACATAGAAGATGCATTCAATGGACGTGTACCTAGTAAAATTGTCCTAGGCTTTGTAGCTGGTGAATCTATGAGTGGCAGCCTAACTAGGAACCCCTACAATTTCCAGCACTACGATATCACTTTCATTAACATCAGTCTATCGGGGACGCCTACTCCAGGAGGACCTCTGAGTTTAAACTTCTCCGAAGATAAGTACCTGCAGTGCTACTCCGAGCTCTACAAAGGGAAGTCAAATTGTTCGAGTCAAGCGAGAATAACCCGCGAGGAATACAGAGGCGGTTACACCTTGTTTGTCATTGACCTGGCACCTCAAAATCACGAAGAATTCTACCCTGTGATGAGGGAGGGGTGTGTCCGAATAGAACTACGTTTCAAATCGCCTCTAAAAGAATCAGCTGTTATGCTCACAAAAGTTTCCTACCCTGGGTTATTTGAGATCGATTACGCACGTAATATCTATTTAACATGAATACTAATCAGATGTATGAAATACTCTGGAATGATGATATTACTTCTTCTTACGTCATGGCCATTATGCCCTCAAACGCTCTGAGGTATGTACGAGCTGACAAGAGTGAGCTTTGTTACATAGTGAATTGTAATGAAAACTCGTACTTACGCGGCGAGGTGGGTCATTGGATGATCCTGACTGTTCATGGTGCTTACGATGGTGATTACGATGGTGATTACGATAGCAGGGGTCCGACGCGATTGACGAATGACGACTGCAGTCTTATCGAAGTATTCGATTCTCTGGGAGTGCGCACCTACAACATGGAAATGACAGCTTTTATAACGAAATTTAAACATTGTGCAACATATTCGGAGTATTTATCTAGTACTCATTGTGGTTACTACGTATTGGTATATGCCTATTATAGAAGCAGGAAATATAGCCCTTCGCATGTTTTAAACATACTGAGTGAAATAACTGATTTGAAAAGGCACTGTTTAAGTCTATACGCTATGTCTAATGAGTACCCCGTTAAATCAAGTTCTACTGTACCATGAGTCAGGTCATGTCATGTCATTGTATCACTATGTCTAGGGTGTATGCTTATTAATATATCTGTATCCGAAAGACATCGCTTAATGCTATACGTTATACACTACATCTAATGAATGTACCATTAAGTTAATTCGCTGTATTCTCAATACCTGATTACTGATACGGTACCTTGCCTAATGCTGTATGAGGCACCTAATGGTCGAGCAATGTGAAATAACAAACCTGTTGATTGAATGATTGAATTGCAGTATATGCTTATTGATATATACATATACATATATATATATATATATATCCGAGTGTGAAACAACCATTTTAATGATATACACCTCATACACTGAATGTACCATTAATGTAATTCACTGTGTTCTCACTGTTGATGCAATGTATTGAATATACATTAGTAGAATTATATTTGGTGAGAAAAAAGTCATTACTTAATACTGTGTCATGTGAAATGAAAAAAAATAAAAAAAACTGATTGCTTGAATGACTAAATGACTGAATGATTGATTGATTGATTGACTGACTGACTGACTGACTGACTCGCTTACTGCGTGATTGACTGATTGTCCGATTGATTGATTGACTGATTGACTGATTGATTGCATGACTATTTGTTTTTTATAATAATATAACGCACACTCTACATTAATCTAAAAAAAATAAAATAAAATATATGTATACGTTATGTAAAGATTTGGGGTATGGTGAAATAAAAAACAGTTTGTCAAAACTTATATGCGTTGTTGAGTTCTCTGTCAAAATACTAAATTATAGTCATCATGAAAAAACAGAGGGGAAAACAAAAAATGACTTACCTGCTTTTTACCGAAGTGATGAGTGTAGAATGTCTATGACAATGTTCCTGGCAGCATGGACTGTAGCAGTTGCTGGTACTGGTGGATAGTGATGTACTCAGTCCTTAGACCCATACTTTTTATACTAAGTTATTTGCTCGAGGGCAATGCTCTCACGCCCCAAGCCCTCTGTACGACAGTCCAGCATCGGACAACCTATGTGGCCATCGGATTGGTTGCTTCAGGCGATTGATTTTGTCACATGTAGTCCTTTTAAAACAACCAGGACATATATTCAGCGAAAAAGAAAAATTTAGTTAATGTTCAATTTAAAAAATTTCTGATAATAAATATAATTTTTCATAACGATGCATGATATATGTATACGCCACGGCTTTATTAACTCAATTATTACAAAGTAGAGGCAATTGATAAGAATGACCTTGTGACGGTATGTAGTCAATATTACTGCGTTACATTTGACCTGTTTGCTAAATAAATTACCCCTGATATATTGAGAGGTAGAATGCAGTGCAACTTAACACTCAACTGTCTAATATAGCCCCAGCTAACACATAACGTTTTTATAACATGTTAGGAAAAGGTTATGGCATAACGTTTTTCAAATAACGTTTTTTTAACATTACTTTGATGTTATATGTTCATGTTTATTCATAACATTAATTAATAACAGTGTTATAACATTTTCTGAAAACATTTGGCAAACATTACAATATTGATGTTTTAAGAAGCTTTCACAATGATGTTATTTCAATGTATTATACAGCAGTTACAGGTGTTATGTATTAATGATGCTATTTGTTAACATTATGGCAACATTTTTTGATAACATTCTTATAACATAAATCTGTAATGTCAGTCAAAAACGTATTCCCAATGTAATGGGATGATGTTTTTATAACGTTTTTAAAATATGTTAAAGAAAAACATGATAATGCTGTAAAATAAACATCAAATATAAACATTTTTAAAACCAGTTATTATAATGTTAAGGGTTGATGCAATTGTAACATAACTCTAACATGTTTTTCTAAACATCAAGGTTATACGTAAAGTTGTGACGTATTCATGATGTTTATAAATAACATAATTTCAATGTAAATCTGTAATGTCAGACACAAATGTTTTGCCAATGTTATATGATGATGTTTTTATAACGTTTTAAGAATATGTTAAAGAAAAACATGATAATGCTGTAAAATAAACATCAAATATAGGCATTTTTAAAATCAGTTATTATAATGTTAAGGGTTGATGCAATTGTAACATAACACAATGTTTTCTAAACATCAAGGTTATACGTAAAGTTGTGACGTATTCATGATGATTATAAATAACATAATTTCAATGTAAATCTGTAATGTCAGACACAAATGTTTTGCCAATGTTATGGGATGATGTTTTTATAACGTTTTAAGAATATGTTAAAGAAAAACATGATAATGCTGTAAAATAAACATCAAATATAGGCATTTTTAAAACCAGTTATTATAATGTTAAGGGTTGATGCAATTGTAACATAACTCTAACATGTTTTCTAAACATCAAGGTTATATGTAAATTTGTGACGTATTCATGATGTTTATAAATAACATAATTTCAATGTAAATCTGTAATGTCAGACACAAATGTTTTACTAATGTTATATGATGATGTTTTTATAACGTTTTTTAGAACATATTAAAGAAAAACATGATTATGCTGTTACAAAGCCATCAAATATAGGCATTTTAAAAATAGGTTATTATAATGTTAAGGGTTGATGCAATTGTAACATAACCCTAAAATGTTTTCTCAGTATCAAGGTTATACGTAAAGTTATGACGTTTTCATGATGTTTATAAATAACATAATTTCAATGTAAATCTGTAATGTCAGACACAAATGTTTTAATAATGTTATGGGATGATGTAATTATAACGTTTTTATAAAATTTTAATAATAAACATCATAATCATTTAAATAAGGCATCAAATGGCATTTTCAAAATCTGCTGTAATTATGTTAAAGATTGATGCAATAGTAAAATCTAGGAATATCTCTAAATATTCCTAGGTAAAATAACCCACATATTAAACACTGACCAGAGTCAGGACTTGGCACACAGTTTGCAACAATGAGGGAAAGTTGTAAATTCTGCCATTTCTGCAACCCCCCCCCCCCCCCTCCCTCTTCACAATTAACTTCAGCCATCATTGACAGGTGCACTTTGACTTGGGATGGCAGGCCAGCATGTCACAGACAGTAGGTAAGTTACAAGTTTTGCACAATCTTATAAAACTTATCTTTGTGACTTTACAATTATCTATCTATAAATCAATCAATCAATCTATCTATCTATCTAGCTATCTAGCTATCTAGCTACCTATCTATCTATCTACCTCTCTGTATATTTGTCTATCCATCTATATATTGGCCATGTTTAAATATGCTAACTCAATATACAATGATATACAGACAATTATCCTTAACTGATCTTGTGTTTTTATTTTTAAATTAGTTTGGCTTTAATTTGTATAGGTCAAGATATTAAGACAAATTTTGTAACTACAATGATATGAGCAAGTATTAATTAATAATATATGATTTATTTTGCTGGTACAAATTACACAGACTATATATTGTCCACTATATGATATTAGTTAGTCCTCCTGAAAACTGTGCAAATATACATTGTAAAATATAGATAGCTATGGGTGATTTCTAGACTCTATAGAGCTCAGATTCAAGACATTATAGACTGAGGAGGCATCATATTACAGCATCTAGTGAGTGAACTTGCAGTACCCCTTCCCTAATTAGGCCCAAATCACTGAAGCAGAACCATTTGCATACATTATAGCATGCATGCATAATTACTATCTACAGGTGAGCTACAAAAACTTATATGATTTAAAACTTATCATGGTCATTCAAGTAGTTTTGGTGAAATTGTGTAGCACAAAAAATAACATAATATTGCAAGTTGTTTTCTTATCACTCTTGCTTATAAAGTTGTATATATTTGAAAGTTATTTTGTTATCAAGCTTGAAGTTTTATTAATATCTAAAATTTGATATAAGTGTAGAAATGCCATATCTCAGCTAACTCTAAAATACACTATACATGGAGAAAATTCAGTATCATTTTTATGAGATTGATCATAGCCAAACATATCTTTACTGATTTAATCAAAGTTTAGATCCAATGTCATGCAATTACCTTGTGATAATGTTTGTTGACATTTATGATTATGTCCAATGATCATGATGATGGAATTTGTTTCATTTGTTTTACATTCCTTAAACGATATAATTCAAATAGTATTTCACTTGGTGATTAAATGTTATTCTTATTGAAATATTGTAATCGTTAGCATTCAGTTTGGAAAACTGCATATATATGTAAATTAAGGTCAATTAAATGTAAATTTTTGCATTTTTACAGGGTTGCTCTTTAAGACCAATTGCCATACTATCAAGATGACCACATCTTACTCCTGGTATGAACACTACCCACCTTGAAGGCTTTTCTCTGGCAAGGTAAATATTCACGATTTGTCAGTTATTATCATACAAACTGAAGATCAGCAATGCACACATTACAGTGCCTTGTTTCATACAAAAAACATTATAATGTGCATTCAAAAGCTTTGCAAGATAGATTAAGTTCATGTATTTTGTTATTCCAGGAATGTGAAAGAGAAGACCTACTGCTTGATCATTGGACTAACTTACTGAAGAGGCAAATGAGAGCTGCAATGTTATTAACATTTGTAGAATATCCAATAGACTGGAATGATTGCCTGGCCATGGGTTATGTGAAAGCACACACAAACTGTTATGATGAAACAATTAACTCATGCACTGTATGTCGAACTGGTATTGTCGCCAAAATACTAGGCTGCTATGCCTTTCATAATACAAATCAAGGACTATTTTCAGATTGAAAGGTTTTTGTGTGCAAGTTTATTTGGTGTGAAATTTATCAATGTAAATTACATTTGTTTCATTATAACTGTTACTATTCTTGTACTGAATACAGTATTATTCTTCAGTGATTTCCAAAATAAACTGTTGCTTTTTGAATGCAAAACAAGTTTTCTCTTATTCATCCCAGGTAATGTCAAAGCAAAAACGTTATGAAAACGTTGTCAGATAACATCAAATTGATGTCACCCTAAAACATTGTAAAAACGTTGAGAAAAGGTTATAACTTCAAGTTGCCAGATAATGTTAAAATTATGATATCCCATAACGTTATAAAAATGTTATAAAAGAGTCGTTTTTTTAAATGTGGCAGATAATGTAAAATTTATGTTATCACATAACGTTATGATAACGTTATAAAGGGGTCATCTTATTCATGTTGCCATATAATGTTAAATTGATATTAATGCAAAACATTATTAAACAATGTATTTCTGATGTAAAAGCCACAGTTTAAAAAAAATGTTTTGAAATAACATTATTTTAACTTTATTTTAACATACTTCTAACATGATACATAGAACGTTAAAATAACATTTCCGCAACCGTCCAATTTTGCGTAATTTTGATGTTATGAAATAACGTTATTCTGACCTTTTTCATGATGTTATTTTAACGTAATTATAACGTTTTCGTGTTAGCTGGGGCCCTGCTATTGTCTTAGGAGGCTGGACTCTCTACAGCTCTTTTGTTTTATTATGTAACACCCCTGCTGGGTGGGGGTAAATTGGGTTAAGCTGGACCACCCTCTGGGAGGGGTTTAGGGGTGATCAGTCACATGAGCTGTTGCTGCAGTGAGAGAACAGTCGTAAAATTTGTGAGGGATCTGTGTTTTCTTTGAGTTAATATGCGAGAATTTACTCTCATTTTGCTGCTGAGCTTTGGCTATTGCTCAGCGTGGATCTGCGGCAATACAGGTCAGTGCAGTTGTACATCATCAGGGACTGTACTCTGTAAAGATGTGTTCGAGGCACCATTTTTCACGACGGATAATCGGGCTGGATTGAAGTTGACCATTACGACACGAGAAGCTGACTTCGATTTGACGAGTCTCAGTGACACAGTGGGGTTTGAGAAAGTGATGATTGATGGACTTTCAACTGACCTCTGCAGTCAGACATTGGTGTTGTTTCCATGGGTTAGGTGTTTAGTTTCTACTAGGGATAAACCTAGGCAAACACTTAGGTCAGAGGTCACGGATGCCGTCACTGCTGCTACAGAAGAACCTCTTATCGCCTCAAGGACTGCCCTCCAAAGTTACGGAACGAGCATGATTGTCTGGACTGCTATCAGCAGTATTGTTGGTGGAATATTGACGTGCTGTATACTGGTGAGTTTGGTGAACCTTCAGGCTCGTATAAACAGTCACGCCAGGGCCTCGGATCCACCGCTGTTTGCAATTGCGTGTTGTCTGAAATGCATGGCATTGCTTCTCCTGCCTATACATCTCATAGCTAAAATGCTGCAACTGGACATGGTGCAACATGCACTAGATGGATCAAGGCACACCACCTAGTACCACACCCTTCGATGTTTAGGTATGTTCCCCCAATGCATATCTCATTAAATTTTAGGGACCGGCTGACTGTTTACTATGTAACTGTTTAATGCACCAGTAAAAGAATGCCTAAACCGAACGACTAGAATTTAAGGCAGACAGAAATGAACAAATTATAGTCGTCATTCTGTATGTTTAATGTCATTGGTAATACATATGAAAGACCTGTTTTTGTTTCAAACGATATACTACTATTCATGTCAATTACTTGAAATATACGCATTACTTCGATGTTTACTTATGGTGTCTACTTTTTCGGGATATTTTCAGAAGAGAGATTTGCTTAGCCTGTACCTCCCTGTACTACTGCGTTTGGTGCGCTTTTGCATCATCATTTGGGATGTCTATGTAGATAATGGAATGCTTCATAGATTGATTAACATTCGACATCATGATCTGGATCAAGCCCTAGCCGATCTGAGGGCGAATGGAGGTGCTGCCGACGAAGGCGTTATATTTGAAGGCCATGATGAGGACAGGGAGGGGGGAGGAGGTGACGGAGATGATGTTGACGACTTGGCTGACAACGGTGATGTTGTGGAGGACCAGCCCCCGTATCAACAGCTTGTGGAGGCTGTGATTCACCCCGCAGTACGCAGGGCCCCCCTCAGGAGAGAGGTACAGTGGCTGGATCCGGCTAATATCATCGAGCATCGCCTAAGAAATGCTATAGTACCTCCTCTCTGAATTTACTGTGACCCTTGCGTACTGCTGAACTTTCTTCGTTTTTTTTTTTTTTTTTTTTTTTGATGAATATTGGTTTATACTTTGCCTATTGTACTATTGTATTTTCGGGTTGAAAAGTGCGTCTCGCCTTTCAAGCGCTACATACTGATGAGTTATATGACTTTATTTTATTTTTTACTCATTTCTTTTTTGTATATGTACCCTTATATGGTACGAGTATGCATTTACTGTTAATGCAAGTGAGCATATATCATTGCTGTCAAAACATTCCATAGTCGCTGTCAATAGGTACGACTTGTCCGTTGACACATTGGACTATAATACTAGTTTATATGTTATTGCTGTGTCAATAGGTACGCCTTGTCCATTGACACATTGCGCTATATTTTTTCTAATTCGCAGGTGTGCTGTTTAATGTACTGATGTATAACATGTAATATGAGCTTCTTGTGAATTGACATGTCATGCACCTGCATCAGACAGCAAGTTTACATGCTATTTTATATATATATGTACAGACATATGTTTAGATGAAAAATGATGCATCCTTATTTTACTGTTTAAAATAAAGATTTCAGAACTGACTTAGTAATGTCATTTTATTTTTTAAATCTACAATGAATTACTCATCAATTGCCCCAAGTCAAACATGGGAGGTATGCAATTAGAGATAGTGTGCACTATTAATGCACATTTAAGCACCA
The DNA here is from genome assembly GCA_932294295.1 of Alitta virens. NCBI lineage: Eukaryota > Metazoa > Annelida > Polychaeta > Phyllodocida > Nereididae > Alitta > Alitta virens. The sequence continues at coordinate 33,886,279 of OW028581.1, read as the reverse complement.
TAAGTTTGATATCAGGCTCAGCAATGTACCAAGCGAAAAAAAAAAAACGCACTATTTGGTTGATGACCACCTCAGGGCAAATGATGTATGGCCTGTGTAAAAAATAAGTATACACGCAGTCAGTAATGATACAACGGTGCGAGTATATTTTAACGTGTTGTGGGCGAAGCGTTGATCTTTATCACAATGCCGGTTGTCATAATGTACCTTTTAATGACAAGGGGTCATTCATTTGTGGTGGCAAACGATTGGTATTGACTTGTTCGACTAACGAGTAATGAGTAATTAGTACGTATCAGGCCTAGAGGGCTATGTGTCTTGTACAAAGGACAAATGACAAGCAATGAGTCATTAACCACTGGACTAGGCGATGCATATGAACAATAACTAGCATGTCATACTCAACTGTACAGTTACAACAAATAAAAAAATAAAATAAAAAACCCACTATGTGAATGCGCATTATACAGAGTTAAAGTTACATTCTCACTGATTAGTATGTAAGAAGCATCGACATCGAAATGCTGAAGCAATAGAAAGACTTTTACTAAATGCAACTCAAATTTACTGAGAGCAATGCAACTCAAATTTACTGACTGTAATGCACGGTTCAATAGATTAGTCCAACAAAAGAAATCAATACTATGTTTTTTACATGAGTAGTTACGCAATTCGATGGATGAACAAAAGAAATTCACTTGGCATTTTTCAGAGAAAATATACCTAGAATTAAACAGTAATACATACAAACACACTCAGCGTAAATACATACTAATATTTTTGTTCTGAGTGTAAATAAAGTGAAATTTATTTTTATCATTTAACTTCACATCGTACATGACATAACATAAAAGCTACACTAGTAAAGCAGACCATTAGTCAATAAGTTATTCTAATTAACTCAAGGCTGTCAACATGAAGAGAAGCCCCTGGGGTATGACGTTACAATAACGTTTGATCACGGATGACGCACGCCCCAAGGGGTAATTGGTTGAGAGCTTGGACAGCCATAGCTGGATATGATATCATATCCAGCTGTGATATCATCGGGGCACTAAAGTAGTACCCTAGTTACCAGACGTCAGGAAGGCCAAGCTTTGCCTTAGGTACCGACCGTCGGTAGTTGCTCTATTTGTAAGGCATAATGACAGCTGCCTTTCCAGCCAAAGAGAGATTTTTATGCACTTGCCGACGTCAGTATTAACACAATACTGTGTCACTGCTGACTGGCTGTAATTGCTATGTTTCTGCAGCTTAGAGACAGCTGCCCTTCCAGCAATGAGGGTTTTTCAGAGACCTGCCGACGTCGTTAAATTTATGAATCGTTTTGATGGATTCAATCATGTCGCCTTATTGCCTTTTTTTTGTATGTTCTATTGACAGAGGCACTGAAAAGACCTTACCCAATGGAGACTGAAGACAGCCTTAGATCCAGAGTACGTGACATCTTGAAAAGATCTTCTGGGTTAAAAGGTGGCCAGGCATACAAAATCAAACTTACAACCACTAAAGAAGCTAATGACAAACATTGAACGTTCGCATACATGTTTCTTGGAAGTTGGAAGGTTATTGTCAAAGTGGAAAAGAATACCATAACTTTCATGCAGTCGAGCAGTCGACAAGGCCTCCGGAAATATCAGAGTCGTCGGGAACATGTGTGGAAAAAACTCCAGCGTTCATGTCCACTACGTACAAGTGTTAATTAGCCTTAGTGATTTCAATGCTTTTATATGTGTTAACTAGGTGTAGGCGGATCGCTGCCTAACTCACGCTTGTCATCATGTGAAATTGTGATTGCATGAAGACAGTCAGCATTTGTTAAATTGTTTATTAAAGTTAGATGTATGAATGATAACATTACAGCATTTATAGATAATCTTGAGTTTTGAACTATGATGTCAAATGATCCTATGATCTAATAAGAGATAATTGACCACCTAAACAATTTCTTAACATAAGTTAGGTTTGAGACGTGCATTTGGCAAAAAGAAAAGGAAAAAGAAAGATGTTACCGTTAATAAATTATTTTATTATTTTTATTTCTTTTGAGATGGACATATGTTAATTTATTCATTCATATCATTGATTCATATCAGTTAAATACAGGTACACGAAAAAAAAAAACATAAGCTGATTCCAAGTGGCATATATAGCTCATATATTGTCATTGGCTACTTCTGGCAGAAAGATTCAATGTTTTAGTAGAGCATGTAGAGTGCCATGCATGGCGTCTTCCGCTCCCCTCAGCTCAAATATTGATATTAAAATGGCTTTAATAAGATGTTGCAATGAGAATTAAATTAAGTGTAAAGAAAAATTATAGAAACCTGTTCTTCTTAGCAGATCACTAGATTGTAAGGATTGTGTACTTCTGCTTGTAGTAACTTTGATGGCAATTCATGGATAATTAGGCTTCACCTAATACCTTAGGTGAAGACTATTGTTTTTGGTATTATTATTATTATTATTATTATTATTATTATTATTCTTATTATTTACAGGCAAAATTTTAGATTTGGAGGACCAAACTTTACCACAAGGTACCCTAGGATGACCTTATTACTTTGACCTAGTTTGAGTGACCTTGACCTATTTTTCAAGGTCACAGGTCACCTTTAGTACAAAATTTTAAGAACTTAAAATTGGCATATCCTCTAAACCAGTGCAGTTAAATACTAATGGTCTTGGATCTTGTGATTAAATATGTTTTAAAGTGTTTTGACATTACATAATTGTGAATCACTCATGCGGAACATACCGCAATGCAACATGGAGCAGTTTTCAGTGTAGATTCGACTTGGCCAAAACCGGAAGATGTAAGAAGCCAATGATGGTGCTAAAAGTTGCCCCTTACATGGGGCCAGTGCAGTGTGAAAGATGAAGATGATGTCATTAATGGTTTTTGAAATATTGAGTTTTTCACATTTTTGAATTATGAAAAATAGGTACCCATGCTCATTTCACCATGAAATATTGGTTTTAGGTTATAACATGCTATAGTAAACTACCCCAAACATGTACCCAAAACCCCCAAATCAAGTGTCAAATTTGACCTTGAAGGTCATTTTCAAGGTTATTTTGACCTTCGAAATGTGAAAAACAAGCAATTTTCACACCGCCACAAAAATACCTTAGAATTAAGTGTTTGAGCTGAAAGTTTTTGTGTTGGAAGATATTGACCAGTACTATACGGATATGTATTCGCTTTTGACAGAAATTAATATGTTGATTTTTAAAAAATTCATAAACTTGGACAACTGTTTTTTGAGTAAAAAAAATAGTGAAAATGGTCATTTTCACTGGAAATATTCACTTTAGCCAAATGCCAAGCATGGGTGACCCCCTACAATTCACATATGGGCTTTCAGAATCTGCTGTCAATTTTGACATTTGACCTAAATGTCAAGGTCAAATTTAAGGTCAAACAATCTATGAAAGTTGATATTTTGAATTCTTGATTTTTTTTAAGGTAGTAGAAATGTTTGGATTTGGCTGATCTTTGGATATGATGTTGCCCTAATACCCTGCAAACAATCTGAGCAACATGAGTTCTCCAGGTCAAACGGTCAAGGTCACAGATCAGAATTAGTGTCACTACTTTGGCATGATCATCTGGCTGGGCGGAACCAGTGTCCGCACTTCCATCGGCTCTAGCTCCGGTTCTAATTGAGCTACAGAACTGGCATAGAGATATTTGGAAAGCTCATTTCCTCCTCTTTAAAATGAGATGTAGTATGTGATTGTAGCCCGTTCGGTTAAAAAGATCGCCCGACCCTGAAAATTTCAAGATCGAAAAAATCCTAAAAAATTTAGCTGAAAGTTTAAGTTTGGATTTTTTTTCTCTAGACAGAATGCTTGGATTGAACCGAAACTCATAGGAGTGTCAACCCATCAGTGTAACAAAATTCATGCAAAAATTTGGGTCAAAAGGTCAAACGCTCAAGGTCACAGACCTTGAAATGTACTTTTAACAAAAAAATTCATAACTCCAGTCCTAATTAACCTTTTTTAACTTGGAAAACATTTTTTGATAGTCCATTCCAAGCCCTTTTTACTAGATCATGGCATGATATTGTGAACCTTATGGTTGAGGCATAAATTGACCGAGAATTATATGTGTATGACATGATATAAGTTTTCTTATGCTGATTCATAGTTGGCATCTCGACCTGCCTAATTAAGTTGTGGAATTGAGATAAAGATAACCTTAAAGCTTAAACTTGATGTTTCGGAATATGCTGTCAATTTTCTATGACCTACAATATAACTCTGGCAATAGGTGAAGCCTCGTTGCTGGTCCACCAGTAACAGAAATCTAGTTTCTATTGTATTTTTAAATAACCAGCTAGGGTGGAGAGTTTTGCAAAATAATTGTTTATTCTAAGAATTTAGATTGTCAGTTCATGCCTTGATATTTCGACAAGTTATCACTATGGTAATGATACAGAATATAGTAAATGTTGGTTTATAAAAGTAAGTTTTTTGGAAGTTGGAAGGTTATTGATAAACATGAGAATTAAGGGTAAAAAAAAAGGGAGATAAGAGTTCTTGTCAATAAATCAGTATATTGTAAGGATTGTGTACTTCTGCTTGCACTATATAGCTCGGGTTTAGATGTTTGCAAAGTAATTTTGTTTAATGTAAGAATAATTTTATGTTAATGACCCTTGAACTGTTGACAGTGTAAGTGTTGCTGTATAAAGAGTAAATGCAACATACAGAACTTCAAGGTATGCGTAGTCCTTGTAATACATTGACAAATAATATTTGGTAATTTTGATATTTTGTGAATAACCAACCAGCTAGGGCTGAGATTTGTAAAATGTAAAGAATTTAGATTCTAAGTTTACAGGTCAACATTTGTAACTAATACTGTTATGCTAATAACTGTGTAGACTAAATGTCATTGCTAATTTGATGTTTCCTTAAAGAATAAGTGGAGAGTATGGTCATCCTTTTGTCATATTACATTAATAGTCAAATTAATACTGGGGTTAAGTGCCAAGTCTTAATGCATCTGAGAAAGAAAACAATAAATAAATGTTTACAATTACTTACGTTTATTCCTTGAGTTTGTTTTTGATTAAAAATGTATTTGTTTTTATAAGAATTGGGTAATGACTGGAGCTAGTGCACTAAACTGTGCTGCCTATGCCTGTTTATCGGGGGTTACTCCCAAAATTGATACTCAAGCAATTTCGAGTTTTCTTGGAAAATTTGAAGCTTTATTTACTACTTCTGCGCATTAATCTGCAGACGTACCATGTAAAGAAACATGCACTTGTGCATGTGGCAGGATTCGAGCATTTTTCGACTGGTTTTTAAGTAGACAGAGGCCGACTTTCACAGCAAATAGAATTGATCAGAAGGGGTTTATAGATAAAACTAGATATTAATATGGAGTTGTTCGATAATCGAGTATTTGCTTGCTCGACACATGCCTAGTGCTGCCCTTTTCTGAACTTAAAAGTCATTGTAAGTGAATAATTGTGGAATCTTGAGTGAAGATAATTATTATACATGGACTATACCAAGATTCAAGAACAAATCTACATTGTGCATGTGCTTGCTTTTTTTAAGCTTTTGTAATGAAGGCTATTTATTGGTCATGGGTCAAAAGTTTGGCAAAAGTTTTTGCTGAGGGTTATAAATTGATCAGTACAATACTTCATTGTTATTATTATCAAAAGCTACTTTTTCGGACGATTCGGTTTTCAGACGTTTTTGAAACAAGAACGTCTAGACCACGTATTAGTACTGTCACGTGTGTGTCACCTCTTTCTGTCGTTTTTGAGCAGTTTTGTTGAAGTTCTAAACATTAAGCAAACACGTTTCAAAATTGTAACACTTTTTGGTGATGCAAACGTTTTTGTCAGCTGAGTACTAGGAAGAGACATCTTCAAAACTTTTTAAAAACTGCAAATGGTTCACTTGGTGCTGGTCTGAGGGACAGTCGGTTCATATGAATTGCTGTTGTTCAGCATAGTAAAAAACATCCTAAATATCCAAGATAACATGCAAATTTGTGAAGAAGAAAAAAAGACCAACATCTGATACAATATGACGGAGCTGGACAAGAAGAAAAATATTTTATGGATTGACTGGAAGCCATTATAGGAAAACCATACCAGTCACTGATACGCACCCACCTCCTCTGATCTGTCAAACAGATCAGTGACGAGTTGTATTTTCCCTTTATACCCCAATTACTATGAGGAATTTTAAAATTAAAATCGGATAGAAATTGTCAAAGTTATTAAATAAAATGAATCACGAAGTGAGTTTGTATTTAGATGGGAACAACACTCGATGCTTCGCATGTATTTTATTGCATAACTCAGTCAGCTTCCGTCCGATTTTCAATTATTTAAACTTAGTTATGTACAAAAAGTACTTTTATGATATTTGTTGATAATAATCTGTCAGATCCATTGTAGGCGCGCCGGCTTTTTGTTGGTCATACACATTTCTTCCTTATTTGGAAACAGCGACATCTTGAGTTTCCTTATTTTGGCATGCATAAAAACTTTTCTGCGTGGTATGAAAAGCTGATTCAGGTAAATTCTGGGGCCACAATGTTCATCAAACAATTATTTGTCATGTATAAAATGATAACATATTTTTACATAAGTAGTAATGTTGACATAATTCAGGTATAGATGGCTGCAGCTTCACAAATGTTTTAGCACTAGATAGCTATAGTTGAAAGTTATTTATCAGTGTTACTGTATATGTGCGCAAAGGAGGTTTTTATCCTAATTCTATATCTTTATGCATTTTTTATCCTAATTCTATATCTTTATGCATTTTTTATCCTAATTCTATATCTTTATGCATTTTTTTTATCATAATTCTATATCTTTATACATTCTGGCTTCCCTGATTGAAATAGAGGAGTTTTGATTCTAGGACCATATGTTCATTTTGGCTTTTCCTGTGACCCATGGAATTCCATCACAGACAGAGGTTTCCATGTTTCAATCGGATATTGGACGTGGTTGGGTGGGTGATACGGACTTTAGGTCCTGTATTTCTGCACCTGATGGGCTAATTAGGACAGGCAGGGACCATGGCAATGAGACGATTGATGACACAGCCATCGAAGTTAGGCTTGATTGGGAATTAAACCCAGGGTCCAGTGGTTGACTACACAGCATCACTTTCAGTCGAATTATCTTTCTTTGAAAGGCAATATACTCCAATATACTCTGTGCGTGACAGTTACAAATTAGTAAAATCCATGTATAATTCAATGCAATATGGGTTAATATCTCTATTATATCAAGGTGCTTCTCTATGGAATGCTCTTCTAGTAAATATTAAACTTTTAACAGATTTTAATGAATTCAAAAGGTCTTTACATGAATGCTCTGTGTTTGATGAATGCTATTGTGGTTCATGTTTACTTTTTACGATTAATAACTTGTAACCCTGATGTACCATGATTGGTAAGCCTAAGATGGACCATGCACTTTAGCCTCACTTCATGAATTGCGAGAGTTGAATCTGTAGCATGTAAAGTTTAAACCTATAATTTATTTACACTTGACTTAACTTAATATGTAACTTGGAAATTGGATAGACTCGTATCGTCACTTCTTCTTGTAAAATAATTGCATATTTTTGCAATGTTTTTGTTACTTTTATCTGTCCGCTAAAGCTGCATAGCTTATGCTGTTTGCTTATAAATTTATTGTATCACCATCGACGTTAAAGTAAATTTTGTCTTTTCTCATCTCATCTTTTCTTATCAACAACATTCCAGGGAAGCGCTGATGCAAACTAAAACATAAAACAAAAGTTCTGGTTGAAAGTGCGATCTAATGAATAAAACAAAACAAAAACGTTCATGTTAGATGGTTTAACTCACACACTATATTGCATTGGTTCCAGTGTTGACTTAAATGATTTGAGTTGAAACAGCAAGTTCCATGCAACATAACAGATAATAACAATACAAATCTTTATTTAAAGTTGCAATAAAATAACAATTAATACTAGCACAAAGGCTATTATGTGATTAAAACTATATTAAAAACAATAATAAAACTACAAATTACTTAAAGACAAAGTAAAAATAATCACAGTTTGCAAATACCACATGCAGGAGCACGTAGACCCCTCCCATATGTGTAGCAGCTTTTTAAATTAATCCACTTAAGTTATTCAATCTATCAATGAACATGATGAACTGTCAGTATCTTGGGGATGACATACATCAAATAGTCATCCATTAATATAACCAGTTAGCTCAGTTGGTTAAACATCTGTCTTCTAATCAAGAGAAACGGGGTTCAAATACTTTTGTGGGAATCTTGATTACTTTTTGGAACATACCATTAAATAAAATGCAAGATTCTATTTCTGAATATTAATATATTTTCACAATTCAAGATTACACGGCTGACACCAAGCAGTGAAGCGAACTCTTAATTGGCGCATCACTACAGTGAAACATTTCCAAAGGCCTGTCATTATTAATATCTCCTGGCAGTTAAGTGAGTCCTCGTAACAGTGATTATTACGATTTCAGTGCCCTGTTAGTTGGTTGGATGTGTGTCTGGTTCAAGTCCACTCTACACTGAATTTTTACTCTTGGGTGAATAAAATGTGTCTTATATTACTTTTTTCTTTGGATTATTACAAATAATAATTCATGCCAAAAATAAGTTAATCTTCATCTTCATTTTATTACACATAATGTAAGTGACTGTCATAATTTAATGATTGATATGGATGGGAAGTGCAGCCCTCTAAAGGGTGTTTACACTATCACGTATAAGACCTATGTATGCCCACGTACGTCAAGAATTGGCTCACTCGTGGCTCTATTAATCATGTATAACTTCTTTCTACAAGTGTATGTGAGGCAAGCGTAGAACGTACGTAGGACGCTCGCTGACTGATCAAAAAGCTGATTCCCATGCAAGTCACGTAACTAATATTTAAACAATTTTTATTCGTAGACGTCCGCCAACGTTTTAAACATGCTTAAAAATGTTTTGCCCTCTCCACGTGAGTGGTCAAGCGCTACCAGGAGCATTCTACGGATTAGCGCGAGTATACGTAAAACGCTGGGCGAGTGACTCACGTATGGCCAAGGATGAACAAGAGTGAAAAAATATTTTCAAACTTGGTCACCCGTAGCTTTTATACATGATAGTGTGAACGCCCCTTAAGGCAAATTCTTGTCACTATCGAGTTATGAATAGCCAGTTTTCTTTGCAGTTAGCTAGCATATTAGTGGTGACAGAGTGAGTTGGGCAAGCACCGAAAATAACTGAATAAAGTGCTCATATGACGTAGATCATTGCTATATTTTGTGAAGTTCACCACATGGTCATGGGTAGCTATAGGCACTGGACATGCGGACTCACATGGTTTGATTTGTGGTTGCCTGGTTCATTCTTGATTGTTTGTTTGTACATATATTTGGTTGTTGATATGCTTGTTTATTTCATTTATTGTTGCTCCAAAGAAGGATTTGTACATATATTGGTATGCTTATGTAATTTTTTGTAAAATGTTTTTTTGTTGTACTATTATTATTATATAGTTACTAAATAGAAAATATAACTGGATACAATCTGTACATATGTAAATACCCACTCCTGCTGTTTATTTGTACTCAGAATTAATCTTCTATGGTGCATTGATTCCTGCTAATTGCCCTGATGGTGCCTTGTTTTATTCGTATGCTTATAGTTGTACATAATTATCATATAGATGTTTTTAATGTGTAACTAAATTATGTTCGTGTAAATTGTTCTTTTATTTTACTTTATCATTATATATATGTATATTTTTATTTTTTATCCTTGAATTTTATTTTTTTATGACATATTTTTTTGATGCTTTGCGGTCAATAAAAATCTATATATATTATGAAGACCACTTGATAAAACCACATCACTAATAAGACCGCCTCATGAAGACAACCTCACTATGAAAAGCACCTTATTATTTGGTAAAAAAATGACCATTGTCAATTAATTCTGTTATTAAGACCACTCAAATTTGCATCAAATGGGCAGGTTCTACATCAGTTCAAATTTTCGTAAAAGCAAGAATTTGACAATTATAGTAAAATTTTTATTTCTATGGTTAAACTTTTTTTTTAATCTAACTAAACTGTATATATTACTTTTGCGTCTGATACACTCATTGCAGACAATACCTATTCTGTTTAAAATGAACCACCTGATGACAAACAACTATCAACAACTAAGAGGGTTAAGTATATGTTTAAATTTGTTTTATGTTGTTTACTCTCATAATATTACATAGTTATCACTCCCTGGATATCGCAGAAGTAGAATAAAATATCAGCCTCCTTGAGCTGTTTACTGATATTGTCACCAGCAAAGGTAATATATATTTTTATAACAGTCAAGGTTGGCTGGAGATATTCAATGGCCTTTCACTGTTTGAACTAACAATAACAACCAATGTGACGTGACAGAAGCACTTTGAAAGACTACAAAGTTTCAATTTTTTTGCCAGTAGTGTTTATCCAGAATTAACCAATTTTTTGCTCAATGGTAAGCTGCTGGCTGTGAGCCAATAAGGGATATGCAAGGGTGCACAGGCAGGAGTGGCAAAACAACAACAGAAAACCTCCAAAAATCAGTGCAATATTGCTGACGATATGCTTGAACACACACGATGAGATATGCTTCAGCGACTGCACAAGTTGTGAAATACTCCATCACACAAGTTGATTTTTGTTTAGGCACACATGTTGTACTAAAATTTAAAAAAACCCGGTGATTATGCTGAAGTGCAGTATCTTAAGGTCATAGACTGTCATGCACGATTGGAAACCTAAGAATTGCATCATATGCACATAGGTTGTGTTTTGGGCATAATAGAATCCTAACTAAGTATATAAATAACTAGCAATATTATCTACATGGAAATAAGTGGAGTTTAAAGGGCGTTCACACCATCACGTATAAGACCTACGTATGACCACATACGTCAAAAACATAAGCTATCATATGAGCGTTCTATGAGTGGACACGAGTGAATGGCGAGTATATACGGATGGACAGTGGCTACGTATGGCTACGTATGGCCACGTACGTATGTAGAACGTATGTAGGACGCTCGCCGACGGACCTCCGAGCAAGTTACGTGACTAATATAAACAATCACTCGTAGAACGTCCGCCAAAGTTTTAAACATGTTTTAGTGATAGATAGCAACCAGGAGTGATTTACGAATTAGCCCGAGTATACGTATGGACAAGGATGAGCAAGAGTAAAAAAATAATATCATCCGTTCTCATACGTAGGTCTTTCACGTGATAATGTGAACGCCCCTTAAGTTCCTCATATAGGGGAAATTGGCTGGGTCAGAAAGTGATCCATGACCCTATCCTATCCTATCCTATCCTATCCTAGCTACAAGTCTGCTATCCATGCCATGTAGGATTGGGTTCTGGTTAATCCTATCCTATCCTATCCTATCAAAAGAATATTTAATTTGAATACTTATATGCCATCAAGTGCTACATAATTTGGATCCTATCCTATCTAATCCTATCCTATCCTATCCTATCAAAAGAATATTTAATTTGAATACTTATATGCCATCGAGTGCTACATAATTTGGATCCTATCCTATCCTATCCTATCAAAAGAATATTTAATTTGAATACTTATATGCCATCGAGTGCTACATAATTTGGATCCTATCCTATCCTATCCTATCAAAAGAATATTTAATTTGAATACTTATATGCCATCGAGTGCTACATAATTTGGATCCTATCCTATCCTATCCTATCAAAAGAATATTTAATTTGAATACTTATATGCCATCGAGTGCTACATAATTTGGATCCTATCCTATCTTATCCTATCCTATCCTATCCTATCCTATCTTATCCTATCAAAAGAATATTTAATTTGAATACTTATATGCCATCGAGTGCTACATAATTTGGATCCTATCCTATCCTATCCTATCAAAAGAATGTTTAATTTGAATACTTATATGCCATTGAGTGCTACATAATTTGGATCCTATCCTATCCTATCCTATCAAAAGAATATTTAATTTGAATACTTATATGCCATCGAGTGCTACATAATTTGGATCCTATCCTATCCTATCCTATCCTATCCTATCCTATCAAAAGAATATTTAATTTGAATACTTATATGCCATCGAGCGCTGCATAACCTGGATTAGACCAAGTCAAAAGCCCTTTTTACGCAATAACAGATATTTTCATTTGCAAATTGCTCAGTGTCCTCATCAGCCACTCAAATTTCAAATCACTTCCATTTCATTGATTTCTGTTATTATTGTAAGAAGTACATGGCCAATTGTGCCACGTGCGTTTTCCATGTGTTTGGATAAACGCATGGTTTTTGCCTCATTATAATTAGCTGTATATATGCGTTTATCATTTCGTTTATCCTTCTCATGGAAAACGCACGTGGCACATTTGGCCATGTACTTGATTACTTTTATTATAATGAATATACCAGAAAAAAATATTATAGTGCATAAAAAAACATAGGCTGCTACAGCAGCATATTTTTACTACAGACTTGTGAACTTATTTATGGGGGCCCGATATAAGAAATGTATTGCAATTTAATTTTAAAATGTATCAGAGCATATATAGTAATTATTGAGGTGCATTTTGTTCATAAAGATAAAGTCTTATAGCATGACAATAAGCTATGGAAATTTACAACATTCATGACATTATATACAAGTTATTCCTCCAAAGTACAGATGTCCTTAAGGAAATGTAGCAAACAGCATTTTTGCAATTTTTCCATGTTTTCCATTATCATGAAAATGTATAAAATTAATGTCAACTTTTTGAAAGTGAAGTACTGTGATTCATACAGGTAGTCTAGGTCCAGACCCTCAGGCCGTGTTGTAGACGAGGGTCTAGTGGATATTATTAGCACAGGGACGTGGCGTATTGTATTCTTGTGATTAATATAAACCTTTCTACCCTGTCACATTCCTTGCTCCCCCACTAGGGTTCTTGCTGCCCCGAATTCCCCAAGACCCTCTTCGTGAGTGAGAGTCTTGCGTAAAGACTGGTATGTAGGTATAATAGTTGAGATGTAGAAGTTTGTCCAAATTTCCAAAATTTCCCTCATTATATGTCCTGAATAAAAATATTTCCAAAAGCTTATCAAGTATGATTTTACATTAAAAACGTAAAGCGCCAGAGTTTAGATAATGCAGCAAACAACACAACTTTCAGCAATATTTTTTAAATTTTGTTTCTATTATTATGAAAAAAGTGTCCTTTAAATGTCAACGTTTTATTATCAATTAACAACCATTTTTTTACCTTTTCAAAAAATTGCTGGATATTATTTATAAAATGACTAATGTGCGATGTATTACAATTTTATTTTGCTTACACACATTATGTGACAAGTTTCTAAATTAAAGTAGCAACTGCACTTGATAAAGAGGAAAAAATGCATATGGCGTAGTGGGAAATCACGAATGAGGAAACCTTGCCATTACCATGATTACGGGCCTGGCACCGTGTCAGGTAGATAGATTGATTTGAAATTCTTTTATTTTAGTCACATAGCGTTATTAACATTAAACACAAAACCAACAGGTATGACAATTGTAACTCCCCAGCCCACTCGGGCTTACAAGTGACCTAAAACGCATAATTTCATTAGGCGCTAAAATGATAATTAAAAAATAAAAATAAATAAAATAAAAACATTGAATAACATTAAATTTGAACCAATGTATAAATGGACTATCGAATATTAAACAATATTACTTTTCATAAAGTTAATTATAAAATTTTAAAGCTGGCTGATCATGTGGCTAGAGTGATAGATAGGTTTTTTTTTTTTACTATATTAGTGGATTTACAGAGCAATGATGACTTTAATTGCCTCTGTTTTTAGTTTTTTGGTTCAGTTTATTTTTTTTTACTAACCTGCATGTTTATTGTATATAGGCCTATCATGTATATGGATCGATACAAGACAAAATTGCTGCAAAGCTTTCGGTAAAAATAACAAAAACAGAGCAAACATTAAAAAAGAGACTAAATTAAATTTATACATTGGTGCCTTGAACTGAGTGTCCATTCAGGGGCAAGTTAATGACCCCACCCATGGGGTAAACATGCAAGCAGTCATAGGCCATGCAACAAATCATCAGGTGCTTGTCTTCCACAGGGCCCTCCTTTAAATATTCAGTTTAATAATGAAAGTGAATTATAAAGCTGGATTATTATTTTTATATTATTCATTTGATGATCCACAAAGACATTGAAAGATATAAGGGACAGTTCACTGACCACTGCCTTGGACTTTGATGTGTTTATCAAACCCAAAATATTAGTCTCACTGACAACAGGCCCCGGTCTTTGGAAAGGTTTAACAAAATAAATCTAATATAGATCCCAAGATCACATAAGAAATAAATTCCTGTAATATTTTGTCAAATTTTTTTTACAGAAGTTTCGTTAAATGCCATCTGGTGACATAAACAGATCAGGCGCGGATCCAGGAAATAGTAACAACTATCGCTCCCGAGGGTAAAACAATAAAATTCTTTAAAAAAAAGAAGATATCTAGCAATGGGGGATATTAGTAATTATCCCATGACTGAGCATGTTTTTTTCCCGATACTGGCGTTTTTTCCTGGGTGATATTGATCTAAGAGGGATGATACCAAGGGCTTAGAGGGATGATACAGCTTTTCAAGGGAAGATACAAGATTTAGCCAATCACAGACAAGAACTGCAGGGATGATACTGATTTTAACCAATGAGCAACAAATAAACAGGGATGATATCAATTTCGACCAATCAGCAACAATATCAAGGACACACCTCCACATTGAAGTGACCAATGAAATCAAAGTATTCTGCATTGTTTTGTATTAAAAACATTGACAAATTTGGATATTTAGCAAGTCATGAACATCACCAGTTCAGACAGAATTTGGTGTAGGAACCTATTAATAAAATTCTGTCATGTTTTGTAGTCTCTATCACTCTACAAAATATATATATCTAAATAACTGCAAAATCTGCACCGTTTACGGTCTTGAAAATACCTTATATTATCCTCTTCAAGCATATTAAGCTGACAGGTGTTGACAAGCAGCAAAGTCACCACTCAAGTATGAAGCCCAGTAAATGTGAGAAAACTACGCATCCAGGCATCCTTACTGAGTGAAATGGCATACCAGTCCTTGAAATATCTCAGAAAATAATGACCAGGGAGTCCATCAACTTAAAAACATCTCTGACAGTGGCTTTCAGTGAACTAGAACTGTGACGTTTTCGTGACGTCATCAGTGATGTCATAAGCTTGCTGTGCTAAAAATAGACTCAGCTTCAGTTTTGAGCTGACTTTAGAGTTTTATCAGTTGCTCAAGACCGCTAAAACTTCAGTGCTGGCTATCCAAAAAAAATTTATGTAGTAACTAGTGTGTATTGATGTGTAAAGTATCAAGCATAAGACAAGTTACTGCAGCTTGAATTAACTTGTCTTATCATACTTATGCTTGATACTTTACACAATGAATACACTTAGTATATTGAAGTGGAGGAGCCATGCACAAGCTACTGTTTGATGGGTGTACCTTATCAAGTAATTTTCAATTTATGGCTGTAAAAAAGAATGTCATGGGATAAATAGGTCATCACAGTGGCAAGAGGCTGTATCTCCCTGGTATCATCAACCGAGACTCTTGATCATCCCGAGACCCGTAGGGTTGAGGGATGATACAGGTCTCGGGTGATGATATCAGGGAGATACAGCCTCTTGCCATGTGATAACCTATAAATATGTAATGGTCAATTCGATGAAAGAAAAAAAAAGAAAAAATTCTCTGAGCTGGATTAAATATTTCAATTTTATAGATCATGTTTCATGGTTACTTGTCCTTCTTTGTTTGGTATATATTCCATTGTTTAGCCAGTGCACCTGCATCATTTGCATAATTAATATGGGTGCAACTGGCTCCCACAATCCTTCGTTTGAATTGACTGATATTATTATTATTATAAGCTTTATTCGTATAAAATATACAGTATAAAATTCAAGATTAATAACAAAAACAAAATATTTAAAAACAATGATTCGCACCAAAAAAAAAGAGGGTAGCAAAAACCCCAGATAATCAATTTGTGGCTAAATGTTCTATTATATCACAGATATCTTTTTTACTGAGACTAAAGTCTTCACACAACTCATCCCTCATATGAATTACCTCCATGATTTGAACACCAATTAATTGGTCACTCTCTAAAACAGTTTTGCAGTAATTCTCTTTTACAAGTTTACTAATACAGCTTGGACTACAATTAATCACATTACGTGGCTTTATACCATACTTATAACAAACAAATCTAAAATTTCTAGCCATTACAGACATGTCTAAACTGCTGCACATATTGAATAGAAAATTGACTGTATTATTTTTATGTCTACACCCAGATGCCATGTGCCTGAGGAATCTTATATCTACAATAACCAATATGATAACATTGAGTGGTAATATACTGGTGATACAGTGTAAAAGATTACAATGTGTTCTGTTTGGTAATTTAAAAAGCCTCCTCAAAGCTTTATGCCAAGTGACTCTTAGCTTATTGACATCAACATGATACAATTGACTGAAGACTACACCATATAAACTTGTACAGTATTTCTGAAACAAGGAACCTTTGACCGCAGAAGATAAACAATCCAGATCTCCAGCAAATGCATTAAACTTCTTGTTAAAATCAGTTACAATTGGTGTTAAAAGAGGGTCTGTTCTATTACCTTTTAACAAATATCCCAGATAAACCATATCCCTCACACAAATGATTATAATAGCAAGGTCAGACTGGACCTCAGTCAGTTTGGGTGTACAATAAACACCTCTCTCAACCTACACCCCTGGACTTGAATCTATTCAATTCTCCATACATTACAATAATATTTTCTTAAATTTTTTTAAATAAATTTAGTTATTTATTTTTCATTAAATGTATATTTTTACTCTATTTTTTCTGTAAGACAGCCAGTCACTTTTCTCGATGAATAACATCTCGTGACGCCGTTTTAGCACAAGAGACATTGCAGAGGTACAATAATATTTTTACAGTTGGCAAACGGGCAAATTGTTACAGATTATTTAGGTATATTTTTCATGAGATTAAATTTTATATCCAAATATTTCACTGGTTAGACATTGAGACTAATATATCCAACATTTAGACAGAGTTTTCAGATTTTTATATAGTGACCTTTTAGATAGATTGACCAATAGCAGACATTTCAATTGTGTCTAGAATGGCTGATCCATAATAGTCTTATTGACTAAAAATGAAGTCAATTTATATAACTCAGAACTCAGAACATATTTATTTCATATAACACATATAAATCATACACTTTAACATATAAGAAAATAAGAATGTAATAAAAGATAATACATATAATATGAGGGGACATCTCTAAGATATTTGATATATTGCTACTGAGATGCCCCCATGGTTTCCTGAGGACTCCCACCAATTCCATCACACCTTGATCCTACTATTTTATATCCTTTGTCGATGTGCTTCTGTTTGATACACAGATGATGAAGATTTTCATGAAACAATATTCAGTTAAATGAAATTCACATACTTTGCAGTATTTTCTGATTGATAAAAATAAATTCACATATTATATTGCAAAATATTTTCAGTTAAAATAGTGGAATAGCTGGTATGAATCCCTTGAATAAATGTTCATGGACTGCTTAATTGGTTTGAATAGTATTTAAGTTCCTGTTCATATTTTAATTTTGGATGTGGTTATACCAAGAGGTAAAGAAATAAAAAGAAGAATCCCATACAGGGAAACGAAAGACACACAAAGGAGGGATTAAGGAGGGGAAAAGAAGAATCCCAAGAGGGAACGCGATAGAACACAACTAGGTAAGTACAAAGGCAGGAAAAAGAAGAGAAGATGGTATCAGCAAATTATGTATCATTTTGACAGATACAGCAATTCATTATTGTGCAATTTTCCGAGTAATCACATATAAAATAATTTTTTATATACCGTGAAAAACTAGAGATACTATGAGTATATATCTTTTCTTTGATACAGGTTGGACAGCTGTTTCAGATTTTTGGTAACCTACACAAATACTATTATTAACAAAGAAATGCCTACTAGACAGGGATTCCAAACTATCTGCATTTCTGGTTTCATAATTGTGTCTATCTGAGTGTCTGTTATATTGTAGGGATAAAAAATAGTGTGGGAGGGTTTTTTTCGAATTTGTAGGCAAATTTAAGTTCTTGCAGTGCACATAGGTCAGAGATTTTAAGTAATTGAAGTCCTTTGAAAATTGGATTGGTATGAGCATTGTATTTATCCTTTATAATAAGTCTTACTGATTTCTTTTGCAATTTAAATAACCTATTGCTTTTGGTGCCCCATGCTAAAATGCCATAATTCATATAAGGTAAGATCAGAGAGTTATACAGAGTAAGAAGAGTGTCACTAGGTATGAAATGTTTCAATCTACTCATTATGCCTATGGTTTTTGATATTTTCTGTTGAGTAGCATGTATGTAAGGCTTCCAAGAGAGATGGGAATCCAGAATGATTCCCAAGTAGTTAAATTTGTCAACAAATTCAATGACAACATCATCGATTTTAATGGTTATGTTTTCAACGTGCCTCCTGGGATTATAAAATAACATAGCCCTAGTCTTATTAACATTCAGTGATAATTTATTCAATCTAAACCAGTCATTTATATTCTTTAGTTCACTATTGATTTTATCCTCTAAATTTTGATTAACATTGCCAAATGTATTAAGAGTTGCAGAAAGTACTGTATCATCAGCATAAATAATCGGCTTAAAAAGTGTGGTTACCATGTTGATATCATTTATATAAATAATAAATAACAGGGGCCCCAGAATTGATCCCTGTGGCACTCCAGTACTATATATATGGATAACAAGTTAGTCAACTCCCAGATAGCATTCCAAATTGGGCCAGTGTCATTTCTATATCGTTTTGACATCACCAACATCCCGCCGACGTTGATACGATTTGCTATCTGGGACTTCATTCAAAGTTTCTGTGCCATGATTAGTCATATAACTTAGGATCTAAAATTGACTAACATGGTATAATAGGAGTTAGCCATTTTAGACACTACCCCTAAGGCCACCATTGTACTTGTGTTATAGGTCGTTCCGTCACAATGGCGTCGTTTCACATAAAACAAAAGAGGGCGCCACCGAGAGTAGGTTCCGGTTGGCAGAACGTGACACATAATGACAGTGTAAAGGTGACAACACAGAGACGTTCTGCTGGATGATACAACTCAAACTTCCAGGTATGTGGTGGTGGTGGTGGATTAGGGCTTTACGTCTTGTATTTCTGCACCTAATGGGCTAATTAGGACAGGGTGTGGCCGTGAAAATGAGATGAAAGATGAAACTGCCATCCAACTTAGGCTCGACCGGGAATTGAACCCGGGACGCAGTGGTTGGAAGCTCAGCGCGCTACCACTGAGCTAGGCCTCCACCCTCCAGGTATTTTGTATTTAACTGTTGAGCAATCCAGTGATGCAGTTAATTGGTTTCTCTGTGGCATTGCTGTCAAATTGAAATTTGGCCCAATGGCAATGGGATGGGTGAAGTCTTAAGCAGACAGGCATGTGTTATGAAATCGATTTGCAAGCTACAATGACAATGTAAATACAAATTAAGGACCATTGACCTACCTGTGGTGGTGGGGGATTAGGTTTTTACATCCTGTATTTCTGCACCTGATGGGCTAGGTAGGGACTGTGGCAATGAGACAAAGGATGAAACAGCCATCCAACATAGGCTCGACTGGGAATTGATTGAACCCGGGACCCAGTGGTTGGAAGCCCAGCGAGCCATCACTGAGCTAGGCCCCTACCCCTACCATTGACCTACCTACCTACATGTGATAATTTAATCATGGGCATAGACCTTGGATGTAAAAAGCGAGTGGAGGGGGGAGATTATGTAAATAGCCAACCCCCCCCCCTCCCTGTAATAATGTCATATTCATAATACATACAGTAACAGTTCTTACAGGCTCAGTTCACCTTCAACACCCAATTCATATTCGTATTTTAAAGTTTTATTTATTTTTTTTAGCATATCAGTTTACATGTGTTTGAATTGCATTGTAAGGCTGAGAGCAGATTTTCTCAATGCTGGTCATTTTTCATTTGAAGATTTTTACATAATTTGGACCTGCCAGATTTCATCCCCCCCCCCCCCCCCTAGAAAAATCCAATATAGGCTCAACCGGGAATTGAACCAGGGGACCCAGTGGTTGGAAGCCCAGCATGCACCACTGAGCTAGGCCCCCACCCTGTAATACAGGGCTGCAGGGTAGTTGTCTTCAAAGCCAGTTAATAGCAGTTACATTGAATTAGTCATCCTTTAAATATTTATTAACGAAGCTCTTAATTGTATTCAGCAGGCCTACTGTTTGATTTTGCTACTCTGAAAATTCCACATGTCAGTCAAATCAAAATTCAATTCCTTATAGTAAACATTTGAAACAGGCGCTTTAAAAATGTATTTATATATATGTATTAAACATTGAAATTTGACTTCAGCTCCTTTTGTTATGAACATGAACAATGCATATAATTCTGTTTCAATTACAGGAACCAATTGTCACTGGAAGGTAGAGTGGAAGTTATTCCATTTCCGAACCAACAAGCAGGCTGCAGAAATGCAAATCATGGATACCATTATATATGTGATAGACCACAGAAGAATATTTGCACCTAGGGTATGTTAAATTATCTGTACAAGCACTATTGATATTGTAAAACATTTCATTTCAACAACACAATAAACATTTAAAAAAAAAAAATTACCAGTATTTCAAGTTGGAAAGCCTAATTATAAACCGGCTTAACCTCTCATGAATGACAGGCACTCCCTGCAAGAATCTAGTGCCAAAAAACAGTACCTGTATTGCACTCCGAAACAAAAGATGGACCTGTCATGCCTACTGAACAGCATCATTCTAATTACACAACTCACAAATGTAAAGTGCAGTCACTGAAAAAGGTCAAGAACAATTAAAAGCAAACTGAAATGTAAACTTGTAAGCTTCTAGATATTTCAAATGAGAAATAGGTGCAGTTTATATATACATTAATGCTGCAGACGGTGTACTTTAAAATGTGGTTTGTGATATTCTTTAGTTAATTGATATAATTTTTAGGAATGGTTATTAGACAGAACATTAAAGGGGCGTTCACACTGTCATGGATAAGACCTATGAGTGACCATGTACGTAAAAAATCGGCTATACAAGTTCACTCGTGGCTAAACGTGACTCTGTTAATCACGTATACATTCTTCCCACGGGTGTACTCGGGGCAGTCGTAGATCGCTTGGCGGATGTTCGTCAAGTGCCCGCCAAACGTCCGTCAAACGCCGGCTGAAGGTCCGTTGCCAAGCATCTGTCAGGCATCCTTTAGGCATCCGTGAAACACTCATTGATCACTCGTACGGAAGACGACGGGTGGGCGACGGATGTCCGCCACGCGTTTCACGAGCATTCTATGAGTGGACACGAGTGGATAGCGAGTATATCACATGAACAGTGCTATGTATGGCCAAGGATGGTCACGGACATGCATAGAACATATGTAGAACGCTGGGCGGGTGAATCCCAGGTGAGTTGTGTAACTAATGTCAACGATTCACTTGTAAAACGTCCGCTGAAGTCTTAAACATGTTTAGAAAAAAATTTTCCTCTCCACCTCTGGTCACTGGTTATTAAGCACTACTAGGAGCGTTTTATGGATTAGCAAGAGTATCCTTGAAACCCACGGCGAGTGAATTACGTATGAACAAATATAACCTTGAGTAAAACATTTTTTTATCCGTGGTCTTACGTAAGTCCTGATGCCACAATCAAAGGACTTGCATATTGTTTTTGGGTGTTATAAGCTGAAGCAATCTTACCTAAAAAGGGTCAACTCATTAACAGAGTTTCACAATGATAAATGTTTTCCAAGCTCACTATTCAGTTTGTCCTGGAGGATTTTGCTCATTACATTCATCATTGTCCCCTGGTGATGTACAGGTGCTATTATTAAAAGGACCCGTAAATAGCAAAAAAAGTTTTATGCTTGGTGGACTAAGCCCATACATTTGCAAAAGTATAAATCTACCAGTTTTTGCACCAACTATCATATAAACAAATTTGAATTTAATGCTTAATCTTTTTTTTTGTTATTTCAGAGGACATTTTGACCTGCCAAAACAGTATTGAAATGTGCAACATCCATGGAATTTCCAGTTCCACCAGTTTAGAATACAACACAAAAAACATAGACAGTGCTATGAAATAGAAGGGCAAGGGACTTCGATCAAAGTGTGATACTGTTTAAAATTTTATACAGGATGCCAGTGAGCTATTTAAAAACTGGTTGTAATACACTTTATATGTTTATTTTGTGTTTTTTTTGTTCACTAATACTTTTTCATGCAGGTAAAATAGCTGCATCCTACATATTTTCAAATGTCTTGTATATAATATATTATTAATGCCCATACATGTAATGATAGCTACAACATTTAACAAATTCTGAAACTTGAAATATTTGCATGGTGTCTTCTATTGTTAAATTAGTTAATCACTGTGTAAATCACAACTATTAACATCTATTATAAAGTTGGCCTGTCAGAAATTGGGCACTATTTTCTTAAACTCCATTTTATCAAATTTCTTTGAAAAGAAAAAAATCTTCAACTGAACTTATTGATAAAAAACAACTGAAGTAAGTCGTGTATATTATAAATAGAAGTTTAAGTAATTATTTATTTATTGGAAACCCCCAAAATTGAAGGGAAAAGTATGAAGTACACAAACAAATTAATGTTGCACAAGGCCACAATTATTTGATTATCTCTTTAGCAGAAGTTCCTGGATGACTTTGATTCGGTGGTGGAAAAAAAATTAGCTGCATGACACAGTCATCATTTTTTAACATTACGATCTTTTACAAGCAAACAAACAATAAATAGAGCCCTTCAGTTAAGAATGGATTCAGGCCTAACATATGGCCTAATATGTTCCTGAATGGTTCGAACAATTACACATTGTTATAAATGTGTTCGTTAAACATGGTTGACTGTTGTTGGCATCTGTGAACCATAAATTTTAGGAGATATTCCCGTAACCCCTTACCATGTGTGTGTGTGGGTGTGTGATTAGGGCTTTACGTCCTGTATTTCTGCACCAGTTGGGCTAATTAGGACAGGCAGAGACCATGACAATGAGACGAAGGATGAAACAACCATCCAACTTAGGCTCGACCGGGAATCGAACCTGGGACCCAGCAGTTGGAACCCCTTACCATCGTTTATTATATAAATATCTCCTATTATGATGATAGATAACCAAATTGAGTAGGACACTCTGTTGGCCTAGCCATTGACTAACATACTCTTTATAATGACAGATCTTGTGTACAAGAAATAAAATCAGCTGAACATTGTGCCTGGAAATTAGGGTTTTTTAGGGGTTTTATTTTTTTAGCTGGAAATTTCCTGGCTCTCTGGACCTGCCAGTTCAGATGTTGCTGGGTCATGTAAAACAAAAAAATCTAGGTCCCCATCTATATGGCTATAGCCTACCAGTATAGGTTCCCAATGAATTGGGAGATCGTAAATAGAGTCGGTGGTAAAATCATTTAAGGGCACTTAATGAAACATATATATATATATATATATTTTTTTTTTTTTTAAGTTAGCATTCATATAGCATTTAGCCCACTGGCGGATCCAGCCCTGACTCAACGGGGGGGGGGACAAATGGCCAAAATCATGCCTAAAGATGCCATTCATAAGCCACAATTAGACATTACGACTGGTAGGGCCCCCTCCCCCCTCAAGGATCCGCCAGTGATTCAGCCTGATCTACTGAACAGAAGATCCAAATAACCATCCCCCCCTCAAACAAAAAGATCATTAATAAATATATGTAAAAAATGACCATTCATGATGATATTTACACTACAAAAAACTTGTATAGAAAACAATAATATGTGTACCTGTATAAAAACTTCACAGTGAGCTGCACTAGTTACAAAAAAGCTACTTTCACTAAGGACTTCACCCTGCAGGCATTTCAAATGGTTCTTGGGATTTATGTGGATATTAAGTGAACTATGCGGCGGAACGTCCCTATTTAGTTATAACAGACAAAACAAAAAATGAAAAAATGATTAAGTTATTAAGAAAGTTGTGAGTTTTTATGAAGCATTAACAATCAAAAACCGCAAAATGTAATGCTTTGGTTGTGTTACATTTGGCTTCATTATTTTTACACCAGGCCACAAGAAAATAGGGCTGGGTTTGTACAACAGAGTGAATTGACCTGTGCAACTTTCCAGTAAATGCTAAACTTTTAACACAGTTCAATGAATTTAAAAGGTCTTTACATCACTGTTCTGTATTTAATGAATGTCATTGTGGTTCATGTATACATACTTTGCATAATTTATAATCCTAATTAAGATTGACCAGTCAATTTATTAACCAGTATCATCCTACCCAGATAGCATCTGACGTCGATTTGACGTGGGCCCTATGTGGGCGTGGTGGGGCCGACATCAGGCTGACATTGGGCCTACTTAGCATGTTATCAGGGTACTTATCATTTGTAAATAATTATATTTTCACCTTGTATTTTTTATTATATTTTTTTTATACCTGGGCCTAGGCCATTAGCAAGTATAGAACTATCATACTATGTTCTATGACAAACCAGGTATATGTGAACGAACGCTCTGAGGGCTGAAAATATATGGGTCAACGCAGCAGCAGCGTAGGCAGGGAGGGGAATAGCGCGGTTTCACGTAATAGGTACGGCTGTAAATTGCACACCATTAGAACCGTAATACAAACGCAACTTACAACCTAAATTTGACGAAGATCCGACCAGTAGAAGCCGAGAAAATTTTGGTTATGGTACAAATTCAAGCCCGTCAAATCCGTGATTTTTTGACGTCGTACAAATCATACACGGGATCGTCTAAGGCAGGGAGGGGGATTTTGCGAGGCCTGAATTTGTACTATATTCAAACTTTTCTCGGCTTCTGCTGGCCAGATCGTCACCAAATTTGGTTTGTAAGTTGCGCTGTTGTATCGCGGTTCTAATGGTGTGCCATTTATAGCTGTACTCCCAAAACTGTGAAAGCGCAAGTTAAGTAAAGTGTTTACATTGTAGGCCTAGTGCTGCTGGCATTCTACACACAACACCAGGTATCTATTCTTTTTTTGAAAAAGAATATTCTTGTTATTACTTTTACCTGTTGACTAAAAGCTTCATAGCTTATGACGTTATGTTGTTTGTTTTAAATTTATTGTATCACCTCCAAGGTAAATATTATTTTACTTCTGATCTTATCTTATTGGGAGTTTGCTACAATTTGTTGTGTCACTATTGTTCAGGCACATATTGTAGCTCATTAATTCATAAGTGAAACACCTGTACACTATGAAATGAAGTTCTCTCACAAAATGAGCAAGAGACTAGAGCAGTGCCCTGGGCCTGGCTTGTGACGTCACTTATTGTGACATCATATCATGTGCAATACCATGCAGGAGCATGAGAATCTGACATAAGGGTTTGGGAGAATTTGGATAACTCTCTCCCCTTATTTCGTTGGCTCACAGTTGTTACAAAGTTGAATAATGGACAAAACTTCCAACTGATAGCACACAAAATTAATTCATAACTGACGTTAAAAAAACCATGCAGGTCAAAACATTTGGAGAGTCTGGAGTCAGAAGACTCAGGCTCTGATCAGACCCAGGTCTTACTACTTTCTAAAAACCGGGGCCAGTATCACAGGATTGAACCATTTCACAGCTAGTTCACTGAAGCATATAACCACTATCTTAGTGATTAATTCTGGATGAAAACACCATTTCTCAAAGCAGGTTTTTGCACGTTTTTGCAGCAGTCTATGTGTGCTGTGTTGTCAATGACTGCTTATTAAATGCGAATTTATGATAAACATTGCAGCCCTTAAATGCCCGTGGGAATGTTCCTTGTTGAGTAAAATGAATAGTTGCTGAATGTCTTGGATACAAGTCCCAGACCATCTATTCTGCAATGTCCGTCCATCACACATCGTTAATCTCAAAGTGCAGGTATACTACTACTCAATAAATCGTGAAAGGATAAAATTGTAATTATCTAGTCTTTGATATTATAACAATGACTTCCAATAGATTATGCATTACGGTTGTGTATGTCGTGAAAACTGTTAATTTTTGACACCATACATTTTTGGAATCCTTATAATGTGCAGAACAAGAAAAAATATGATATCATTTTTTTTCTGAGAGGTTTAATGCAAATTCTGGATGGCTAAAGATAATACATGGAACGGCTCGGACAAGCGCGTAAAGCCACTGTCACACTGGGCGATTTAGCCGTAGTGAACCCGTAGTATTACGCAATTGTTACACAAATCGCTACCCGGCTCCAAGCCAGCGGCCCCAAAATGGGCACCCGTGGATACCCGGGGAGGCACCCGTGGGACCCTTGGCTAAGCCGGGAAACCCGGCCCCGGTAGCCGGTTGTGCCATGCTTGCAGAAATCTCCCGGGTGTTAAAAAAAAAAAAAAAAACCTGTGGTAGCCGGCGGGTGACCCGTGAAGCCGGCAAGTGACCCGTGGAAGCCGGCGAATTCTCCGTCCCTCAAAATTAACACAACTCTTTTACTTCATTCACCTCATTGAACCACACATATATTTCTCTGTTGTCAAACTGCTAAATACCAAGGAACAATGAATGCTGGCATATCCCAGTTTGAAGTGACCAATCTTCTGAAGATCTTATGCAAAAAGATGAATCTAGCATAATTGTTGCAAGAAATATAATAAATTAGAATATAATAGGATAAAATAGAATGGATAAGAATAGAATAGAATAGAATTAAAGACTCGCCTCAACATTACACGGCCTAAAACAAGTTTTAAAATGCCGAGACTAAAAAGTTTGAATAATAAAGTACAAACTTGCAGCTGAGCATGGTGTTAGTGCCAAACAGCATGTAAGTGCCTCAGCAGCAGCCAAATATCAAAGTCGAAACTGCAGATTTGGTTGGCCAGTGTTCCTCGAGGTCCTTCATGGAATTTGGAAATTAATGACTTCAAGAAGGGATCTAGAATCCCCGAAATCCTACGAGCTTGGGATACATTACAGGATGAACTGAAGAAATAAGAGAAGCAAGGTCCTGGTTTTGTCTTCAGATTAGGACTTCAACAACCTAGATCATATATATTATAGTAGATGTCCTGAGGTGCCTGGATGGTCTTATAATTGACCATAATGTGTCCTCCAATATTGACAATGCACTGGGAGAGCCTCTACATAGCCCAATCAGGTGCTGATGAGGCGTTAACACACACACACACACACACACACACACACACACACACACACACACACACACACACACACACACACACACACACACACACACACACACACACACTCTATACTGGGAAGTCTGGTGCGCCCGACCAGCACACCTCTCTCTGCTGAAGACTAGTGCAACTTTGATGTGTTGCGTGTGTGTGTGATTAGGGCTTTACGACCATGACAATGAGACGAAGGAGAAAACAGCCATCCAACTTAGGCTCGACCGGGAATCAAACCCGGGACCCAGCGGTTGAAAGCCAAGAGCTATTTCTGAGCTAGGCCCCCGCCCCCTTTGATGTGTTGCAAATTTGAAATTGCGTAGGACAGCAGTTTTGTCATGCACTGAATGTGCATTTGACTGTGTTAGTATCATGTCACTGATTCATGTTAGCATTTACAAAAATTGTACTTTCGTTTCATCAGTTCATACTCATAGAATTACATAGTGGTGAAATGGTATTTTCATATTGTCAGACTTTCAGAGGGTACGTACAGGGGGGTTAGCACCTAATTTTGGACCCCCATGCTCAGAAAGACCATCTTCGTAAATTGGGATGGGTATTTAGTGGTATCGGTCCTAACACTACCCACTACTCAGTATAATGGCAGTTTACTTGTAATTAATTTGCTCTCCAAACTATCAAAATCTTAGTTTTTTGTGGTTCTTTCTTTTTTTTTTCCATTATCTTGGGGAGGGGACCAAGATAGCATTCCAATTTGGAATGCTATCTGGGGGTGTCTCCTTGTTCTGTATATGATATTAAAGGAGCAAATAAATATTGTCATTATCATAACTTCTGCTTTATCAGTTGACTACACCTCTGTCCAACAGGAACGGCACAATGTAATACAATAATTGATTCATTAAATTAAGTTTTAAAAAGTCCAAGTTAGCCAACTTTCTTCCAATTTGATTAGAATTGGTTAAGATACAATCGTTAATTCAACTATATCATCCTTTTTTATTTTCTCGACTTTTTATATTATCAAGTAGGATTGTACACTTACTGACTGTCGTCTCATCATTACATCTGACCTTCTAGTCTACATCCTGTCACAATAAATCACAACCCAAATAATTTGGAAGCAAAGCTACCCCATGCACTTAGACGGAATGCAAGTCAAAACGTCCGACGTCCGAGGCCGTAACGTCCGAAAATGTTCCGAAACGTCCGAAAACCGAAACGCCCGTTTCCCGAAACGTCCGAAAAATATTAGGAAATATTAGGAAAAAATGTTCGAAACGTCCGATTTTATTTTTCAATTTTGTTAGTGTTCACATGAACTATTTTAACTTGAAGTAAATATAATTTCCAATTCTTAACCATATTTTTACAAAAATCTCCTTCAGACGTTTCGGACACTTTTCCTACGATTAGGGAACGGACTTATAGGGAAAAGAACTTTATGGGTTTGGACGTTTCGGTTTTCGGACGTTTCGACCTGATACCATTAGACCTACGTACAGTATTCTGACCCCCCCCCCCCCCCCCCATTGTTAAATCATGTTTGATATCAGACTAACATACAGTACACTTACCCCCACTGATTACTGCATAACTTGTTACTATATATTAGGTTTAATTTTGAGTCAGTCACGACTACAGGAATTACAATCGACCTCTGGTGCCAAGACAACGCCCCAATTCCCCCCTGGACCGCTGACTGTTATATATTGGTAGCGGTCCTGGAAGGGGGGGGGGGGGCGTGGGGGTGGTGGAGTCGTGCCACACCAGAGGGCGATTGTAATGCCTGTGGTCACATGCATGTGTTGCGTTGGTTCAATTTGTTGCGACCAAATGCATGCATTAAAGGGAACGTGACAGGGTCATTTAAAAAAAAAACAATTCATTAAAATTGCTTGCATTCAGCAGACCAAATATTCCGCTGGAGTAGAGCAATTATTCATCAGTTCTTAAAAACACTTTCTGTACACGCTCAAGTGGTCATGTATATTTGGAGAGCAGAGTAATAAACGTAAAATTTTAGTCTGTAACACTTTGGAAATAAAAATTGATACTCCCTTTGTTATCTTTTGCACAGACTGAATAATTACCGCACCGGTTCGTTGACTCCTTTCCTTATAATTTTTGTCACAAACTTGCACATCAAATGACTGTGAGCCAAGCATGTTTAATATTAATACATATACAGGTTAATATTGGACTGAGTCCAAATCAGGCCAGTGTCGTTTCAAATTGGCCCGCCATCCATACAACATCGTATACAAACACCGCCCAACATTGCGTCAATGCTTTCCTGATTTGGAATGCTATCTTGGAGATAGTATACTTAAGATTGGGACAACGTTGGCCTAATATATGTATGACACACCTGAACATCTGACTTACTGACAGCTTTTGAGCAATACATATTGAATCCCACCCTCTATGCTCCCACGTTCCCTGAAGCCCCCCCCCCTCCCCCCCCCCCCACCTACGCATTGCCCTCATTTCGTAAAAAACATGCATTAACAACTTGGGAAAAAAAAGCGAAGACAAACTTTATTTGCGCATCAGTAAATCATGTAATATGAAGTCCTAAAAAGTCATATTTATATGGAAAAGTTAAAGTTACTCTCCTCATTTTTCAACTAAAAAATGAAATGGGTGTCGCACACAATTTATGTTATGTTTCACTATGGATGCTTTTCGACACTTTCAAAATAGAATACAGAAAACTGGAACATATCAACCATCCTTCATCAATAAAGATGATATGTATAAAAATGAAGTTAATATGCAAAATATATATTAAATTAAAAGTAAGTCAAACTTCAAAATATAATTGCATATGAATATATGCACATATTAATTGGCAATGCCACTGGTTTGCAAAAGCCACTGGCGCTGAGTTATAACTGGCTTTTGCAAACCAGTTGCATTGCCAATTAATTTCTTTAAAACAAAAATACATATTAATTGTCTTTTGGCTTTTTCTTTGTTTTTCTTATTAAATTATAATTATTTATAATAGCACATACGTCCAATTTATTTTTATTTTTTATTACAGATAACTACCAAAACTTTACTGTCACTCTGGGAATCTCTCGCTATATGATTAAAATTAAAAGTTGAGAAATCGTATAATAAAGACTGAAGTTCTCAGCCAGAAATATGCAATTTTAGGAAATTTTAGCAAAGCACATATGACTCTTATCAAGTTTTAATCCTTGAATTGACATCTTTAAGCTTAATGATATTCCAGCAGGTACATGCCAAAAATAAAGTAAAAATGTTTTATATTACCTTAAAAAATCTCCATTACTTTTTGTTCCATCCCATAAATTGATATCCTTCAACTAGGAAGCTTGAAATTAAATAAAAAATCAATATTTATATGAAAAACAAAAACAAAAAACGAACAAGAATGAGTTGGGAGTTAGGACTGCACAAAATGTGCATAAATCTACATAACATTACAAGGTCATAAACAAGTAAAGTAGGCCAGGTATACTGGCATTTTTGGGCGTAGCTTATTAAAGCATCCTTTTCTTTTCATTTTCGGGAAAAATAATCACGACGGTCAGTCGACTGCAACATACCTTTATTTATATATGAGATTGTACATGCTTGGGGGTTGAAAGTTTTCATTTATTCTATTTTTAAGGAGTGTAATTACATGACGGCCCAGCCAGTTGCATCTTGGACATGCATCATGTATCACAGATAAAGTAGCATTAAAAAAACCACATGAGGAAAGTATCTTTTTGCACTTTAAACAGAGCTTTTCTTGTTAAAACCATAAACAGGCAAAGTGTGCTCTATTATTCTAATAAGACTTCAGCAACTGTGTAAGTTTGCGTGACTTTTGTCATTGTCATGTAACTTGTTGAAATTCATGAATTATTTGCAAACATTGGATTTTCACACAATCAGTATGTACAATTGAATTAATTATTAAACTGGTATGATTTAAAAGCAAACTTGCCTTTTTGCAGAAATTATTTGTGTAGATTAATACTTCTATATGTAATAGATCTATAATCTATATGATACTTGGTTTTTGTATCAGAGCATGCCTCCATCCAAGAGTGTGTAATATGTATTGCAATCAGTGAATTACTCAATAATTAGCTGCTGTCAACTTACTACTCAGTCTGTTGAAACCTAATTGCTATTTTAGTCAAACTAAAATACAGAATTATATTCATGATAGATTATCTATTTTGCAATTAAACACACGAGACACAGATTGTATTAGGTTTGGATACAATTGCTTTATTGAGCATACACATAAAGACAAGACATAGACAAACATACATGTAATTAAATAACTTGATACTATGTTGCTCTGTGGACACCCACACATGTGCAGAGTGTCAAGCATATTTTTGAGGCAAAATTATTTAAGTACCTGTTGAGACAGTGAGATAAGATAGGAGATGAGTATGAAAAGCAGAGAGAATTAAAAAAAATTGAGAAAAATTAAGAAAAAGGGATGGCGGGTGGGGCGAAGAGAAAAGGTGAATGCTTTTTAGGGGGCAAGAAATTGAGTTTATATAGGACAGTCAGCCTGGATTAGCGATGGTCGTTCCTCATTGGCTATCAGCGACCACTTGACTTGCCTACGTTTTGAATACGCCGGAAGTGGCACGCCTGCAAAAAGGAGAATCCCTGGACCTCGAGGTTTAACTCTATTTATGTGAGTAATTCTCATTTAAACACGAGACGCAGATTGTATTAGGTTTGGATACAATTGCTTTATTGAGCATACACATAAAGACAAGACACAGACACACTGATAGACGAAACATACATGTAATTAAATAACTTGATACTATGTTGCTCTGTGGAAACCCACATGCCGATAGGCCATCCCAGAGCAACGCATGTTTGAAGGTAGACATAATGAGATGTAATAATTAGGTGCTATGATGGAGAGGGCGCGGTCCTGAGGCAAGTTTGGAGGCTAGGGTGGCTAATTGGGCATCGGCGGGGCGTATATAAGCTAAATACGCCCTAGAACGCCATCTGCCCATACGCTGCACCTCTGCCTCCGAAACTGAGAGATTCACTGCATCAGTCACTGCACCTGCCCTGAGAGAGTGTGGAGTGATATGATCAGTGGTATGGCCGATTCTGGCAAACATATGCTTCATATTGCGAGATAATACCGCGTGCGTCAGCGGGACTCCATTCTGAAAGAGAAATAATGGTAATGTAGGATCCGGGACCCTGTAAGAGAAGTAAACCTTCATCAATGAGTAATTCTCATTAATTATTAATAAACTGCCTTAACCTATATCTTGAAAGGTAATTGCAAGTACTATGGCTTCAAGTACAAGTCCAAGTACAAGTACTTAATTTTGAACCACTTCGAGTCCAAGTACAAGTACAAGTACTGAGTACTTGGTACTTAAGTCCAAGTACTGAGTCCAAGTACAGTACTTGACCCCCAAGCCTGTGTGAGATAGCATCATTTCATCTGGGTGGTTCAGTGGCTTGTGCTCTGTAAATTCATATATTCTACACCTTAACTGTAATAGCCAATCTCCCAGATAGCATTCCATATCGAAATCAACGTCGGCGCGATGTTGGCTATGTTGAAACGATGTTGTACCGACGGTGGCATATATAGAAACGACGCTGGCCCGATTTGGAATGCTATCTGGGTAGACCAGCAAAATAATGAAAATGGAATTTACCAATTAATTAAAGATGTAGAATATAACAAACGGTGGATGGAGGGTCGACCAATACGCAGTTTTACTGGCCTCACCTAGTGAATTTATGCTAGGCTACGCCTTGCACAATATCATTATTTGTATCAATTTTCACCATTTCTTACTCATCGTAAACCATATGCAGTAGTTACTCGAAAGAGCTTGTTAGCGGCCAAAATGACCTTGGCATTGACATTTGAAATGCACTTTTTTATGCTTTTTTGTTTAATTTTTTAACAAGAGACCTTCGTGTTCTTAAAGTATGCTTCTACAAACTACAGTTAACTTACACTCATTCAAAAGCAAAGAATAGCATAGCATAAATACACGTGTCCTGTAACTATGATTTATGAATGTGCACATTTTGGTTGCAGGGCAGATATCCCTGAAGTAAGTTTAAGATACATTTTATCACTTTCTTGACTTGGAATTCAACCGGAGGTGGAATATAGTCAAGTATAAGGTAGTCCTACTTTCCCATACAAATACGGTTCATTAAATTTACTTTAATGAGGGATGGGAAAAAAAGACAAAAATCAAAGAGCGTACAAGATAGTCATTAAAAAGACTGAAAACTGCCATGGAAAAGTAAATAAGAAGGCAAGCAAAGGAAGTAAGTAAACAAACAAGTAAGCAAATAAGTGTAAACAAGTGCATGTGACTCTTAGTAGCAAGTAAATAAGTAAATAAGCAAATAAGCAACTAAGCAACTAAGCAACTAAACAAATAAGCAAAAAAGCAAATAATCAACTAAGCAACTAAAGCAAATAAGTAAATAAGTAGATTTATTATGCAAGTAAGTAAGTAAGTATGAATGTAGGTATTTGTAAGAAAATTACATTTAACATCAGGTGCTCAAACCACATATTCAAATGTTCCCATAATATCCGAGATTAATAATACTTCAGTATATTATCCAAAAACTGGCATAATTGCAAAACAACACTGTGTTCCAACGAACGATAGTAAAAAATCTTGGTGATGCTAATTTACTTAGCAATTTAATGAATTAAAACAGAAAAACTAACTTTGGAAGATATGCATGGAGTAGTTCGAAATGAAATCGTAATTTTACTTTCCATGTTATATACTAGACTAATTCTGGACGTCCCAAACATGACACAATTGTATTAAATATTTCAAAAACTGTTTTTAAAACTTTTTTTAAATACATATTATATCTAATCCTCTTTATGCATTTTTGTTGGTTAAGCATGTTAAGTTGAATATTTCAATAATTCTAAATTTAATTTTTTCAAGTAACGTAAATCATCGAGATACCAGCGTACAGTCACATGCAATATATATTAGACTGCAATATATCCCCGCGAAATATTACAAACAAAATAAAATTATATATTCGATATCGTATGACAAATTTTATGACTTTCACTTAAAAAACGGTTTAAGTAGTGTACTCTAAGAAAAAAGGTTCTTAAAGGTTCAATATGGAACCTAGAGGTTCCATATGGAACCTGAGGGTTCTATAGTACGCGTAAAGGTTCCAAATGGTTCTTAAAGGTTCAATATAAGAACCATACGGTTCAATCACACACCAAAGGTTCAAAACTTGACAAAATGGATCAAAGCCAAGTACATTTAGTTACCAATACTTAAATGGATTGTTAAGGGCAGTCACTTAATTGATTAGAACAACAAACAACAAAGCAAATGAGCATAACATTAGACAGTTTAACTCATCAACAAGTACTTGGATTTCGGTTCCTGGTGAGTAATAAAGATTTTACTTGTCAAATGCTTCATGGTAATTGATATGTAAATACTTTTGTTTAATCAAGACATGAAAATATGTTGTTAAGTTGTTTTGTTTTTGCAGATATTTGAGTAGGAAAAAAAGCCAAATGACTATGAAAACATTCAGGACCTAATGATTGTACAACACTGTAGCATTAAGAAAGCAGAGACAGTTAACTGCTCATGAAATATTACTTGCAGAAAATGTATTGCTTGTCGTGGTGAGTATTCATCCCAAAAAAATATAAATTGCTACATGTCATGTTGAATACTATTTTTGCATATACATAGATTGCAAAAGTATTCATGTCCCTTGATTTTGCAGGAAGATATGTCAGCTATAAATCTGCATAGGACAAAAGTTGTACATGCAATCGGCACAATTTTTTAGGAGGTGATAATTTTCCACATGTTGTAAATTTTCAGGCCACTTTGCTCCTGTTATGTAATGTTTTGTATGAAATTGCGAATATTTTTTCATTGTTGAACTAGATTTTCATCAGAATTTCTCTGAATTTGCTGAAATTCACCTAGGAAAATATTTTATATATAATATAATGGAATATCTGCTGCCGGACTGAAAATTTGAGGGACTTCAGTATACTGTTGTAATAAATTGGTAAAAATTCATGAAAATTACATCTTATTGTTGCGAATCTTTTGTTCTTCAAAATTTCATTGTTTAATTATCAGTCAACGAAAAACCAAACGTGAAAGTTTCAAAAACAGGCACCAAAATATTACTATTTAATCAGAAGAGGAAAATATTGCTATTGATATAGGTTATATACTTGAAACTACTGCACCTAGATGCTTAAAACTTTGTCATAATATGTCTAAATTAGTTTAGTGGTGCCTTTTGGGGGTCTCATGGCCGTAAATACTACACTCGGCGACAGTGAAATTCGCCACAACAACGAGATTCGCTACTGAAAGTAAAGTGCAATTAAGACTTCCTAGATGGTTCTCGGAGTGATAAAACATTGTCAATGGTGTAAACAATTAGTTTTGTAACAAATCATGAACTTTCAAGGGTGTATAATTATGTTTTAAAGGGGGGGGGGGGCGAATTTCGTTGTCGTGGCGAATTTCACTGTCGCCGAGTGTATATAATTTTCAAAATTAGGGCAAAATAGGGAAAATTCCTACTTTTTCAAACCTCCATATAAAAGACACTATTTACCTTACATGAATGAATTTGTATCAGTAACATAGCTAAATTATAGTATTTTCACTTTTTAAACTTCATTTTGATATTAATTTTATGCTAATTACAATATAATGGAAAATCAGAAAAAAATGCTAAAAATGTTGTTTAATTGTGTTTTCGGAGCAGAACTCTACCATTGATGCACTTACCCTAACAACATTGTATATGTTATTACTCTATATAGCTTAGCTGTGCATTTTGATAGTCACATTGACATATCTGAGCTGTGTATTTAAATATTTAGAGAAAAAAGAAAAAAAATAGATAAACATTTCTGTTTCCAGAGCAGGACTCACACACCTATATGCATACAAAACTTAGTAAGAATATGTCTAAAATAGTGTAGAGATACCTTTTTGGGGTTTCACCGATAATTCTATTTAATAAGGAAAATATGAAAATTTGGACAGGTACACTTTCAAACCCTCATATCAATGACTCAATGATCCTACATTAGTAACATTTTGCAAATGATATATCTAGATTATAGTACTTTCACTTTTAAACTTCTTTTTGACATTTGTTTCATCATTCCTTTTTTTGTTCATAATATTGGAAAATCTGGAAAAAATGCAAAGAATGGTGTTGCTTCCGTAAATATTGTTTGATCATAGTTTTGCATGTTCAACCCATTCAATAGTTTTTGCTTATAGTTAGCAATTTTATAATAATCTGTTGCATGATGATCTATATTATTTTCACCTTACAGAACCATTTGATTGGTTTGTTCACGAACCATTGGGTTCCATATAGAACATTTGTTCAAGAACCATTGGGTTCCAACAAGAACCTTAATATGGAACCTTCAGTGGTTCTTTTAAAGAACCTTTAGAGAGGTTCTAAAAAGAACTGATAAAGGTTCCAAATCTATACTGGGCTTTTGAACCTTTAAAGGTTCCATATAGCACTTATAGTTTTAGAGTGTGTGCTGGAATATGTTGGAATATGTTAAATGAAACAAACATAAAACTGTTCACTGGGGTACACTTAAAGAACCTATGTTTCAAATAACACAATATGCAAAATGTCAATATCTTTTAATTACCATAATTGTCACGTGAGACATGCATTGCAAAATTTAATTAAACTTACAAACTTTAATGTGCTAACTGAGAGAGGGTTTAATCCGTTGATAGTGATTTGGTCACACTAGAAAGGTTCTGTGTTACTATATGCTACTTTAATTTACTTTATGTTACTGTGTGTTACTGTGTGTTACTTTGTGTTACTATATGTTACTGTATGTTACTGTGTGTTACTGTGTGTTACTTTGTGTTACTATATGTTACTTTATGTTACTGTATGTTACTATGTGTTACTGTGTGTTACTTTGTGTTACTGTGTGTTACTTTGTGTTACTATATGTTACTTTATGTTACTGTATGTTACTGTGTGTTACTTTGTGTTAGTATATGTTACTTTATGTTACTGTGTGTTACTTTGTGTTACTGTGTGTTACTTTATTTAACTATATGTTACTTTATGTTACTTTATGTTATTTTATGTTACTGTATGTTGCTGTATGTTACCTCATCTTACCTCATGTTACCTCATGCTACCTTTTGTTACCTCATGTTACCTTTTGTTACCTCATGTTACCTTATTTTAACTTATGTTACTTTAACACTATCCATTCACATACAGTGGCAGTGAGTAGCACTCCAACGAACACCCATGCCGCACATACAATGTATAAAAACATGAGTCATGGCTAATGCGGATAATACAGCAATGCTGGCCTGAGCATGAACACATATATAAGCTAACGCAGTTCAGAGCAGGGCAGACTTGCATTTGCTTTTTGAGTTGATCATCAAAAAGTCAATAGTTATCACCAGTATCAACCACCAGCGTTTCAGCAGTATCAGTAAAATAGAAGGTGCACAACTGCCTTGCTTATTTACTTTCCAATATTATTGATCACAGATATCAAATATTGCTTGCCACAACATTGAAAAGTTGAACTGAACATATCGGCATCACTGGTGACTTCAACGCAGAACCTGCACATCATTGAAACACAGTAAACAGAATCTACAAATCTACAATGGAGGCACCACTGGTATTACTCATTCTGGCATCTGTCATCTTAGGAGGTAAGTCCCTATACAGCACCATCTTTTTTTGCAACTGCATTGATGTAAAAGTACTGTAAAAAAAATTCACTTTGAGTTATTTGGAGTATCAGTTAACTGGTACCCAATTAAAGTTTTCCTTTATCCACACTGGCCCATGCTTACAACTGTTTTTCTATAACGAGCAAAGTAATAGCACTTCGAATGAAAGTTGTACTATGTATTGCTTTGCATCATGATGTGGACTCTAAATCTTATCATCTCGTTCTTACATTTGCCTCTGTCAGCTGGTGAAATAAGCGGACTATGCTTTAGAATAGTATCATTGAAAAGATGCATATATTATCTTGTTTTATGCATATTGCTTTGGGCACACTTGAGCTTTTTTGCACTGAAATAACATGAATTGAATTGTCAGATATTTTCCGACAGTGTAGATACATTTATTTCATGATGTAAAATGATCTTTAGAAATAATTAGGGGTTGAAATCTATCGATGTCATCCGATCTTCGATCAATTGGTGCACCAGATGTGGTCAATTAAAAAAAAATGATTAAAGACTGCAGCCCAGCTTTCTACTAAGTGCAGGTCATCAATATCATGAGTTTGAAATTGATGATCATCAATATCATGAGTTTGAAATTGATGATATGATACATGTAACAAGTGTGCAGTGAAACACAATCAGTTGACTCAGAGATAAGTTGTAACATGTCCTGCCTTCAATTTATTTAGAATTAAAACTGTATGAAAACTGTGAAGTGGCAAACTAAACCTTATGTATATACTATGAACAATATTTAGATAATGACCGTGCGTGAACTTTTGCAAATTCCTAGGATGAGAATACATCCTAAACGAAATATTCTGTGATAATCATGAAATGATGAACTAAATAAATGTTGATATTTCTATAATGAATAATTAAAAGATAAGAATATAATTGATAAGAATAATGCAAGAAATGATATAACAGAGGTGAAATGAGATCAGATCGGATGAGACCAGATGAGAAAAAACAGCAATTAGATCACGTGGAGAACAAAATTGTGTGAGGTGCAATCAAGAGGGTGAGACGTGATAGAGATTGAATTAAATGGATTGAGGGTCAAGGTGAACTACTGTAGCGTCATCATATGTTTAATTGACCACAAAGTGACTTGATTTATGGGAATTTGCCATTGAATCATCCACAACCATATGTTATTACAAAATCTTAATTTCTGGACAAATTACACAAAGTAAAAAATAATAGTCACGCCATGTGTTTGTGCATCAAATCTGAAGCAATATTTCTTTATGTGTCATCTAAAAGATATTGAGGGTTTCCCCTGGAAGTCATTGCTTATATTACACACCATTTGTATCGACAGCTGCACATGGATGGGAATTTTAAAGTTACTTTCCAATTTTAAAGCTGATCAATTATTCAACGTGAAACAGTCACACATATTTGAAATGAAATCAATGTAGTCGTTTATATCGTGAGCAGGTTTCAAATGATACAGTATACATGGGCGTCATCTCATAGAAACAATTATACAAGATGTCAATTCATACGAGTAATTAAGTATGTTTATTTTGAGAATGCAAGAATCTGTTCCATAAAGTTGTCATACTATCTCATGTAGCCGAGGCACTCTTGGATGTCATGCGGAAGAGACGTTATATTGGTAGTGCCTTTTACTTGGTGTTTATGCTGAGGCAAGTAAAATACCCCACCCATGGGGTAAATGTGTAACATGGGTGGACTCCTCCTCCTCTCTCTCACCTCATCAATCAACCCTTGAACTTGCCTTAGCGGGCTGCACTTCCCATATCTATCTATTTATATATTTATCTATCTACCTACCCACCTACCTATCTATCTATCAATCTATCTATCAAACTATCCATCTATCAATCTATCTATCAATCTATCTATCAATCTATCTAACTGTCTGTCTAGCTGTCTAGCTGTCAGGCTGTTTGTAAAATTAATGATACACGGTCTCACCAACAACAACAAAAAAGATGCATGGGCGTATACTTTTCTTTTCCTTAAGTATACAAAATAAGTCAAGGAAGATACATGCGGAGCTGGAATTTTATTCATCCGAAATAGTTTAGTTATGAGGTGGTGCACCTGTTAGTGCCGCTTTTGGAATCTTGCAAGTGGAGTCTAATTACGGTCTAACTACTGTCTAATTGGTGTCTAATTACTATCTAATCATGGGCTATTGCATTACCAAAAAGATTCCAAAAGCCGGCTTATACTACTCCTGTTATGATATTAAGGCATTGCAATTCTTATTTTGAACTGTTAGCGGAATAACCTTCACTTTGGTAACTCGTGTTTGTCCAAAAAATTGAGGCACATGAACTTATGATCAAGCATTAACAAAAATATTGTGTTGTTGCACCATTGTACATGCATAATATCAATGCAGGACCATGTGTGTTACAATGAAAAGTTAGAAAAAACGAAACTATGTTGAAAAATATTGCTTCAGTTTTGATGCACAAACACATGGCGTCACTATTCTATTTTATTTTTTTTTGGAATTTTGTCCAGAAATTTGGATTTTGTAATTACATATGGTTGTGGATGATTCAATGGCAAATTTCCATAAATCAAGTGGTCAATCACTTTGTGGTCAATTAAATGAACTCCAGATGACATCACGTGAATCCAGGACTCCTGCATGCCCAATTAAGGAAGCTCAATTAATCAACCAGTTGAGAGACTGTCTTAGCGAATGGGAGTCCTAGATTCACATGACATCTTCTGGAGTTTTGTTTCCAGGTCTATGAAATCGGGTGTAAAAATATATTCTGGAGGTCGTAGGTCATCGGCACGCCTATACAGAGGTTATCAAGCTTTTTATGCACTCTTTTCATGCGGCAGCCATAAGGAAATGGAAACATTTTACTCACCTCATATATTATGACATCATTACTTGGCATTGCTCTTGCACTCTCTGACCTCATCATGGCCATTGTCTTCCGATGCATCACAATACTACATGGCCAATTGTGCTACGTGCGTTTTCCATGAGAAGGATAAACGCATGGAAAACGCATGGTTTTTGCCTCATTATAATTAGGCAAAAACCATGCGTTTATCCTTCTCATGGAAAACGCACGTGGCACATTTGGCCATGTATATCTGAGTAAAAAGACAGGTCAATGAGACAAAAATGCCAACATGGCTGCTCTGTGAAAGGGTGTTATTGGATAGAGATAGATAGGTGAACTTTTTTTTACTGAGGGTTAAAACCAGTTAAGTATTGTTTATCTTCCACAAGGCCCTCTGTTAGTAAATTACAAAGCTACAAAAAGTTATTACTTTAACAAGAAAATTAGCAATGTACACGGGTAACCATGGTAACAGGACGACTCATCGCTTTGCCAACTTACAATACAATGCTCAGACAAAAGAGAAAGAAGTATGTATAAATTCAAAATATATCAATAAAATATTAATTTATCTCAAACTCTCAAGTATAAATGTTGATATCAGGTTAGTATTGAAATTTCATAGAAGTGGCAAGCGTTTCACACGATGTATTAACGTGCAGTAATAATATTTTTTTAGATTATACTTGTATAGTATCATTTTTGTGGGGGTGGTGATATGTATCACGTTTCAAATCAGGGGAACTGAGCACTCCTTTATGTTGATAAGAAAAAGCAGAAGATAAAATTTAAGAAAAAAACTGAATTTGGCTCTTGATGTTTCTTCTACACTGCACTAGGTGTTCTCAGACGAATAAGTTGGTTTTTTTGGTTTTCAAAAATACTCAGTTTATATATAATTTGGAGACGCCCATAGTTATCCATCTAATCACGCAACTCAGCAATTTATCAAAACCGACCTTTGTGTCCTGGAATAATGATGCCTTTTGTAATGATGATTTTTTTTAACTGCCTGCCTCGGAGAAAATCATGCAAAACTTTCCGCATGGCCATCTTCGATTTTATTTTTCAAATTTAGCATATACAAAGATGTATGTTTCAAATCAAGATTAAAGCAATCAGAAGTCTCCTATCTGTAATAGTTTTCCTGTACGGGGCTCTGGAAAAGGGGTAACTTTAGAGGCTAATTTGGCCTTGAGAAAATGTCAAAACTTTTATCTTTCTTTTAATGAGTAAAAATATGAAAATATAGATAAAGAACAATATAAAAAACGGACTGATTAAAAACTCCATGTTTCCAGTAATATATGTATAGTGCCTTGTTTGACCTGCATTGAATTTGTTCAACATTATGCCTATTCAAAGACTAATATCTCCCACGGTTACACTTTAATTTAGACTTTTTTCAGTCAAATTATCTCCAGTACACATGAATTTTACTATTTATTACATAGGAGAGCCGTGAGATTTTAAGAATTAAGGGAAATAATACATTTTAAATATTTCTTATTTTGTCACTTGTTAGCTGAGAAAGCTAGTTTAACAGAATCCTTACATGGGGTGATAAATGGTTCAAGAATTTTTCATTGGCTGTAATTGATGAATAAGGCTTCTAGAACAATTTCATTTTGGGCATAAGTATGATTAGGAAAAAAAAAGACCAGTATCATTTTCATAAATCCAAGCAGGCTTCCGCAAACTGAATATGTGAAAATTCTATCAGTATTGGCTCTAGAAACACTAAGGTAGGTTGGATATATATGGGCTGGCATTAACTATAATGATTATCGAAAATGAATGCTAAGACCAGAAGAAATTAGATTATGAATTTTTTTTAAATATGTTTGAAAATTTGACAGACGTTTGACATGTAAACAGGGTTGCCTTTTTACGGAATCACTTGGCGAGTGGTTGGCGAGTAATCTACGGATGTCTGTGGCCATTCGCGGCCACTCGCAGCCCTTGGCGTATGCTGGCCATCCACTCATGTTCACTCGTGTTCAGCTCGTGGAACGGTCAGGAGACGCTAGGCGGACCTCTGTGACCCATCCATCATTCTTCCGTAGACCGTCCGCGCTGGCACCGTGCCCATCCATGGTCACCCGTGCCCATTCTTAGCCCTCTCCTCCTTCAGTAGTGGACCACTCGCCAAGCAATCTGTAAGTGCCTCGAGGACTGTCATTGAAAGAATTTATACCATAGTTAACCGCCTCGCTATTGACCACGAGTGAGCACATAAAGTCCATCTTTGATGTCCATGGTCACTCGTCTCTCTTACTCGTGATAGTGTGAACGGGGCTTTGCACCTCTCAGTTATAGCAGTTATGCTCTCCTGCCGTTCCTTGGATTTCAGATTATTTACCTACACCGGTATCTCGTGTTTTAGTTCAAATTGATGTACATAGAAGAACGTCGTTTGCAACCAAATAAGATAATTCGATGAAAAACAAAATTAAATGTTTCGGTTATTTTTGGCTTGAAAACAACGGAGCCAAAAAGTTTTAATTCTGAGGATGCGTCTAAGACCGGCATTTTTTTTCTCTCTGAGACAGACAGATAATTTTTTACAGAAGCCTTTTCGTGCGACACTAAACTTTAATTTTTTTCATTTGAGAGCTAAAAATGTTATTTTTCTGGATATTAAATGTTTGCATGGTGGTGCACCTGTCACGCACTGCAGCTCTGTCAAAAATATATAGATATATATCTAATCTCCGAGGATTTAGGAAAAAAAATATTATTTACCATGTGTCTTGCTAGATGTTATCTTAAATCAGTATTTGTAAATTTTGAACTATTTATAAGTAAAGATATTCCAATTCAAACTTTCCAAAAAACATTTTTTACATAAGAACACATTTAGATATTTTTATTGTGTTTTAGTTATGAAAAATCTTGTCAAATTATAAGGAATGGCTTGTGACGTCATAGGCGCCGATTCGTTAATCTGTAGATATTTTTGAGGACGGCATGACCATTGCAACTTTTGTAGCACGACTTCATTGCAAACTTTCTATTATCTTCAGGGAATTATGTCACCTTTCTGGTCAATTATGACACACAATTGTAGAGAAATATATTGCCTACAGTTATAACTTGAGTGATTGTGTCCGAAAATTGGAATTATTCTTCAAATAGTGATTGTTTACAAAAGCGACTTTTTGAAAATGCCCTATGGGCTGAAAATGCCTATGGTTTGGAATCAGATTTCAGATTCAGATTCAGATATATTTATTTAACTGAAAGCTGGTATCAAAAATATAACATTACAATCAGGTTTATTAGAATTTGCTTTAAGTAGGGTGACCCCGTTAAGACATCTTGGATGTCGCTGCTAAGGGGCCACCCTAGTCTGAATATAAAGAAATTAATTTGTCTTCAAATTTCAATCTTTGATAAAAGTTAATAAATAAAAATTACAACAATTGCATAAATGACAGTAAATCCATGCCAGAGATGGTCAACCCAAACCATTTCAAATATAACAATTAGTTATATCACAATTAACATTGTAAGACTCTTGTTTTACATAATATTTGAAACCATCTAGGCTATGAGTATATATTTTATCTTTTATATTTTGTTTCATTTCATTGAATATTTTCGGAAACCTATAGCTTATGCTA
The DNA here is from genome assembly GCA_932294295.1 of Alitta virens. Taxonomy (NCBI): domain Eukaryota; kingdom Metazoa; phylum Annelida; class Polychaeta; order Phyllodocida; family Nereididae; genus Alitta; species Alitta virens. Next base: position 33,841,570 of record OW028581.1, on the reverse strand, counting down.
TGTCTTGCAAACTCATGACTCTCACAGCATGCAGACAATATGGATGAAGGTATTTCTGAATAACATTTCAGACAAAAAGTAATAAGATATTTTTTCAAATTTAAAGCCATGCAGTGCACATAAATCATGAATCTTCAATATTCTTAGCCGTCTAAAACGTTGACTAGTATGCACATTGTATTTACTTTTTGTAATTATTCTAATGGCTGTTTTTTGTAGTTTAAAAATTATATTAGTTTGCGCTCCCCATATAATTATTCCGCAATTTAGATGTGGTTATACTAAAGCATTATAGATATTTAAAGCACACTTGTAGGCAGATATTTTTTAATTTTCTTCATTATTCCAATGGTTTTTTATATTTTCTTGGCTATCATATTAATGTGAGAGTTCCACTTTAAATTATCATCAAGATTTATACCTCAGAAATTAAAACTGTTTACAAATTCAAACCTCAATATGAAATAAAACAGAAATTTATGAAATATCAAATTGAAAAAGAATTTGTTTATCTCCCATGATGCTAAGTACAAAATGGTGGCAAAGCAAACAGATTTTCTTGCAACTTGGCTGTTAAATTTGGTTGTTGTAAAATAATTATGAAAGAAATTTCGAATTTTCCTTCGAAATCTGACAAGAAATCTCCCCTTTGTAAGGGTCATTTCTGTCCATCTTCCACAAGAAGATGACACTCCATCTATCCTTTTTGGGCAGTTTTATTGAAGTTCTAAATACGTGAACAATAGTAAACAAACACGTTGCAAAATTGTAAAACTTTGCAACACTTTGCAACCGTTTGGGTCAAGTACTAGGAGGAGACGTCTAACACTTTATGTTCTTTGATGCTCAGTTTACGTGAATCTCAATCTATGATGGACAATACCACTGAAATTTGATCTTGATGGCTCTTGAAAAACCCATGTATCACTCTTGTTTTGTCAAGTGCATATTTACACACCTACACACTGACCTGATATGTTTAAACAAAAGGGATGACTGAGTGCCATAAAGAAGTTTGTTTTAGGCAGATGACAGCTACTCAATGTACTTGTAGAATGAATTTACATTTGTTTAAGAAATGTACATGAACTGGAGTCTGTAGATATCTTTTTAAGTCAATATAAAGATTTTACAAAATTCTTTCAAGGAATAAAAACGCATGTCCGTTTTGCCTGTCTTAATATTTTTTCTGATTCTATAAGTTTAAACAAACTGAACGCGATATCGAATAACAAAAATGCATCATAAATAACGTCCTCGTTTTGTTCTATTTGTCTCATTGCAAAAAGGAAAGAAGTTACAAAATCCTCCAATACAACGTATTCTTGTGTGAAACGTGACGTCGTGTTAAGTTTGAAGTTTAAAGTAAGCTGAAACTTTACCCGTTTACAGCATTATTTGACAACTTTTTACATGTTTTTGAAATTATCCAAATCTCCAAAAAGATTTAGAAAAAGTGCCTTGGTTTACACAATTCCTGCACCGAAGAGTGAACCTTGCACTTCAATATAATTCGTAAATCTAAAAGTGAGTCTTACATGCCCAAATGATCATAAGTTGAAATTCTCATGAAAATTATGATGTGAATACTTAAATTACAATCAGATGATACGATTATGAAGTGACTTAGTAGTCATTCCGCTAAGGGAGCACTGAAAATTTCAAATTTGGTAATCCGAGTCACGCGTTAATCTGAACAACGATTAGGGAACAAGTGTTCAGAATAACCGGGGTCCACTTTATTGTAATAATCAGGTTTACACCCTTTGAAAACACCATATTTAGAACCACCTCATCATAAGGAGATATATTACTGATATATTACTGAAAACGCACTCCTCTTTGGGCACAAAATTGAATATGTGTCAATTTGTAAGACGATTGGTCCAATTTGCAGCCATTTGATAATAGATTTTATCCGCAAAACATTCTGCAAGTGACACACAATCTGTTCACACGTTTTTCAAATGCTCACTTCAATATTTTTGGCAACAGTGACAACTGCATACAATGGTCAAACAACCAGTTGAGTGAACATACTCAAAAGTCTTTGTGTGGTTTTATTTATGTTAGCAAAAACCCATGACATAAGTAATAGTTGTGACTTTATTTGGGTTACATAGTTTCTGGATGAAAGATTGTTTTCTGCTCATCCTGGTCACAGTTTGACCACACCCTTTTAATAGGGTTTTAGTATTTTTCACTATTTTGAAAACTTTCAAGTGATCAAACATGGCAAGTACCCAGACAGCATGTAAGGTCGGACATTGGGCCGAAGTTGAGGGCCGAAGTTGAGGGCCGAAGCTGATCTGACATCACACCAATGTTACGTATTGGTATACAGTGGGTGGGTGGAAAAGGGCTTTAAGTCCTGTATATGTGCACCTGTTTGGCTAATTAGGACAGGCAGGGACCTTGGCAATCAGATGAAACAGCCATCCAACTCAGGCACATGGGTATACAAGTTTGCTGATATAATATATTATGATATTTCAATGCAAAAAGACACCAAATAAAATATACGATCTTAACTATATCATTTCAACATTACCAAGTTGCTATATGGTTAACCATGTCCTGTAAAATACCAAAGTATGCATATGCTGATGGGTGAAGAGAATAATATCTTTGAATATTACTGGTATAATATTGATCTATAGAATAGAATAGAATAGACTAATCTTTATTTAAGGTCTACATAAGACAACAATAAAATTTAATAGCTATTGATCGACTGTATATGTGCCAAAATACAAATGTGCAGGTAAAACAATAACAATAAAAACTAATTAAATTGAAAAATAAATAAATAATAGAGATTTTTAAAACATATAATAAAATGCAAACATTGCAGCAACATTTTGGACCTTCCCATATATGAGAATTATCTATATTATAATAATGCAAAATCTCTCACACTGTATCTTATGGCGATGTCACGACAGATTACTTATTAATGCTTATTAATACCAATTCAGGTTTAATAGGAGCTTGAAAACAGGACAAGACAATAGGTTAAAGGAACAATTGGCTAAATAGAACAATTTTATATAAAACAGGCACTATTATTAGACTTTTTACCCAAAAAAAGAATATATAGGACAAAATAGCTTCCGGGAATAAAACTAACTCAAAGGGAAGTAAAATATTCAGCTTCCTGGAAATGTGACAACAATTGAAGAGAAAAAAACATCCTTTCAAAAGTACAGCATACATTGCTTATGCTGTCACAGAATATTATGGATGGCTTTAAATACCCACAGTTTTGGATTCAGTGGGAAATCCATGTATCTGACAATTACAGGTTTTTGTTAATTAATTATAACTTCTTTTAAAATAATTTCCAAGCGATCACAATTATTAATGTCCAAAAACGCAAATTGTTTTATTTATTTATTTCTGTATTTTTTTTACACGTTTTATATAATGTGTAAATACAGAACTTCCTCGAAATTTCTGTAGAACTAATTTCTGTGGAACACATTTTAGTGCGGAGTGATTCAAAAAAGGTAAATGTTAGTAGTGGTATAGTAATTTTGCACAACATTTAAAAAAAACCTCACTAACATATATTTGCAAATGATATGTTTCCAAATATAAGGACAATCTGTCACGTAATAGACAGTTTTATATATATATCAATATATATATAAATATATCAAATCTATTCAACTAAAATTATGTATTAATTGCTTTAAGAAATCGCCAAGATAAGTTGAATGTGCAGCATATTATCATTGATACTCAGTTATTGCTTAGAAAAATATATATATAATTGTTGAATATGTTATACATTTTCCTGTTTTTTATCAGCCTTAGTTCATTGGTAAAATCAAATATTTTATTGGTTTATTTCATTGTTAGTTCAATGACATCCTGGCAAGAAGCTATGGCTATGCAAACATTTTCCATGAGAGAAAAGTTCTGTTAAATGTGATACCATTGGCAGTTTGCAATTTCACGAGCCAGTAAAGATACAACAAAATTGGAGATATAGCCTACACCTGTATGTAAGTATAATATTCCATGGAATTGGTGAGGTCAGTGTACTTGAAATCAGGTTCCACTGCAGAGACGTGAGAGATTAAATGGACCACTCCAGGTCACACTGAGCCACCTCCAGTGCACAATTGACCACAGACAGAACTAATGAGGTATATACCCATTATGTTGCCATGGAAACGGACAAGTATGCTGAGCTGGCTAATGAGTTTGCCAACTGACCCAGTTTTATTTGTTATTATTTGGTGTGGTTCTATTTATAAACAGAATCGTGACGTCATGTGTTCTGGGGCATGTCATGATGAATGGAACAACCTACCAGCTAAGAAAAGAGGCAAAACATGTCAAACTTGAGAAGTTTTTTTTTTTAAGGTGAATGAGTCCCTAAACTAGTTACTAACTAGTTACACGGGTGACATATATGTCTATTTGACACCAAATTTTGAAATGTCTGTTTCTAAATCTCATTGCTTTTGGTCCGAAGCCTAGCCAGCAGATATGATCAGATACTAGAGGCAGAAATAACGATGAGATGATGAGCTAAATCCTCGACATGTCCTAAAAATTTTCATTACGGTTTGATTATCAATCATTTATTATATCAATCAATTTTATAATGATACATTTCTTTGGCTTTTTGTTTTCAGTTCAGTGCAATTGTGACCTGTCAATTTGCAGTTATGAAGTTAAGACTGCTCTTAATGATCCATCATTTTGCAAGTTAGTAGCATTTCAACATTAATAATATCATATTACAATTTGGTGTGCTCTAATATAGCTTTTCCCTGAAAAGATAAAATGTAACGTCGGCCCGATGTTGGCCTGAAGATGGTCCGACGTCTAGCTCCAGACTTTCCTTGGCTCTCAACTAAAAGCCAATTCAATTGCTTCACATCCAATTTCATAGATTTGGAAACTGAACTCCAGAGGACGTCATGTGAATTCAGGTCTCCTGTTGAAGTCCATGATTCACATGATGTCCTCTGGATTTCTGTTTCCAAGTCTATGAAATTGGATGTGAAGCAATTGAATTGGCTTTTAGTTGAGAGCCAAGGAAAGTCTGGAGCTGTAATCTTAAACTTCTTTTGTTATTATTCTCTAAAACAAATTCCATACTGTGACCCACCTGAACGAATCTGGCTATCATATGGTTATCTGCATTATTTTCCAGTACATCGTCCATCCAAGCACGTGCAGTCAATGCTTTGAGAAACTGTATCTTTGACGAGGAACATTTACAGCGGGATTGTCCACTAGAGGTCAGAAACAACACTCCAGCAATTGCCCAACTTATTCAGAACAAGTGGGACCAGTGTGGCCTGCAAGGAGGCAGAGGTACAAAGTTTCAAACACACAACAAAATACCAAGATAGCATTCCAAATCGTATCGACGTCGGCGACGTCAAAACTATGTAGAAACCACGCCGGCCCGATTTGGAATGCTATCTGGGACTTTAAGTAGCAACTGAAGTGAAAACTTTTTGATGATTTATTTATTTATTCTGTACAATTCTTATCCATTATAAATACTGCTGCTACTACTAATACTTACTACCTACTACTACCACTACTACTACTACCAAGTACTACTACTACTACTACTACTACTACTTCTACTACCACCACTAATACTACTACTACTACCTACTAACTATTACTACTACTAACTACTACCACTACTACTAATACTACTACTAATACTAACTACTACTACTACTACTACTACAACTACTACAAAAACTACTACTACTACTACTAACTACTACTACAACTACTACAACAACTACTACTACTACTACTACTTACTACTACTACTTACTACTACTACTAACTACTACTACTACTACTTACTACTACTACTTACTACTACTACTAACTACTACTACTACTTACTACTACTACTTACTACTACCACTTACTACTACTACTTACTACTACTACTAACTACTACTACTACTACTACTTACTACTACTACTACTACTTACTACTACTTACTACTACTACTAACTACTACTAACTACTACTTACTACTACTACTTACTACTACTACTAACTACTACTACTACTACTTACTACTACTACTTACTACTACTACTTACTACTACTACTACTACTTACTACTTCTACTACTACTACTTACTACTACTACTTACTACTACTAACTACCTCTTACTACTACTACTTACTACTACTACTAACTACTACTTACTACTACTACTAACTACTACTACTACTACTTACTACAACTACTAACTACTACTACTAACTACTACTACTACTACTTACTACTACTACTTACTACTACTACTTACTACTACTACTAACTACTACTACTAACTACTACTACTAACTACTACTACTACTAACTACTACTACTACTACTACTACTAACTACTACTACTTACTACTACTACTAACTACTACTACTACTTACTACTACTACTTACTACTACTACTTAATACTACTACTAACTACTACTACTACTACTTACTACTACTACTTACTACTACTAACTACTACTTACTACTACTACTTACTACTACTACTAACTACTACTACTACTACTTACTACTACTAACTACTACTTACTACTACTACTTACTACTACTACTAACTACTACTACTACTACTTACTACTACTACTTACTACTACTACTTACTACTACTACTAACTACTACTACTAACTACTACTACTACTACTACTTATTACTACTACTTACTACTACCACTAACTACTACTACTACTACTTACTACTACTACTTACTACTACTACTACTACTTACTACTACTAATTACTACTACTACTAACTACTACTACTACTTACTACTACTACTTACTACTACTACTAACTACTACTACTACTACTTACTACTACTACTTACTACTACTACTAACTACTACTACTACTTACTACTACTACTTACTACTACTACTAACAACTACTACTACTTACTACTACTACTACAACTACTACAACAACTACTACTACTACTACTACTTACTACTACTACTTACTACTACTACTAACTACTACTACTACTACTAACTACTACTACTACTACTTACTACTACTACTTACTACTACTACTTACTACTACTACCACTACTACTACTACTTACTACTACTACTACAACTACTACTACTACTACTACTTACTACTACTACTTACTACTACTACTAACTACTACTACTACTACTTACTACTACTACTAACTACTACTACTACTACTACAACTACTACAACTACTACTACTACTACTACTACTTACTACTACTACTTACTACTACTACTTACTACTACTACTACAACTACTACAACAACTACTACTACTACTACTACTACTACTTCTACTACTACTACTACTAACTACTACTACTACTACTTACTACTACTACTTACTACTGCTACTAACTACTACTACTACTACTACAACTACTACAACTACTACAACTACTACAACAACTACTACTACTACTACTACTACAACTACTACTACTACTACAACTACTACAACTACTACAACTACTACAACAACTACTACTACTACTACTACTTACTACTACTACTTACTACTACTACTAACTACTACTACTACTACTACAACTACTACAACTACTACAACTACTACAACAACTACTACTACTACTACTACTACAACTACTACTACTACTACAACTACTACAACTACTACAACTACTACAACAACTACTACTACTACTACTACTACTTACTACCACTACTACAACTACTACAACAACTACTACTACTACTACTACTACTACAACTACTACTACTACTACAACTACTACTACTACTACTACTACTACTACTACTACTACTACTACTACTTCTACTACTAATACTACTAACTACTACTACTACTACTTACTACTACTACTTACTACTACTACTAACTACTACTACTACTACTACAACTACTACAACTACTACTACAACAACTACTACTACTACTACTACTACAACTACTACTACTACTACAACTACCACAACTACTACTAATACAACTACTACACTACTACTACTACTTACTACTACTACTACAACTACTACAACAACTACTACTACTTACTACTACTACTACAACTACTACAACAACTACTACTACTACTACTACTACAACTACTACTACTACTACAACTACTACTACAACTACTTCTACTAACTACTACTACAACTACTACTAGGTATGACTCCAGTTGCCTTGTATGACTTACCAGTGCTGACACCTGTGTGTTTCTCATTGCTGTTCCCTTTTGCGGGGTTTGACTAACAGCTCAATTTCTTATGGTTTGACTGAAACACAACCTTTATTTATTTCCAGCATCATGCACTGGACCAGACTATTTTACTTGCCTTGGAGGGCTTGGATCATTTGCTTTCGTGAATGAGCTCACCAAATTGGATGACCTTGTTTTATTTTGCACGTGAGTTATCAATACTAATATCATTGATAAATATAAATTTGTATTTATGGCACCCGTTTCAGAAATGTTTTCTGCTCACCGGCACTTGGATTAAAGAAGCCTGTTGTTCATCGGAAGTTTAACTAGATGATTTTTTTTCAATTTCCTCTTAAAGCCATCATTGCTGGAGATTCGTTTGATATCCTAAGGCAGTTTATTCCAGATGTCAGGTGCAATGACTGACAAAGCCAGAGCCCCTAATTTATTAGAGAGGTTGGAGGAGCAAAATAGGGTTGATATCTAAGACGGTGGTACTGCCTCATTTTCACCACTGGTCAAGTACACACTACTACACAGTGGAGCATCCTTTCTGATTAGTTGCAACAGAATGCTGTTGCACAATCGGACAAGGCCTTACAAAATAGTACCATAATTGGAATATGGTTTCAAGTATCGAATACCTCTTTGTGTAAAAGTGATAAAAATGAGAGGGGGAATGAAATAATATTATAATCAATGTTACCCCAAACTCGAAGGTATGATGTTCAATATCCAGGGTCTCAATGCCACGGGGTCTGAAGCTAAGTAATCTTATATGACCAGCTACCAGAGGCAGATTTAATGATGAGATGATAAGGCTATGAATCACACCATGTCACACAATTACCCCATGGGTGGAGTCTTTTACTTGCCTCAGCATAGATACCTAGTACAAGGCACCTCCAATTTAATATGTCATGCGATCAACATCCAGCTGGGACATAGCTCATGAAGAGTGCCCGAGCCGGGGATCGAACCCAGGATCTTCAGCAGAGCTGGCCAATATGGAATTAGTGGCTGTCATAATTTTAAGATTTTCATAATTATATCATGTGACTTTCAATTAGGCTGTGGTTGCCATATTGAACATGATTGAGAAAATTTATATGAAATGAATTTAAGCGTTTTTGGCATGTTTAACAATTTTCAGTAAAATAATCACCACTGTAGGCCACAATTGTCAGTATTTTGAAATAAACATACAATAAAACTTATTAATCCCCAATTGCAGCTTTATAACTTGAAATACTGGGTGATACGGGCTGGGTAATCTGCATTTCATACCACACGGAATGACGTTCATATAATGCCCAAATAAGGAAACTAAAAACGTTGCTATTTCCAAATAAGGACGAAACGCCTACCGCCGAAAGACCGCCCATGCGAACACAGTTTGTCTGATAGATTAATAAAAATTTAACATTCTATTGGAAATTTGGCTGCAAAACAAAGTGTACATTTTGAAAACATTTCAGAGACTCGTGTGGTTTTCCTATAAAACCATCTAGGCTATAAGTTTGAGTTTTCCCCTAAATTTGAAGGCATGTTTTGTCCTGCAAAAGCACAACAAAGTAAACTTGAAGTCTAGACAGGACCTCATGGCTATAGATTCATAATGTATATAGCACTAATTTGTGAAATATCCACTTAGAGTTCAATATTTTACAAATCAACTGGGCTACAGAACATTGCATTAAAATATATAATATGAAAATGTTCGCAAAAGAAAATGATAAAAAAATATATTCACAAAACATAATGAATAGTTCCCCTATCATTCAACTATGTTAAAGCTCCATTGCCTGTCAACATTACTATTTTCTAAAACTTCATCAATTTGAAAATAACCTTATTTGATCAAGGCACACTGAATATGTTTTTCAATAATATGTTTATGTATTCCTGTATCAGGTTTTACAGTTAGTTTCATAAAATATGGTCTAGTCTAGCTGTCTGTAGCGACCTGTACCTGGCTGTGGTATAAACGATAAACATGCTAAAGCCAGCTGCTTCTGTCCACTTCTATAGCTAAGGATCGGCTTACATCTATCACCAGATAAATATAAACATTGGCAAATGAAATTAATCTAATATATCATAAATATGTACTTTTAGATCTGGTTTTGAGTAGCCAGCTCTTACAGCTTTGTCTGGTTTCCATTTGACAGGCCCTTTGTAATTAAAATAACTGTATGTATGTGAACTGAATTACAGATGCTTGTATATTTCTCTTGACGTTTCAGGAGACTCAAAGATTACCTGAAAATCCTAGATATTTGCAAGAGTTGTGTCGGGAACTTTTTCGGAGATGCATGGACAGCGGTGCAAGCTGATGTGGAGAGAGTATGGGGAATAATAACCAGCTTTTTGGGGGGAGCATGTAAGTGCATTGATTCAGTCCTAAAAAAAAATTGCCTGTTTCAGACAAATAATTCGCTGTTGTCCACTCAATAGTTTGTTCGAAAGCAGTGAAGATATTGTTTGGCTTTAGACTCAAACAATGACCATGTTGGCTTAGACAGTCATTGTTTTAAAACAAACCACATAATGGCTGATTTTAAACAGTGTATTCAATGGACACCGGAAACTGACAATCTTTTTTTTAAAGTGTGTTGTTCCGTTTCATAGATCCTTGACTGGCCTGTTCAAGTAGGAGTCTTTCTCAACTTCCCCTAAGGAGTATACGCCCAATGCTCAGCCATTATAGAAAGAGTCATAAATCATAACTTCTCCTTTATTGTAACAGGTGACTGTGCTACACTCCTCTATCTTGAAATCCAGAAAATTGAGCCACAATCGACTTGCAAGTAAGTGTGAAAAAAAAGAGAGAGAATTTCGTAAACATTAATTATCAAAATACAGTTTGTCATAATCCGGTTAGAATCACTTGTCTACATTGTATATTTGCCTTTGCAGATTTATCGAAACTATATCAAAAACCGTAACTGTAGCTGCAACGGAGTGTGTTCAGAAATTAATTGAAAGTGTCCAGACCTTTGACTGGTTGACAATTGCAAGTAATTTCCTTAAAACCATCACCACTTACACAAACAGATCATGCTTCTTTATTGGAGGTAAGTTGAGTGTCCTTATATATCTATCAATCTATCTATCTATCTATCTATCTGTCTGTCTGTCTATATGTCTATCTACCTATCTGTCTATCTATCTGTCTATCTAGCTATCTATCTGTCTGTCTATCTGCCTGTCTAGCGGCAAGAACTTGCCTTAGAAGGCTGTACTTTCTACATCTATCTATCTATCTATCTATCTATCTATCTATCTATGTTAGCAAGCTTGTTTTTTCTGTACACCATGCCATTTTATGGGTGTGTAGATGATGTATCTGTCTCTTGCAGTTTTAAAGATCTATCTCACTTCATTGAATTGTTTTTAAACTTTTCTTGAGTTGACATGACAGAGCAACTCACCATCGTGCTAGTCCGACTAACTCAGCCATTTTTGACCGATGTGGATAATAATTAAATATACGCTTTTTGTGAGGCGATCTATCTAGACAGGGGACATCGACCTATATTGCGTACAGATTAATGTTAATGTACAGCTTGTCACTCTTTAGTGACTATCATATTATGGTGTAGTTTTTCTAAGTGTGTAGGAAGTGATTTGTGATGTATTTTTAAACTGAACTGAATGCGCACATCTCGGATAGCACTCCAAGTCTGGCTAGGGTCGTTGCTAAGATGCATGTTTGCCATCAGAACATGGAGACAAGAGTACTCTTGTCTCAAGAGTACTCTTGTCTCAAGAGTACTCTCTCCATGATCAGAACAACAGGCTGACGTTGTCCAGGTTTGGAATGCTATCTGGGATTTCGGTCATCGCTTCAACTGCTATACAACTAACTATATGATGACTTTAAAACTTTAAAATCTTTATTGCAGTTGGCGGTGCAGGTACAGTGGCCCTCAGTCTGTCGGCAGGTCTTGTGGTACTTCTTACGCATTTAGTGAGAAAATTGTAAAATGAAGCTGGTTCCCAAAGAATCGGAAACTTCAAAATTGAATGCTATTCAATGTATACTTAACTTTGCATAAATGAATGTAATTCATTTCTCCATTGATGATGTGCATAATTTTTAAATAACCAAGCAATATAAAACAATATTTTCTGTCTCAGATTCAATGATGGTCCCTGCCTGTCCTAATTAGCCCAACTGGTTCAGAAATTCAGGACGTAAAGCCCTAATCACACACACACACACACACACACACACACACAGATTCAATGATACATTGTTATGGTAAAGCAGCCTGGCAGCAGTCCCTTAAATTTTCGCGGTATTTTGTAAAAGGTTGAAAAAAAATTACCCTGGACAGTATACACGCATTAGTGCCAATTATCACCTTTTCACATCATTCAAAATGAGTAATTAGGTTTATATGAAGATGATTTAATCATTAAGTAAAAACATAAAAAAACAATTTAAGAAGCAGCAGTTGATGTTGCCGATTCACTGCATGAAAATGGTGATTGTTGAAAAACAGCATGTCAAGATTAGTAATAGTGTGTGCACTCATTATTTCTTGGTGTAAAATATAATCCCAAGAAAAAATATAAAGACTGCTGCATGGCCCTCATTCTGCTAACTCGGACGCAAATTAAGGACTTGCTTGCTAGGCTAATTGTAAGGTTAGAATAACGTATATGTTGCTGCCGAGATTGCATATTGGGCTGGATATTGTGTCCTTTGGGCCAATAGGCAGGTCTTTGGGCGACAAGCTAGCCTGGGCTGACTCGCCTAACACCCCTATGACTTACTGAAAAGACATTATCTGGATAATAGATCTGGCCAATACTCATAATATCGCTCACTGGGTAATTCCCTTGTTTAAGGCCAGTATTGCAGCGACCTCTCATGGGACAGATAAGAACTAGAAATATACGGCGAGCCAATTTTGGATAATTTGATGGGATCTATTTCTTTTTTTCGCTCAGACACCTATTTCGGGGGGATATTTTGGATATTGGCATGTAGTCTTTCGGCAGTAGCAGCAGTAGACTTACAATATCAAAATGTAACAATAAAATGAAGGTGCTGATATCTCTTGGTCATAGGGGGAAAATGACTCAAAGGTTAGTAAATGAATACAACAAACTTTCCATTTGTAAATCAGCTGAACTAATTCAATTGTGCCATAAATAATATATTAATTTACATGCAAAATTGCCTCACTTGTACTCCCTATAAATGACCTTAAAATCAACACTATCAAACTGGTACTTTAAAGGAAGGTGTACAACAATGATCATCAATTTTACTAATTACTTTACGTGTTTTAGATGTCATTCTTCCGCTGGTTTAATTATATTGTGTTTTGTGTATTTAATTAATTGTATGTAGAATGTGGCCAATAAACCTGAAATGTTTGCACTAAAGGCGTGGATTATTGAAGTGCCTAAAAATAAGATAAGTTTAAACAGGTTTTAAGTGCTGTTCGGCATTGACTCCCACACGAATGGCACGCGGTCTTAGACTGCTGGAGAGTGTTGAGTGTTGTATGTAAATCTAGAGTGCTTTTCACTTGATTGCTTTCCTTTATCAATTTCATGTACTTTCGTGACTTTTCTGCCTCATATACATAATTTTTTCTAGAGATCTGTTGTTGTGTTTAAATTTCAACTTATCAATAATGTATGTCGTTGTAGAATTTTATATTTCCTTTTTGTAAAAAAAAGATAGAAAAAAATATCAGTTATTATATTACTTGTCCAACTTAAGTTATACAGCTTTCTGTGTTAAATTAGCATCTCTACTTTATTATATACGAATGCACTGTTAGACAGCATCTTTGCTTCTTTTGTGTTGCATCCCAATATAAAATTGAGCTATTGAAAAAAGTTTTGAATTATTCTATTGAGATTGTGCTTTTTTAATGGCTTTTTAAAAATAGTTTTGAAAGTGTATTGTATTCTGTTTTTTATTTAATGTTAAACCATGACATTATAATATTTCATAGCTGCAAATAATCTTCTGCATATTTTGTGCAAATTATTTTTTGTATATTTTGCGTCTATTAATAAAAAGTGTCATACATACATTGAGTCAGATGTTTTGCCAGGGCTTCAGAGTCGGAGTTAGAGTCAGGGTTTTGGGTGGAGTCGGAGTCGAAAAAAATTTGCCGACTTCCGACTCCTCAAAAATAATTTGACCAACATGAGCAATGTAACAATTTATTAAAAAAAAAAAAAGAACAAAAATAGTCTGATTTTGACTGAAATAACAACATAATAGAAACAAAGTGACTACATAGGCATTCTATTTTAGCTTTTTGCATATGACCATACAAATGAAACCACTGGGTCCCAGGTTCAATTCCGGTCGAGCCTATGTTGGATGGCTGTTTCATCCTTTATCTCATTGCCATGGTCCCTACCTGTCCTAATTAGCCCAATAGGTGCAGAAATACAGGATGTAAAGCCCTAATCCACCACCACCACCATACAGATAATACTTCTTTTTTTTCTTGTCTTTGCTATTCGCTATGCGATTGCGATACAAGGAGTCAGCAGTCGGAGTTGGCTTTTCTGAGGTAAAAGGAGTTGGGAGTTGGGAGTCGGCAGTCGTCTCCTTTACCTGACTCCGAACAAAAAACAGGTAGAGTTCGGGTTCGGTGTTTGTTGACTTTGTACAATAGTGCAGATAAATATCTAATATTTTTCATTCGAAAAAAAGGAAACTGCAACAATGTGTGGAAGTTCACAATGCTACCACCACTGAGCATTTCAAGTGTGACCTAAGGTCGTTCTTAAGGGCCAACACTGCCAATGATTAACATGCATTTTCTTTTTACTTGTTTTAGTGTTTTTATACAGGGCCATATGAAAAACTAGTTGAAAATATGTTAATAAATAAATCCAAAAAAAAAAAAATAGTTTGTTAAAAAATCAGCCATTATATTGTTTGTCGTTAGACAATAAGTATATAATCCAACCAACAACATTGTTGATTATACAATCATAGTTAGGCCAAATGAGACAATATTTTAGAGTGTGGTGTGATAAACAATGATCAACGGCATAATGTGCTTGTAACAATACATAGTCATTTCGAGTGAGGCAAACAAAATCCAGAAGAAGCCAAATTGCAGTACATCATCTCTAGACTATGGGATAGGTTACAGTGTTTATGATAATTTGCAACCAAATTCGTGGCCACTATTATATTATATGTAGATCTAGATTTCCCAGTCGCTCTTTGATTTCAGGTGTTAAATACACTCGGTGAGAGTGAAATTCACTACAGCGAGATTCGCCACCCTCCTAAAACTACAATAAACACCTTTTAGATGGCTGCCGCAGTGTTAGAACACAGTCAATGATCTATACAATTAGTTTTGAAACAAATCAAGTCATTGCAATGAGTATAATCATGTTTTAGGGGAGTGGCGAATCTCGCTGTCCTGGCGAAATTCACTGTCGCCGAGTGTACGTGTAACACAAGTGATATATTAACAAGCTTCATTGAGCATTGAAGTGGTCACACTTAATAGTGGATTTTCAAGGAAGGTTCTCTGTATTCCACCAGGTGACTAAAACAGAATACTGCAATTCTATTGGCTGAAAAAGTTCCCGCCCTCGACGGTGATTGGCTGAAGCAAAGTGCATCCTAGCAGCAGTATTTTTAGTGCTATTTTAATTTATATTCGACTCCTTATCATTCAGTTGAGTTTTGTTATTTTTCTAGGAAAGTCATATTTATTGAATAAGTCAGTTATTATCCTATATGTCTGAAAAGCAAAATGAGTAAAAAGAGGAGAGGAAAGACTTATGTCTTGCTGAATTCATGGCTGTTCAGTGAACAGACTCTATTGTGTGAACTTGTGTTTCTTGGCCTTCTGTCAATTTGAGATCAATCTCACCTGTACCATTGGATCCTTGACTTATACTAATCTTAGACGCTGGTTAAACAACACCAACCACAGAAGCCAATTGTGAACAACTTGGCTGACAGAAGTCCGAGTCATTCTCATGTGAACAAGGACACTGATATGATGTCCAGAAGGGCATGGTACAGGGTAATTAAAGGACCTACTAAAATGAACCTTGTATACAGGGACGGATTAGCTGAGGCCTGGGCTGTAGGCTTATATCAAATTGTTACTCATCAGCTCATGCAAATGTTATTGGCCTACAAATCAAAATTACTCGTCATAATCTACTACGTGTACACCAATTTCCTTCAATTACATTTTCTTCCACATTAAATTTAAATACATTTATAACAGTATCTTCCCTAAAGCGGCATGTCATTAAGCCTTTGGGAAGAGTGGCTTTATTCAATAAACAATTAAATAAATAAACAATGTTAAAAGACCAATAATTATTATATCATCTGATTTAACTCATCAATACAATTAAATTACACTTACAGCAATGAATAAACTACATTTTTACAGAAATTACTGCAGTTTTATCAAGGGCGGTATCAGGTCAGATTCAATGGCCATAATGACCTAAACCGCATGCGATTGGACGAATTTCTTTTTTAAATTCTGGGAACTAATTTAGTGATTTTTTTAATTTTTTGGTCGCTCTGGGTTCTAGGGTTACAGCCTTCCCAGCCTAATAGATAATTCCTCCCTGTTTGTATTTTAATCAATAAGGAAGACCTTTTTGAAATAGGTTCAAACCTCGGTACCATTAACCGGGGTATCTTCGGCCGCTTTTGCAAACATTATCGGCTCTACCAAAACATACAAAGAAATATTTACGCATTGCATGCCAACTAAACGACCTTATATGGGAAGATATACATACACCATACAGCTTCTTGGAACTCATAATCATCACAGAGTTATTTAATAAAATAATGGACTGCCAAAGTTACACCGCATCCAGGTAATTTTGGCCCCCATGGCTTTTGCAATGATTCAGCCAAACGTGAAGTAAAAATTACTCATTTATGGGACAATACACACCTATTTACCCGATTCCTTCACTAATAATGCCATTAAGCTATATTAACTGTCTCAGAAAACCAAAAGATGAGATTGTCAGGCACAAAAACTACAAGACACTTTTTCAACTAAAAACTCATTTTATTTCGTGATGATATCAGTATCACATATTACATTCTTTCAACAGGTTCTCTTAGTAAATAATATACAAAGTGCCATGGCCTATACGTGTCGAACCAGCGACAATAATTGATTGCAAGATTACCATACAGTAACAGAAGATTTTATTTATTATTAGAAGTACATGATTTATATCAGTTCAGAAAGGAAATTATTTAAAGCAGTACATGATAGCCAGTTGAATATTAAAAGCCATACTAAACATTTCCACTAAAAATTTCTCATATCATTTTGTTCTTGGAATTTTAATGCATTGGGATGTGCAGGGCTATCTCTTGAAATGTTATTTTGTATATTGCACTTAGCCTTAAAGCTAAAGTTCATCAATAATTGAATATATTAGGAATTCATTTTAATTGCATAGCATAGCACTCGTTAACAATAAGCAGAGTTGAACATCTACATGGGATGCACTGATGCGGTATTTCTGCGGATGTTGATGGTACATGGCCAAATGTGCCACGTGCGTTTCCATGAGAAGGATAAATGCATGGAAAACGCATGGCTTTTAGCTAATTATAATGAGGCAAAAACCATGCGTTTTCCATGCATTTGGATAT
Organism: Alitta virens; assembly: GCA_932294295.1. Classification (NCBI taxonomy): domain Eukaryota; kingdom Metazoa; phylum Annelida; class Polychaeta; order Phyllodocida; family Nereididae; genus Alitta; species Alitta virens. Next base: position 33,823,656 of record OW028581.1, on the reverse strand, counting down.
GAAAATGCACGTGGCACAATTGGCCATGTAGCAAAAACTACATAATTGGCTTCACAGCTTGGCTTGTAGTTTCGAGAGGACATTTCAATGTACAATGGTAGAATAATTCTAAACATGTTTTCTATCAACATATTGATGTAGGTACATTATTATTCAATAGGAGGTGCTGGAATATGCACAAATTAAATTGAATGGATTCATTGGGTCATTCGAGAAATTGTATTCTACACGATACACCTATGAAGCAGAGGAGAACTCTGAGTAGAACAACCAAGCTGAGTTTAAAAAGGTCACAGACAACAGTTGATATGGACTATGTTAATCAATATCTATATATTTTCAATAACCAGTGTAAACTCAATGCCAAGATGAAGAGGAACAGACTCAGCTGGGCTAAACTGGCACCTGAGAAATTAAGGGAAAAACATCAACTTCGTATTATCCCAATTTTAGAGTGTTCTTTTACAGCCGAACTGCGACTAGGAACAAAGCTCCAGAAGACGTCATACGAATTCAGGACTCTCATTGGCTCAGCCAATGGGGGCCCTGGATTCACATGACGTCCTCTGAAGATTAGTTTCAAACTCTGTGCATTCTGCTGTAAAGAAACAGCTACTTGATAGAATATCTCGCCGCATTTACTATGACACATACCAGTGGAACACCACAGTTAAAATATATAGGGGTGCTGCCAGAGTGACTGTAGTGGCCTTAAAAGTTAATGTTCATTTCATCTCTAACAAGACTGATTGAGGCTTGTAAATGCACTTATAATTAGGCTTATTATTGCTTGAAAAACTCTACTGAATGACCTCTCACCCGTCATTTTTTATGACATTAGTAATTTCATAAGTTATGACTATAATTGTTACTCGCCATAGTTATGATATCACGAACAAAGTATACTATCTTTACATAATATGGCGGAATCCAGGTATAAAATCTTACCCCCAAACAAGTTTACGCCGACTGCAAAAACTTGACATCCAAATGGAACAAAACCGAGGGCTGTCCGAAGGTAACTGACCGTTAGGTCAAGCCAGTTAATTTGAGCATAGATGAACACAACTTGCTTCACACAGTTATCAGCTATTATCAAAGCGCATGCTGAGCCCCTGTTGATATCCCTGAAAATAGCAATACGTTCACAAGTAGCTACAAGTTGTGAAACCTCGTTTGATTGTTACCAGCAAAAAAGATTAAACATTGCAATTAAAGATTGATATGGACGACCAGACTTTCGTTTTAAATCCTCAACACCTGTTTTTACTAATATTGCCAGTGCCAGTGCCAGTGGCAGTGGCAGTGGCAGTGGTAGTGCCAGTGGCAGTGGTAGTGCCAGTGGTAGTGCCAGTGGCAGTGCCAGTAGTAGTGCCACTAGTGGCAGTGTGAGTGGCAGTGCCAGTGGAAGTGCCACTGGCAGTGCCAGTAGTAGTACCAGTAGCAGTACCAGTAGCAGTACCAGTGGCACTGACTGATACGAGTTTTACATAGATAATTGAATAGTACAGGCCTGCCAAGGCGTAATTGTGATGTCAGCAGAGTACGTAATTGGAGATTCTAAACCTCAGAAACATGTACATTTACATTAGCGGATTAGCCCATTTAAATCCGGCACACATCATGATCATTTTGGCCACCATTGGATCGACATATCCAGTGAAACTATGGGATTAAAAATTATGAAGTGGCCTCCAAGAGTCCTAGACAATGTTTTGGTGTACCCATTTGGTTAAAGTGGAGATTTTAGATATACCTCAAGATTTTTACAATGTTGTGGAACATTTAAATGTACTTGATACTTTGTAGTTATACTCACTCACAAATGTTACTTCCGAGAACGCCAATTGAACAGTTATATGCTCTCCGCGCGCAATTACCTGAAGAAAAACATAACAATATTACAGATTCATAACAATTAAATAAGACAATGGCTGCTGTCATGGTGCTGTGTCACCTATCGAGGAGTTTTCTGACAGTACTGTGTCAATAACTGGTTGTTTCTATGTCGTCTGGACAGAGGCAGCCGGCCAGCGAACTGCCATCTACGATATGAATTATATGACTAAACCCTGTATAGTCATTGCTGGGCCAATGGATTAACTTGCAGGTGCTGTCCTCTGGTGGATAATAGCAGCATTTAAGCCAATCACACGCGGGTTTACACGACGACGACAATGATGCCATTTCTAAATATGGTAGTGCTTTGTAAGGCCGTATCTGATTGAACAATAAATGAATTTAGGCTGTGCCAGCCCCCATACGCGGCGAACCTTTCCCTACGGAAAAATGCTACGAATAATTTCATCAAAAACTATATTTTTTTTGCATGGTTTGGCTATGTACAAAATATTCCGATATTGCGTACATCATAAATTAACTTTAATAACCATCATTCTTGTTTATTTTGCTTTGTTTTAATTAATTTGATATCTTCTATAAAAAACGTGTCAAAATAGCACTGAACATTATATATGCAAATTATTTGTAACATTGTATTTTAATATAATACCAGTTAATTATGCTTTACAAACTGTCAATCTTTAACATCATAATACTTACACCCTTTACTTTGCATCTCCTCAGCATAATTCACGAACTGAATAATTGATGGCATGACTTGTTGGACATTTGGGTCACTAGCACTGGCGCATGCAATGGTGAAGTCTTTGCAAGTCTGAATTTCAGTAACATACTGGTCTATAGTGCTAAAAGACAAAATGTACATCATTAATCCATTGTTTAGTGGGCATAATTTTTTACACCACAAAATATGTCTATAAAAGATCGCATTTTGTTAGAGAATAAGCATATTAAAAAAAAACATACTCACTTGCAAATTGTGAATACATTGTACAAAGAGATTGTTGGAATACTTTGAATGGTAGAATAGGTGTTGACACAGTTTTGCGCATCACTGTAGCTACATCCAACTGAAACGATATTTTTGAAATAGTACATGGCCAAATGTGCCACGTGGGTTTTGCATGAGAAGGATAAATGCATGGAAAACGCAGGGTTTTGCCTAATCAAAATGCGGTGAAAACCATGCGTTTATCCAAACGCATGGAAAACGCACATAGCACATTTGGCCATGTATCTTACATATCTCACATTCTCGGTTTTTGGCATACTTCTCTAGAATTATAGCCATCAATCTCATTTCAGATCCTCATCTAATCTTATCAATCAATCAATCAACCAACCAACCAATCAATCAATCACATTCAATCACAATCAATCAATAAATAAATCAATCAATCACAATCAATCAATCACATTCAACCAATCACAATCAATCGCAATCAATCGCAATCAATCGCAATCAATCGCAATCAATCGCAATCAATCGCAATCAATCAATAACAAATCAATCAATACATATATCTATCAACCAACCAATCAATCAATCACAATCAATCAATCAAACAAACAAAAATCAAATCTATCCATCTATCTATCTATCTATTTATCTATCTATCTATCTATCTATCAACCAATCAATCAATCAATCAATCAAAATCAATAAATGAATAAATCATAAATCAAATCAATCAATCAATCTATCTATCTATCAACCAATCAATCAATCAATCAAAATCAATAAATAAATAAATCATAAATCAAATCAATCAATATATCTATCAATCTATCTATCCCAGATATCATTCAAAATCGGCGCAACACTATCTCTGGCCGCCTTTGGAACAACATCGCATCAACATCGTTCAGAATACTACGAGTTCTTTCTTTCTTCCTCTCTCTCTCTTTTTCCGTGTTCTCTATTATAATTTTCACCCTTACCTCTCCCTGTCCTGCCCCCCGAACCACCAGCCTGGGATCCAGAAGAACATTTAATTCTGAAGGATTCTACTTTTAGTTTGGTGTCTTCAATGAATGGAGCTACGTGGTCCGTGTAAGCTTTGTCATTGTGACATTCTTCGGGGAATGTCAAACAATCATCTATGATGGATTTCATCCTGGATATTTGTCTGAAAAATGAAAATACTCATTCACAAGGATAATATCTTCAAAGTACCAAAACTGCAAGTTTTACTAGCCAAAAGTGGTGAGATACGGTGAAGCGAAAATGAACCCAAGAACTTAATATCCAGCATTCGTTATACATATTCTACAGTTTCCCTAACATTTAAGTAGCCCACACTTATGTTACATTTTTGAAAATATGACAATAAAACATAATTAATTCAACAAAGTGTTCAAAGGCGAGTGTAAAAGTCAGCGTATATTGTATTAACAGCTAATGTTCTTATGCTCATGTAAAGGGTACAATGTGATTGGTCAAGTTATTAGTTTAATTTCTCTTGGCCAATATCGGTATTTATTGGTCCTTTCAGGCAGAAGGCCAACTCAATGCAGTTGGTTTTATTGATTGGCTGTTGCATTTTAGGTATACAACCGTAGCCAACCACACATTTTCAACGTATTACATGGCCAAATGTGCCACGCGTGTTTTCCATGCATTTAGGTGGGTAAACTCATGGAAAATGCATGGTTTTCACCTCATTATAATTAGGCAAAAAACATGCATTTTTCATGCTTTTATCCTTCTCGTGGAAAACGCACGTGGCACATTTGGCCATGTAGGAGGAGAAATTGGCTTCTGGTGTTGGAATCGAAGTTACTAGTTAAAATGCCAATTTGACTTCAAAAATTCATTTGAAAAAAAAAGGAAACTTAATGACACCTAAAAGCCAAGCGCGGAGGCCGATTTATTTGCTACTATAAATTTTATAATGATAGTGTTAATACTGCGTAATTTGTTCACTGTCTAATTCATTTTCTTTATTTATAAGTCTAAAAAACCAAAGCATCACAACAACTGTTTATGTCAACATACTAGTGCTGTTATTTAAATAGAGAGCAATATTTTTTTAAAAAGGTCTTTTTTAAATTTTTCACGAAAAAATAAAAGAGTTTGTGCTCTTTTAAACAGCATATTTAAGGTTCCCATGGAAATCGTTCTTACAGTTGGCACATATCTTGACCCCCTGACCTTTAAACCCCAATAAGGCCACGGACATTTACCGATACCCTCATATATACAATTATACATTATGAATATACCACTTCATAAGTTGTATATTTGCCAATATATACATTGTCAAGAATGTAAAAGTAGAGCATTTTCAGGGCAAACCAATAAAGTAATATACTTTTATAGTAAATGTAGGCAATAATTGTTGCCTGCAAATCGCAATAACCTCTCATTTAACTCTTAAAGATATAACTTCAATTGATGATTTCTTAATATGTTTTATATTTGTCTTTAAATATGTTTTATCAGAAATGTATCGAATCTGCTGGTGGTCACACACATTTTTATTTCAAAACATCATTTGTACAATAAATATATATGACTCAACTAAAACTTTCATTTACTGTTGCAACCTCAGACTGCAAGTACATTACTGGAGTTCAATTGTATGATAATGTAAGAATCTTGACATTTTAAGAGCCATATGCACAAGAAATTTTGAATTCATGACCGCACATCAAACGATGGAAAAAGTCCTGGGAAATTCCCGTTTGGTTTTTTAAAGTTAACATGGGTTTTATTGACACATTTCCAATTTAATAGCTCAACAAATAGGAAGAAATATCAAAGAAAGGACATCAAAATCTAGTGTCAGCATTCTGTATGCTTTCTCACACTGTACAGGGGGCCACGATGACTAGAGAAATGTGTATTTTAGGCCAATGTGCAAAGTGGCATACGTACATGACAAAAAATAAAAATAAATGATAAAGGAACTGACTGTTTACATATATGGACTTATGTTAACATGTATGCGCACCTCAGGAACTTTTACTAGTGCAACAAATGCACCCACAGTCATCGTGGGAAAGAGGCAACTATGAAGCCTACTTTTTTCATGCTTCACCAAACCCGGATAAAAGAGAAATCATATCAATAAAGAAAGTGACTGTGATCCGCAAAAAGCTGTCATAACAATCATGGTATATGATATACAGTGGCATACTGTATATCATACTCTATATGTTTTCATATAAATTACATCGCCATAAGGTCTGTTCGATATTGAGAACACATAGATTTCACACTGAAGGTCCCGGGTTCGAACCCTGAGCCGTGCACTCTTCATGAGCTGAATTTGAATATAAGTGAACCACAGATTTCGAATGGAGCATGGTATATTACCTGCATCACAGCTGGATGTCAATCACATGAAAATTTAAATTGGAAGTGCCTTTTTACAGTACTCACTGACTGACAATCTCTATGTTGAGGCAAGTAAAAGACTGCATCCATGGGTAGTTTGTAACATGGTGTGGACTCCAAGCCTTATCATCTCATCATCTTGTCTGCTTCTGGCACCTGGTCATATAAGCTGGGTAAGTGTCAGGCAAGTGGCACAGATATACCATGACATTGAGGCATAACCCTTCACAATTAAGACAGTTAACATTTGGTCCCACTCCACTATATGGCAGACATTTTAATGAACCACAATCAGGGCCACTTCATAAGTCCGACCAGAAAAGTATGCACCGTGTGTCGTCTTAATATCAATGTTCTATTTCACATATAATATAATTCAGTCAATGAGTTCCTGCTAAGGTGTGTGTGTGTGTGTGATTAGGGCTTTACATCCTGTATTTCTGCACCAGTTGGGCTAATTAGGACAGGCAGAGACCATGGCAATGAGACAAAGGATGAAACAGCCATCCAACTTAGGCTCGACCGGGAATCGAACCCGGGACCCAGCGGTTGGAAGCCCAGAGCGCTACCTCTGAACTAGGCCCCGGCCTTTTCCTGCTGAGGTTCCTTTTTTTTCTTGGGGTAGCAGCTATGGCGCTACAATTCAGTCCTGCAACATCTCTGTTGGTCCAAGGTTCTATATAGGAGCTTGCCTTAAACATAGCTGATTGCAAACTGAGGGTTAAATATGAGAAAAACCATGTTTTAAATCATGCGCAGCTGTATCACTGACACAGTATTACAATTGTCATGAGAAAGACCCATCCCAGATTTGGTGAAACTCACTATCATATAAATCCATTACTTTCTATTTACTGACCCACAGAAGCTGCCAAATTCATACGACACACAATTATAAATGTTCAACGGAGTGCGACACAAAACAAGCAAAGGTCAAAGTTATATTATGTTCGCATTTTGCTTCCTATTAGAAATTACTACTTACTCCCAAATCCCACGAGTATAATTATCAATTTGTGCGTACTTCATGTACATGCCAAGTCATTGAGACCATTAGTTAGTCAATTTGTCTGTTAAAAGTATGCATTTTGTCTGTAAGATGAATTTAATTGCTGGAAGTGAAAAATAAATCATTCTTCTGTTTGCCAAAATGTAGTTACACATGTGATTCATCTTGTGTATGACCTTTATGTGCAAAACATCAAGTTTAACCATGAAGGCCCCTACCTTTTCAATGTGTTATGGAAAACTGAGATTTTCTTTTCAAACTTTATGAAACTGATGAAAGAATTTAACCAAATATTCCTTCCATAGCTTCCTGGATGTATCCGCACAACATCTAATCTTCCCTGTGACTTTTAATGATACAAAATTATATTGACATATTCATATCTTCCTACAAATTCTGTTTTATGTTCTTCCATCTAACTCTTCTAATTTATCAAATCACACACTTTCTGTATTCCTGAGATTAGCTATTTCTTACTTGCATGCAGAGATCCCACACACCAAATTCATCAGAAAAAGCTGACTATATGTGTTCACATTATTCAACATGAACTTCAAGCCTTGTCATCTCATCATTACGTCTGCCTCTGGTAGCTGATCGTTTGAGCTGACTAAGCTTCAGACTCAGTATCATAGAGACATATGATTGACATTATGCAACCAAGATGAGTGTTAATGAGGTAAAAATCATTTTGACATTGGTAATACAAAGCCAAATATAAAATAAATGCTATCAAAAAAAAAGTGAGTGTGATCCGCAAAAACCTGACGTAACAATCACATCATAGGATATACGGTGGTGGTGGATTAGGGCTTAACGTCTTGTATTTCAACACCTGATGGGCTAATCAGGACAGGTAGAGACCATGGCAATAAGACGAAGGATGAAACAGCCATCCAACATAGGCTCGACCGGGAATTGAACCCGGGACCCAGTGGTTGGAGGCCCAGCACGCTACCACTGAGCTAGGTACCTACCTGTCATAAGATATACAGTGGTAAACATCGCCATAAGAGCTATTTGCTTTTGAGAGCACCCCACATGGGCCAGCTCTGCTAATGGTTCCAGCCTGGTCGCTCTTTGTGGGCTATACAACCCACACTCTAAGAAATGATTGCCTGTTTCAGACAAATGATTGTTTAGCTATTTAAACTGTCGTGGGAACAACATCGTATCAACATCCCCAATGTCGCACCGATGTTGTCCGGATTTGGAATGCTATCTGGGACCCAGGACAATATTCCTGAATATTTGAACTTCCCTGTGAAATTTTAATGACACTAAATTATATTAAGATCTAATTGATATCTTCCTACAAATTACATCTTTTTCTATTACATCTGTTTGTACTGAATATTATAGCTCAATATAATATAGTTTATTGGAATCAAATAAATTTACCTCATCAAACATGAGAAGGATAAACACATGGAAAACACATGGTTTTTGCCTAGTTAAAATGAGGTGAAAACCATGCCTTTTCTATGCGTTTATCCAAACGCATGGAAAATGCACGTAGCACAGTTGGCCATGAAGTTACAGAAAACCTACAACAAATGCCTTTGCCATTGAAAATACAGTTGCAAATATTGTGTCGGGTCGGCCAAACTTTGACCGATTGTTGCTAAGACCTGGCTGACATTACGATCAAGTGTCATGTCCCTGGCTATTGTTTTTATAACATTATTTGTTGCTATGGATTATAGCAATCTTGCTGATTCACAATTTCTGTGAAATATTGACATTTTTGTTACCATGGCAACTGTTTTGTAAATATCTCAAAATTCTCAAGGATGCCGAACTGGCACCTGTCAGATTTGGAATCAGCACCCTCAAATCACCCAGTATTAACCAAAAAAATGGCTGCTATACTCCACGTTACCATTCACCAGTGATTCTACTGGACTACTATGCATGATCCATTAGCATCAAACTTATGAAAAGAAGAAATAATTGAATAACAAGACTCACGAGCATCCGTTTTTTGAGTACATTAATGAGTCGATTTCAGCCATACACTCAAAAGTTGATCGAAACAAAACTTCCATTTCGTAACACGAAGGTCTGGGATGAACAGCAGGCAAGAATGCTGAAGAAAAGAAATAGTGCGATTAATGCATACAACTGCTGTACTTTAACTCTTTCTACAAAATCTATATTCAATTTGTAGTAAAACTTACGTATAAAGTCTAATTCAAATGTACCACCTGATTTCAAAGTTTCGACTTATGCAAAGATTCATAGATGGAATAAATAGCAATGGTCCTTGAAATATGGTTTCAGTTGTGCAAAGATTCCACTTAAGACAAAATTCGACTTTTGAAAGGTTTAATGTAATTTGCGTACATGATACACTTAACTCCTACACACAATTCCGACTTAATAGAATTTAATGAGTAATGAGAGCAACTGTTTGTGCAAATGCTTGTTCAGAATAAATACAGTACCGTTAACTGAAAAAATGGGGTAAAAAATTGTACCCCATGTAGGGAGTAAATTTACTCTATTCTTTTAGGGAATACATTAATTCTATCCTTTTAGGGAATACATTTACTGTATCCTTTTAGGGAATAAATTTACTTTATCATTTTAGGGAATACATTTACTCTATTCTTTTTAGGGAATACATTTACTCTATACTTTGAAGGAATAAATTTACTCTATCCTTTTAGGGAATAAATTTACTCTAATTTTTTTGAGGAATTAATTTACCCTATTCTTTTAGGGAATACATTTACTCTGATATTTTAGGCAATAAATTTACTCTATCCTTTTAGGGAATACATTTACTCTATCCTTTTAGGGAATAAATTTACTCTATCCTTTTAGGGAATAAATTTACTCTATCCTTTTAGGGAATAAATTTACTCTATTCTTTTAGGGAATAAATTTACTCTATTATTTTAGGCAATACATTTACTCTGTCCTTTTAGGGAATAAATTCACTCTATCCTTTTAGGGAATAAATTTACTCTATCCTTTTTGAGATACTACCAAAAGAGGGTAGATTAAACTCCCCATATGTGAACTCCTCAGTAAAAAAAATAAAGAAGTAATTTTTAACATAACTCCCTTAAAGACTTAATCATGCTCTTTTTTGTTTCTGAGAGGTTTTAAAAATAGGTGTTTCATTGAACACTATTGACTCCCCCAAGTATTGTGCTAAAAATGAATCTTTGCAAAAGTTATTTCCTAATAATGTCTGATTATGATTCGGGTCAAATTTAAGCTCCGATACAATATTTCTTTTTCTCCTGTGCATAGGTAACTATTGATTCGCCATTAATGAAATGAATTAAAGAAATGAAAAACTGTGCAAACTACCAACATGTGTCAATTAAGGCAAACTTACATTGTAATGCACGACTGTAAATTTGGTATTACGCACTTCCCGTCTTACCAAAACAATTGATTTTAAGTTAAATTTTACTCACCTGCTATTAACATTGGCAGGAAACTCAGGTAATTCATTTTGATGACAAGTATATCAACCTAAAATGTACAAATGTGTGACCTTATACCCTTGAAACTGCATTATGAAATGATAGACCATGTCTTTGCACGGTTTAATGAAATGGGTCATAAAAATTTCTCACGGGCTGGGTAGTGCGGACTACTGACTTCATAGCACTAGAGTTTTGACAAGAACTCAGGTGGAACTAGTACAACATAATAGATTTATTATGGTAGAATTAGCTAAAAAAAATTAACCAATGGCCCTTATGGTCACACAACCGTGTACATTTGAATTCAATAAATGTATATATATGTATATGCAAAGCTTTTAAAACTACACACAAACCACTGTCGAGGTAACATGATACCAAGCAATGATTGATATGAAATGGCATGACTAAATATTATATGTTGATATTTCTGTTCCATGGCTTCACATGTACATATTGAATCATTTCAATGATTCTATGATTTTATCAGAACTAAGTCCTCATCAGAAATGTTATATGACTGCAGCATTGTATCTGCTACTTTACCATCACTATCAACCTTCAATATGCTGATTATATTATAGTAATTACTAAATTAGATTTAATCAGTTTTTTGCCATTGTCTTTTATGATATTATTCAATAGAAAATGTTTTGTAAAATATCGTTTATTGAACCGAATTATCATCATTCCTATGATTTGAAATTCGCAATTATATTGTGAGCATAAATATGCAAGGCAGTAAATAAATAAGATTCTTCAGTCTCGAATTTTAAGTCTTAATTACAAAGATTTGTTAATAAAGAAATCAGTGATACTCACCTTCAAATCGGGAATGTTTTCAGTGAAAATCAGGATGTAAAATGATCACTACTTGTAGATATATGGAAAGTAATAACACTAAAAAAAGGTAGACTTGGTGTCCAAAAAAGCAGCGCGAGAAAAGTAAGCACAAAAGCTTTCGAATGAAAAGAAGTTGTCAAACCACAGTGTTGAAAAAGAGCCACACCTAATGACGATATCATAGAACTTCGCCAATGATATAGTCCCATTTTCCCAAGATTCATGAACGTCCATGTGTACTACATATACAGAAGAAAAAAAATACCAATAAAAAAAATGGTGTTTTGGTGTGGAATGACGCAATTCTTTATCATTGCAGTGGGAAAAAGTATACTTAATCATGCAGAAAATGGTTATTTGGTTTAACCTGTTCCTTTATGAATACTTATATATCATCGTTATGTTATGATTAGAAGTGCAATTTTTTTTTGGTGGTAAAGTAGTTTATTTGAACTTTAGCCAAAATAAATCAGTGACTGGAACTGTTTAGTAAGGTTGGGTGGGTGAGTGAGTGGGTGGATTAGGGCTTTACGTCCTGTATTTCTGCACCTGTTGGGCTAATTAGGACAGGCAGAGACCATGGCAATGAGATGATGGATGAAACAGCCATTCAACTTTTCAATTCATGTTTTTAAACACTGTGTGTCGTCAGCTCACAGCCCAGCGACTTAATTATGTACATGTTTTGCTAGCTTACTCGTCTAAAGTATATCAATTAAATTATCTTATATTCTATAGGCTGGCTTTAGGTACTAAAGGTGTAACAATGAAATTACATAATTATCATATGTTCATGTGCTGAGTTTACGCAATTCTTGTTTTGACAAGCATTAAATTCAGAAAATTGCCTAATAAAACTTTAAAAAATATGAGTCTATATCTCTTGTATTTTTAAGAGAATATTTCTTAAGTCTATACTCAGCCTATCAGCTACATAGTTTAACCAATCATTTTGTTCCACTCAGTAAACTAGCAAAGAATGTCCATAATTAGGTCACTGGGCTGTGAGGTTATGACACAATGTTAAGCTCGACTGGGAATCAATCCCGGGACCCTTTGGTTGGAAGCCCAGAGCGTTACCACTGAGCTAGACACCCACCCCTTAGTAAAGGTGAGTCAGCTACAACTGACCATGTAAGCCATTTTGTATTGATAAGACAAGCCAGAACAAAATGAGACAAGATGAGATGAGTTGAGATAAGATGAGATGAGATAAGACATGCAGGATAAACATGAGCAAAGCAGAATTCCCTTGGTCAAATTCCTTTTCTGGCATCAAGTTTTGGGTACTTGGACTATTTTATGATGGAAAAAAAAGGATAAAGAAATAGACGATTTCAAATCAGAATTCAACCTCTCGTTACAGCTAATTCCTCGTTTGGAATTTCATGATTTCATAAAATACTTGGATGCTAATTGTGGGAGGATTGAACCCGATATCTTGCTCCCAAAAAAAAAAAAAAAAAAAGTAATAATAAATGAAGGAAATCTGGGATATATGCATTGCCTCTACTTCTCAAGCTTCTGGCTTTGTTGATTTTTCAGGCCATACAATATTGTGCAAAGTAACTAACTTCAAGTATTGTTGTCAACTTAAAACTAAATTTCTGCAATGTTTAACAAACTTTCAAATACAGTTAGTCTCATAAAATATGGTCAACACTAGTAGTAAAAACCGCATGCTGGCTTAGTAGTACTAAAATATACACCAGAGGGCAGTAAATACATCTACAAGGGGTAGGTGCTGCCACCATACGACTACTGGTAATACCTAGAATGATATAGTGATACCTGTAAGTACTCAAAATGTGCTATGTATACACTCATTACATCATCACAATTACAATGAGTAATGAGTATAATGAGGTTAGATGGTGAATAAACAAATTTGTCAGACATACAACATCTGTATGAAATATATATGTGAGTTCATCAACAGTCTAAACAACCAGTAATTTCCTGTAAAAACTACAGCTAATCTTGGCGGGCTTTTCTTTTTTTACCAGTTTGAAATGTTGTTGTTGTATGACAACCTACCAATCACACACTCTAGATGAACACATGTCCATACATATTTCTGAGGATATTGCACAACAAGTGTTTTCTAACCAATCACAAGCTGTGAAACGGGTACAGCTGTCTACTAAGCCAATCACAGTAGAGATCCATACTTTTTTTTCGGTCTGCCTTATACAGCCATTTGTGAATTTGTACACACTATTAAAACATCCAGAGACTTACACATACTAACATCATTTGGAAAATCATGGATATCCTCAACAATTATGTAGCTGTTATAATAGGGAGTGTAGATGGACCATCCACTTTGAAACAACTGAAACATGAAGGTTGTTTGAACTGGTCTGCCTTTTTAACTCTAAGTGATTACAACAGCAGCGAGAAGCAGATACAGATGTTGCTTGAGATGCTCAATTTGCAAGACAACAGGGAAGCTGTTGCAAGACTCTTTGAAATAATTCAAGACAGCTATCCACAGCTATGTTCTATGATGCCTGAACTGTCCAATGGTGAACGTTATTCATTGTATCTGGGCTACGATAAAATTCTGAAGGTCATGGTCAACAATGGTGACATAACTGTTGATGTAACGAAAATACAGGTGAGTGTTAGTTCCTTTATATTTTTTTACGCCTAACATTAAGCATAGGAATGTCTAAGTGGGTTTTACTTGTTATATTACTGCAGTCTGTACATTGTTTACAGATGCAGGATCAGGATCCTCAGTGTGAGAAGGCTTCACTCAACCTGCAACGTTGGGCTACTCTGGTTCACTCAACCCACATGATCAACTCTGCAATAGGAACAAACCATTCTGTACATCTGGGTGGTAGTGTATATGCTGAAACTTTTTACATGTCAGATAATGTACATATTACCAAGTATGAAAAAACCAAACAGGGGAAGTATGCCATATGTCTTGATCAGAATGTGAAACTCTCTTCTAACCAGTTTAAGACTATTATAGCGCATCTGGACCATATTGAATATTGTGTACCAGAACTGAGCATAATCAGACCTTGCTATCTTAATGATGATCATCAGAATCAGATGGGTTATTTTCAATGTTCTGAATGCAACCCTGACCAAGAACCGGACTTGTTTGATTAAACCTTAGAGAAGATTAAATCAGCCGACATTGTCTTAGGTTGGCTCCATGTAATCACATTCTGTATGTAAAAACAATAAAAAATGCTGTGGTATGCAAGCACAAAAAAAAGAAAGGTGTTGGTCATATGTTTTTTGTTTGTTACAATGAATATGTAATGTATCTGGTGATTGGTGGCTGTAATACACAACTGATTGTGTATTGCATTGTATGTACAATTGTTTATTTGTCAGTTTGGGTGTGAGAGTCGTTTGTTCAAGCTCTGCAGCTTTCACACTTTATGGCAAGCTTCCTCTAAAAACCCAGTCTAAAATTCACTTCACTACAAAGCTTCAGACAGTTAGCATGTCTACATTTTTACAATGATTACAAATTTGAGGTGAGTTTCTTGTACTTATTGTATTGATTTATTGTATATTAGTACTAAAATGTATCATGTAGAAATGTTTAATACTATTGTACTGTTTTCAATGTATGCTACTATGGTATTGTATTTTATTCAAATGAGTAACTTCCATGTTAGATTTAGTGCATTTGATGCATTTAAGTGACATTATTGAAACATATTTCTAAAGCTTGATTTTGTGATGTCACAGGTCAAAGGTCACTCAGATGTACTAAGACAAGTTTCACCTAGGAGGTTGTGGTTATTCACAGGGTTGCATATGTTCTTGTAAGTTATTTATGTCAATTTATCATAAACGTTTGAACTAGATTTATGCATATATGGCTTACAGCAATGAGTAATGTTTAGTCATGTGATATGCTTACTATGCTGTAATATGCTGAGTTCAGATTGTAGTTCTAGAAGTTATGTTTGATTAATCATTTGTGCTTGTGGCAATGTATACTTTGACTGCATATAATAATAATGACATGATGATGATATGCTGATTATATAATTACCATATTATGAGGTATTTAATGAATTTATGTTTTATTGTAGATTCACCTGTTGTTCTACGATTGAGTGAAATAAACTTATGAAACTCAAGTGTCGACTCCTTATACTTCAACCATACGTCTCCTACAGTGAATAAGAACATTTTTCAAGAAACATCCAAGACCGTCATGGCGGATCAACTTAAGAAAACACGTGGGACAAAGAAATCCTCCATTACTAGAGCATTGAAAACCATCGAAAGATGTATCATAGAGAGAGACAAGGCCAAAGTTATGGAACAGACGGAAAAAGCGAAGAGTGCCTTTACGGAGTTTGAAGATGTACACTACAGGTACTATGATTCTCTTACTGAAGATGATGAAATTGACCAGAATGACACATATTTCACTGCTGAACATGACAAATATGTTGATGTTATGAAGAGGGCTCAGGAATGGTTAGACTCTTTGAATAAGGCAGAAACACCCAACCATGACACAAAGCCTGATGTGACCAATCAGCAAGATATTCTGGATGTCTTCAACATGCCTAGGTTGGAGATAGAAAAATATGATGGTAATCCTTTGACTTATCATTGTTTCATGGCAGCATTTGATGAAGTTGTAGGAAAGGCCAAATGTGCTGCTAAGTTTAAATTGACTCGCTTAATCCAATCCACAAAGAATGACGCATACGATGCTATTAGAAATTGCATTCTGTTAGATGGGGAAGAAGGATATAAGCAAGCGAAAGACATCCTGAAGAATCAATTTGGAAATGACTTCATTGTAACTGAAAGGATAGTGCAGGATATTCGTTGTGGCAAAGCAATCAGATCAGCAGATGATCTGCGAAAATTAGCAAATGAATTGCAAAATTGTCAGCGAACTTTATCGCTGATGAAACGCATGTCAGAAGTTGATAGCCAGTCATGCATACTTGAAATTGTATCTCGTCTTCAGCATTATTTACAGCTTCGGTGGAAACGTCATGCTATTCAATACAAAAGAGTGAAGAGCGCATATCCTGGTTTCGAGGAATTTGTCGACTTCATCTTGAATGAAGCAGAGGAAGCTACTGACCCGGTATATGGTAAAATTGGTAACAAATCTTCTGATTTCAAGTCGAGTTCTGCAAAATATCATCAGTTCAAGACATCTAACTCATTCAGTGCAGACACCAGTGGCCAAGCGAGATCCAAGTGGCAAAGACCTCCATGTGTGGTTTGTAAAGAAGATCACATAGTGTTGTACTGTAGTAAGTTCAAAGGTATGAAACCACATGAAAGACTGAAGTTGGTTGTTGATAAAGGTCTTTGTGAGAATTGTCTCAGGAGTAACCACAAGACAAGTGACTGTAGAAGCCATTACACATGTACTGTGGCATGGTGTGGCAAGCGCCACTCTAAATTTATTCATGTAGCTCAGTCTGACAATAATGCAAACTTTGAAAGTAATGATGTTAGTCAGGTTTCCAGCGCAAACACTTCAACAAGTTCAAATGTGTACTTACCTGTTGTATCGGTTAAAGTCAATGATGTTATTGATGCTCATGTTCTTTTAGATACAGGCTCCACCACTACATTCTGTTCCAGTAGATTGGCGCAGAAATTGGGTTCTGAATGTCGTAGCACTGAGTATATGTTGACAACTCTTCATGGTACAGAGAAGAAAACTTCAAAACTTGTAGAATTTGATGTTAGGACTCATGATGGAAGTACTTCCTTAAGATTGTCGGATGTTTTGGTTGTTGACAAAATTCCTGTACCCAGTTATGACATAAATGCCAAAATTTATGCTCATCTTGCAGACTTACCTATCGCACCTGGTAATAAACATGTTGACATCCTCATTGGACAGGATTATGCAGAGGCACTCATTCCGCTGGAAGTGAGGCAAGGATCCCGAGGAGAACCCTTCGCCGTCAGAACCAAACTTGGATGGTCTGTCAATGGTCCTGCTCATCACGTATCATCCAAATGTACATCGGCAATATCACATTTTGCAAGCGAATTTTTCTTGGATCAAAGAGTAAAGAAGATGTGGGATATTGAAAATGAAAATTTCACCAATTCTGGTTCAATGTCTGTTGAAGATAAGAAAGTTCTGGAATTGTGGGATGATAAGGTGAAGAAGGTGGATGGACACAATGAACTTCCCATACCCTGGAAGAGTAATGTATACATACCAAACCATGTGCATATGGCAACTAGCAGACTGAAATCCCTCACAGCCAATTTAGGGAAAAGAAATCTGATGTCAGAGTATGATGAAGAAATGAAGAAACCAATAATTAATGGCTATGCAGAAAGTGTACCTGATGATCAAATGTCCTGTGATAAAGTGTGGTACTTACCCCATCATGCAGTTGTTACAGAGAAGAAACCAGAAAAAACACGGATCGTCTTCGACTGTGCAGCCAAGTGTGAGGGAGAATCTCTAAATGACAAGTGCTACCAAGGACCGGACTTGAACAACAAGCTTCTTCATGTTCTTCTGAGATTTCGTCAATACAGATATGCAATCATGGCCGACGTAGAGGCAATGTACTATCAAGTGCTCATACCTCAAGAAGATCGTGATGCTCTTCGCTTTCTGTGGTTTGGTGCAGATGGCAACATCCAGCATCTTCGCATGACAAGACATGTCTTCGGAGGTATATGGTGTGCAGCAAGTTCAACATATGCTCTGAGAAGAGTACTGTATGATACTGTTAATATTGATCCTGCTGTAGTTGATACTGTACTGCATAGTTTCTACGTTGATGATTGTTTGAAATCTGTGGCCAGTAGAAATGAGGCTGTTGCTGTTATCAAAGGTACCACAGAAATCCTGAGTTGTGGTGGATTCAAGCTTACAAAGTTCGTAGTGAATGATGAGAAGATATTGAGACATGTCGCCACAGAAGACAGAGCAAAGGAGGTCAAGGAACTCAATAAAGATGCCAAAAGCAAAGCTCTTGGGGTTCAATGGTCAGTGGGAGATGACAATTTCTACTTTGATGTGAATGTTCCAGATTCTTGTGATGTAACCAGACGTCATATCCTCAGTGTTGTATCATCTGCATATGATCCCATTGGATTGGTCAGTCCAGTTTTCCTGCGTGGTCGACTCATCTTTCAAGAAGCGACTATACTTCAACTCTCCTGGGATGAAATTGTGCCTTTTGATCTGCAACAAAAGTGGTATGTTTGGCTTCAAGATTTAGCAAAGTTAAGCAATTTCAAATTTCCCAGATGTGTGATGCCATTCGATGAAGCAGATGTGGTGTTGGAGTTGCATAACTTCAGCAATGCCAGCAATAAACCTTACGGCTGCTGTACCTACCTGAGGTGCATAGACAAACAGGGCAGGATCTATACCTCATTGTTGATTGCAAAGTCTCGAGTAGCCCCTCTGAAAAGTGTCACAATCCCACGCTTGGAGCAACAAGCAGCAGTTATGGCAGCTGAGATCGACCATATGTTGCGAAGTGAACTGGATTTGGGACTTGCAAGGTCATACTTTTGGGTGGACAGTGAAATTGTCCTCAAGTATATCATGAATGAGTTTAGAAGATTTCATGTGTATGTCAGTAATCGACTGAGTGTTATCCATAAACTTTCCAGTCCTGATAAATGGTTGCACATCTCTGGCAAGCAGAATCCTGCAGATGTTGTATCTAGAGGTGAACATGCAGATGGCCTTGATATGAAGCTCTGGTGTCAAGGTCCTGAATTCCTGAAACTGTATAAGAACGAGTGGATTGTTGATAAAACGGGAGCTGCTTGCTTAGTGAGGCCAATTGCAAAGGTGGTTCTCTTAGAAGGTGTTGGGTGAATTGTGGTGGTTTACATTGTATATCTGATTGTCGGATTTGTACTCCATGTGGTGTTTGATATTATTATTTGTGAATTTTGGATCACATGTTATATAATTTTCGGTTGTTGTAAATTTATAACAACTTTGTAATTCTGTGTAAAATACTCACCTATTATTGTACTTAGTTTTAGCTAGAGCTTCAGATCATGAGTTGGATCCTGTAGGGATCCAATGTGGGGAGTGTAATACACAACTGATTGTGTATTGCATTGTATGTACAATTGTTTATTTGTCAGTTTGGGTGTGAGAGTCGTTTGTTCAAGCTCTGCAGCTTTCACACTTTATGGCAAGCTTCCTCTAAAAACCCAGTCTAAAATTCACTTCACTACAAAGCTTCAGACAGTTAACATGTCTACATTTTTTACAATGATTACAAATTTGAGGTGAGTTTCTTGTACTTATTGTATTGATTTATTGTATATTAGTACTAAAATGTATCATGTAGAAATGTTTAATACTATTGTACTGTTTTCAATGTATGCTACTATGGTATTGTATTTTATTCAAATGAGTAACTTCCATGTTAGATTTAGTGCATTTGATGCATTTAAATGACATTATTGAAACATATTTCTAAAGCTTGATTTTGTGATGTCACAGGTCAAAGGTCACTCAGATGTACTAAGACAAGTTTCACCTAGGAGGTTGTGGTTATTCACAGGGTTGCATATGTTCTTGTAAGTTATTTATGTCAATTTATCATAAACGTTTGAACTAGATTTATGCATATATGGCTTACAGCAATGAGTAATGTTTAGTCATGTGATATGCTTACTATGCTGTAATATGCTGAGTTCAGATTGTAGTTCTAGAAGTTATGTTTGATTAATCATTTGTGCTTGTGGCAATGTATACTTTGACTGCCTTAAGATATAATAATAATGACATGATGATGATATGCTGATTATATAATTACCATATTATGAGGTATTTAATGAATTTATGTTTTATTGTAGATTCACCTGTTGTTCTACGATTGAGTGAAATAAACTTATGAAACTCAAGTGTCGACTCCTTATACTTCAACCATACATCTCCTACAGTGGCTATGAACCTCTATAACACACTAGATGGCGTGTGTGTGTGTGTGTGTGTGATGCTACCATGTTATATGAGACCCTTGATAACTGTGCAGGATCAGTGTATCTTGAGACATGGAGTTAAACGGAAGTCATCTGTCCACACAGAGCTCTGTGTCATCAGACAAGTGGTTTGTTTTAGGGCGTGCTGTCCCAAAAAGTCAAATTGTCTTTCTGAGTCAGATTATAATCCTCTACACAGTTATTATCACATCAATCATCAATCTGTCCATAGGAAACACATCTGAAACTTGGTTAATTCTGGTCAGCACATGCATTGGTGCAGTACACCCAAATCCTCGGATCAAATCAGTTACCAGAGTACCACTCAAACCTGCACAATCTTTACCACACATCAGGTCACAAGATCAACCAGAGGTATGAAAACAAAATATGGAGGGCCAAGAACTGGATGATTATCTGTCAGCCATTTACTACTCACCAAAATCCCCTGCAAGTTATTATGGAGCGGAAAGGTTGTGGGAGTACATCAAAACAAGAGAGGATTACCCAACTGGTCTACACCTGTCAGATGTAAAGAACTGGCTTAAAGAACAAACCACTCACACAATACATACCAACCCCAAATCACAGTTTCCTACTGAAAGGATAATAGTTGAATATCCTGATGCACAGTGGGACTGTGACCTGTTACAGTTGTCTAGCCTGTCAGAGTACAACAATGGCTACAAATTTTTGCTTGTATGTATCGACCTGTTTTCTAGGTACCTCTGGGTGCGACCTTTGAAAACCAAGAGGACAGCTGAAGTTGCTGATCAGTTCAAGGACATCATATCACAAGGTAGACAGTGTGAAATTCTTCGCACAGATCAAGGGAAGGAGTTTGTTGGGTCAGTCTTCCAAGGACTATTGAAAGAACATGGTATTTCCCATATGTTGGCCTATGGTGCCCACAAGGCCTCCTATGCTGAACGTGTCAACAGGTCTATTGAAGACAGACTGTATAAATATTTCTATGAAAAACAAACGTTTAAGTATGTGGATATATTAAATGACATAGTATGGTCATACAACAACACCAAGCACTCTAGCACAGGAATTGCTCCTGCTGAAGTGAATAGAGAGAACACGTGGGACATTTATCAGCGCCTGTATATTCCTGAACTTAACAAAAGAGCTAAGAACAGACCAGAATATTCATTTCAAGTAGGAGACCTGGTGAGACTTAGTCTCAAGAGCTCTCCCTTTGACCACGGATACCTAGAGCGTTGGACAGAGGAACTCTTCGCTGTGTGTCAGCAACTTCCATCGCACCCACCAAGGTACAAAGTGCAGGATTTGAAAGAGGAAGTTGTAAAGGGGTCGTTCTATGAAGAGGAACTGCTGAAGGTCAATGTAGAACATCCTGATGACATTGTATACAAAATAGAACACGTGTTGTCAACCAAAACCATTAGGGGAAAGAAATTAAGCCTCATTAAGTGGTACGGATACAGTGACAAATTCAACAGCTACATCCCCACAGAGAGTATCCAGGAGTATATTGGTAAATGATGTACGTGTACGCCTCCAGCGACCAGAGTGACGCATTTTTTCACGGAAATTCTCCTACAGCATTCAGAGTGAAGCTTCCACGTCGACTGCACATGAGTCCTGCAACACAGTGGAGCCTGGCTATCATGGACATTGATTTACCAGAGTTGACAGATGGTTACAAACCAAGTTTTATCACAGTTAACACCAATATATGTGAAACCAGTTTTATAAATTGCTCACAGGCCCCTATTTTACAAAGACTGTATTACAACCAGCTAGTAACTAACAAGCCCCACATATTTGACCATCTGCGCTACATACCGATTACGGCAGACACCTTAGAGTCACTCAGCATCTATTTAGTGGACAGCAGTGGTGCAAGACCCTCATTCAAAGACGGACACTCAAGCTGCACACTACATATAGAGAAAAGTGAGTGACTGATTTTAGGGGAAAAAATAACACTACAAAATGGCTAACACATCCTATTATGCAACCGACGGGGGTTTCGATTATGAGACCTTTCTGGACCATTTTATGAAACAAGCAGAGGGGGAAAATAAACCCATGCTTGTACACAACATGACCAATGCAGTAACTTTCCAAAAGTCAGACAGTAGTGGACGGGGGCGCATTGTTCTTATTAACACACGCAAAGACAACAACAAGCTGGCTATGGGGTCATCTGTTGCTAAACTGGAGGTAATAGACCCTGCCGAAGGCGCCAGGAGAAGGGCAGTTGCCGAAGTGCATGATAAAGAACGTGAAAGCACAGCTGCTGGTCATTCCACAAGCAGCAAGAGGAAGAGGAACACCTCTCCAACTCCACAGAAGAAGAAGAAGAAAGCTGCAAAGAAATCTGGCACTAACCACACTGGTGACATATTTGATGATTAGCATTGGTTACTTTTCAAAACACCTGTAGCACTTAAGCATGAGTGAAACACTTCTGGCAGATGCCTATGTAGGCTACCCTGAGGAACTGGCAATATTTGAGAAACCTATTCAGAATGTGGGTGTTAAGAGATGCCACTGTACCACTTTTTACCCTGTAAATGATTATTCTAATCAAGGTGTGATTCAATTTGCAATTCAAAACAACTCATCATCCTATATAGATCTAAGGAAGACTCTCCTAAATGTAACATGTAAGATCGTAGCCCGTAATGGTGACGTTGTAAAACCACCAATTGGTGGAGCAGCCACCAGTACGCAGAGCAGTACCAGTGCTGGTGCCGGCACTGAGGGTGCCAGTGCCGTAGCAGAAAGCAAAACGAAGGCTCCTGAAGCAGAGGAAGGGGTTAAAAGAGGTATTGTAGGAGTAGCGAACAACTTCATGCATAGCATGTTCAGCCGTGTTGATGTTGCACTGCAGAACAAAGTGCTCACCCATGCAGACCAGGCATACCCCTATCTAGCTTACTTTAAAGCACTGCTGTACACACCAAAAGAGCAACAAGATACAACACTACAAGCTCAGATTTTTTATAAGGACACACAGGCCTTTTTACATGATAACAATTGGTGGTTTGGGGACAATGCTGCCTTGAAAACAAGGAGTAAGTTTTTTGAAAATTCCAGGGAAGTTGACATGACAGGACATCTTTACAGTGATGTCCTTGACATCAACAGGTTTATCCCGTATGGCATACCCTTAAATGTCACCCTCTACCCTAGTTCACCAGACTTCTGTCTGATGTCTCCTGACAGTGACAGTGCACAATTCAAGATTGTCATAACCAAGGCGTCATTAAGTGTGTGCATGGTAGATGTGAACCCTGTAATATTAACCTCTCATGCTGCAACACTGCAGAAAAAACCTGCAATTTTCCCATACACTAAAACAATGGTGAAAAAGTTTACACTGGCACATGGTGTGTTCAGTGGTGAAGTAAATGACCCTTTCTCTGGGGCAGTACCACATGAGATGGTGTGTGCTCTGGTTTCTGATTCTGCCAATCATGGACAGTTGAAGGAAAACCCTTTTCTGTTTGAACACAACAACCTTAATTTCATTCAAGTTACCGTGGATGGGCAGGATATGACTCAGGCGCCTTTACAGCCTCATTATGGAGAGAAACCGGAAGAGGGGATGTATATTGATGCATACAATACTCTGTGTGGTATGAATGGCCTTGATGAGAGTACCCCGGTATCACGTAAAGAATTTCCACAGGGTTTTTGCTTCTACAGGTTTGTTGCAGAGGCCATCCCCGGCGGTAACGATGACGTCATCCCTTTGAAACGTCATGGCAACATGAGAGTGTCTGTGAAATTTGAAAAGCAGCTAACACAGCCCACCACACTAATTATCTTTGCAAAATTCCCAGCAGCCTTAAAAATTGATAAAAACAGAGCCGTACATGAGGTGTGACCAGTCCACGGTTTGGCGTCACAGAGGCAGGTTCGTTTTATCAGCACACCACCATGGAAGCCAGTGATAAATGTGTTGTACCCTTCGATTTACCTAAGAATTTTTTAATTGTGGGGGCTTCCCAAAGTGGGAAGACGTTTTTCATTCAACAGTTATTGCTACAACATAAACAGATGTTCAAACCAAACCCCAGTAAAATTATTTACTGTTATACAGCATGGCAGGATAAATATGACATTCTGGAAAAAGAACTGGGGGGTCTTGTCGAGTTCAGATCAGATATTCCAACATGTGAAGAACTCACAGCTATTTGGCAGGAGACAAACAAGGAAACAGTTCTTATTCTTGATGATAAAATGAGCAGTCTCAATGACACAGCATCCGGAAATTCGGTTGTTGACATAGTGTGTGTTTTATGTCACCACTGTCATGTGTCATGTATAATCACTCTGCAAAACCTTTTCCATGCTAGCAAGGCTGTAAGAGAGATCAGTCTGAATTCTCAGTATATATGTCTTTTTAGGAACAACAGAAGTGCTAGACAGGTGACCACTCTGGGTAGTCAGGTCTTTCCAGGTCAAACGCAGTATTTCATGAACAGTTATGACCTAGCAACAGCCAAAAATTACGGGTACATAATTGTGGATCTCTCCTCAAATATTGACAGTAGACTCAGGTTGAGAAGTGCCATCTTTCCAGGTGAAGAAACCATTGCATATCTCCCTAAGAAATGAATGTCATCAAGAGCAATATTGTGTTTCTGCAAGCCATTGGTACTCTACCGGAAGCCCAAGTTAAGGAATTACTCAAAACAGCAGACAGAGCACAGGCTGTTGCGATAGCAGAGGTAATTAAAAATGTCCTTGCCCGTGTCATCAGACTGCCACCAGACTATAAAGAGAAGCTGAGGAAACACAAAGACACCATTCGCACCATTGCAGACAACAAGGTAACACTCAAGGAGAGACAGGAAGCTCTTGCTGCTTCCTCTGACATTGTTTCGCTACTAATAAAAGGTGTCCTAAAAAGGTTGCTGACCTTGGCAAAATAATAACAATGGCCGAAGAACACGTAGTGTTACCACGTGAACGTTACAACAGACTGATGCAGCAGTTAACAAAGCAAAGTCATGGAGAGAGCTCTGCTGAGCATCACAACACAGAAAACGAGGTCAGAAAAATGTCTGCAGAGAAAAACAGTCAGGAAACAGGGGACCTAGATCTAACCGCCGAACGCAGCAATGGGGATGGACCCACAGCCAATAACAACACCACAAATGGAAGGGGCAATACCTCAGCCGTAAATCACAACAACACAAGAACAAGGGATGATGTCACAGCCGTAAAGAAAATTGGTGAAACGGATACAACAACAACAACAACACTGGAGCCTCCAGGAATCACACCAGAAGACATTAAAAAACTGCTTGCAGGAGGGCGCAGAAAACAGACTACAAGAAAGAAAAAAGAAGTACCAAAGAAATCAAAGAATCAAAGGAAAAAACTGATATGAAAGACACTCAGAAAAAGAAAACACTCAATAAAACCCTTCAAAGGATTAAAAAAAACTGGCTGTCCTTTGAGTAGCATATTAGAGAACCTGAAGTTGCACTGTATATAATATATAGAACCCATATATATATATATATATATGTTCATTATAATAAGTAGTTTCACTGTGCAAATGTGTATATGCATGTGTATGTAGTATAACAATAAAAATAGTATCAGGACAAATCTAGTTGTTTGTTTTTATGAGTGAAAACTTGTGTTGCTTAACTAAAAACAAAAGAAAAACAAAAAAGCACACAAAAACAGTCATTCTTAAGTCGTATGGGTCGTAGAAAAAAACCATCTGTAACAGTCACGAGGATTACCAGTCAGTTGAGAAATGGGGGGAACACAAGTTAGGGTTTTTTGTGGGTAGAACTCTACAAAAAGCAGTCATGACAAAAAATTTGTTAATACAAGAAACAAAATTAAAAAGTCCAACTCCGGAACCAGTCTAGGAAAGTTCCATCATGTGGTGATCATGTGAAACGTTTGTCACCGGTTTTACCACACCAACCATTGGATAAAACTTCGAGCGATTGTAGCGCCCCTGGTGTGCGGAGTCAAGACACACTGTCCATTGGTTGACAGTCCTGCACACTACATATAAATAAGGGGTGCGGGCTCTTACTCGTCCTCTTGCTTAGCCCTTTTCGTTTCATCAAGAGGCACATTTTTGTTTCAACTTTTGAACTTTTTCGTTTCACCATTTCGAACCATTTAAAGGATGGCAAGGCAGTTCTACAGCAGCAGCGGAACGCTTGTGAGAGGCCGTTTCCTGTGGTTAGGGAACTGGGACATAGGAAGTTCATGGTCCTTTAGAAATTTCAAGGAAAAGTGAAGCTACATATTCGTAATTACGTTCTGGAGGAGGAGGAATTCGTTTTGATCCCAACAAAACGTGGGGTGACACTCGACAAACAACAAACCAGAGACCTCATCGCTGGTGTTAAAGACATGCTGAAAGTTGTCAAACGAGTAAGTAACTCTCTCATCCATTCTTTCATTCTTTCATTCATACATTCATTCATTCATTCATTCATTCATTCATTCATTCGAACATTCATTTACTCATTTCCATGCACTCTCTCATTCACTCATTCACACATTCAGTCATACAATCATTCGTTCACTCACTCGTTCATTCATGCATTCACGCATTCAGTTCAGACATTTGTTCAACCAGTGAAAGTTCTTTTGTTCTTTTTGCAAACTTTTTGACTTTTTTATTATGGTAATGCATGAAAAATTTTATACGATTATGTATGCCACTGGTGAATATAATTTTCTGCTTATTCACGCAATATAAATGATTGACAAAAAAAAAAACTACAAGTATGTATATGCACTGCATAACACGTCTATACGTTAATGTTGAAGCATGAAGAATGAATTCTGTCATTCCTGCACGTGTTCACGTGCTTGATATCCTGTTACCTTTATCCATACTCCCTTACACGCATTCGGTAATTATAAAATAATTGTTTAAGTTTTTGTGTTCTGATGAAGTGATGTATTTTTATTAATACTATATGAAAAATGAAACTGAGTAAACAAAAAGAAAAAGTCCGATCCGTGAGAAGCCATACTGTGCACATTTACCTATGCGTTTGTTTTGTTTTTAACATAATTCCGTAACTGAACCCTTTTTGATCTGTGTTACATTGTTTTCAGGGCAAATCTGATGAAAGCGAGGATGAAGTGTTCTATAACGAATCCCGGTTGAACAATCAGGAGTCTGGGGTGGACGATGACACACCAGTAGATGATGATTCTCCTCTTGAGGAAACTGCTGGAGATGACAGCAAAGAATTCGTGCCGGCGGAACTTAAGATGCACCTGGGTAAAAACCTGTTCGCCGTGGCTAAAAAGCAGTACGGATCGGTTGATATCAGGCACTACTTCTTCACAAACCAGTCCCTCAAATCGTTACACCCAACAAGAAAGGGCATAAACCTGTCCAGTACAGAGTTTTCAACCTTAGTGAACCAGATCCCTTCTCTGGAAAACAAGTGGTCGGGCCTGAAAGAGCTCCCAGAGTGCTCTGTAACGCATTACAATGAGATGCAGCAGTTGAGGTGTAACCATTGCACTCCAAGTCCAAACCAAAATGATAAAGAAGGGGCAACCAGAGCCAGGCATGAGGACGACCTCGACGACATCGAAGACGAAACAACACCATCAAAAGCGTCAAAAAAAACAAACAAAAGGAAACCGGTAAATCCCATTCTTGTCTCTTCGGACGAGGGCAGCGCCACCGAGGAAGACCCCAAATGCTCGCCACCTTTGATTGTGGCAGGGCGTCCACCCTGTAAGTCCGACGTTAAGTCCCAAGCCAAATGGTTGAGTGCGAAGAAGTCCAAACTCTCCACCAAGATTGGAGAGTGAAGCGCTGAGTCTTTTTTAAAAAAAAAAACCTGTCTCATGAGATGCGTGGAATCGAATGTGTTGGAATGTAATATCTGCATTCCAGTGTATAGGGTGTTTTAATTGAAAAGGGCGAAACATCCTGATACAACAGGCTTGTAAAATGCACCACGTTTTTGCCATAGCAGCCGTGTAACACTAGACAATATTTTTACGGCGTTCAAAAACGTGTAAACAAACTGTATGACTCTAAAAACAAAAAGCATAATGTCTCGAACTCAAGAACTACACATTGCTGTTTTCTGTTTCAGCACATGGTAACTGATATTAGTCCGTGTATCAAAGGATTACACAGTTAATCTGCATTGTTTGGTTGTTTTTTTTTTTTTTTTATGGTACAAGATAACTGTCAAGGCAAAAAAGCAAGACCCTAGGAGTAAATCAGTAATGCAAGCCACTGCTATATATTAAATTAACACTTGTTTATTTGGTGGAGTCTTTTTAAAAAGAAGAAAATGAACATGTTTGTGAACAAGTAAAAAAAACCATTGGTTTAATGACACTCAACAGATAGAGCTTTTAAAAATGTAAACTGCTTGCTTGTTTTTTTGTTTGTTTTTGTCATGTAACAATAAAAAGATATTTTTATACCTATAGCACTATGCTAAAATGAATACAAGTTGTGCTTGTTATTATTACATGTGTATACAGTAAGATATATATGTGTGAGAAAAATAGCAACATATGGTGAACTTCCGAGCTCATCATTATCAATGTCTGCTTCAGGCATCCATATACAGATTTTTCTGGTTGTCTAAGTTACTGCCGGTGTACACACAAGTTGTACACATGCGTCTGTGTGGAGTAAAATACACCTTGTGTACACTCCGATTTCTTATCCTTACGTCTGCCTAAATCACACAGTAGTTTGTAACATACATAAAACAAAAATGAGATAGTTCTATGGAAGTAAAAACAAAAAAAATCAAGCACAAAGCAAAAATTTGTAGTGTTGTGTGAGTGAACTTGTGCATTTTGAACACGTGACCATTCACGAAGAAAAATATTGTGTAACAATTGATGAATTACCTATCTCATCGGCACCTCTGCCAACCTCAAGAAAAAAAACAAAGACATTCTATATATATATATATATATATATATATATATGTATAAGTTACGTATAAGCTGCGTATACATAGCATTGTATGGACTCCAGAATTGTTATCCTAACATTACCTCAGTCGTACAGCAGATTAAACGTGCATGAAGGTTTAACAAACACAGAACAAATAATAGTGTATGGGTTGTTAAAACATGAGTGTTGGGGCCTGTGCTCATGTGTAACATTGTGTGGCCTCCAAATTCTTATCCTTACATCTGCCTCGGTCAAGGGGGGCCTTTAAGTGTATCTGCTGGTAACAAACATAGAACAAGCCGTAGTTTTATGGCTGTAAGCGTTATTTTAAAAACTGATTGAGGTCTAAAATTCTGATCATTACATCTGCCACAGGTATCTGGTCTATGAACAGAGTGCACAAGACAATTTTTTAAAAAACAGTCCTACCCGTTTTATTTTAAAATAAAACAAAAAGCGTAATTTTACAACTCATAACAATCCAGTTAGAATACAATGACGTCACTTAACAGACGGCGTGGGAATTTCCTAATTAAGGCCTCTAGTTGGTAACGCTTCAACAGGCGTGCACGTGGAAAAAAAAATTGCATTTTGTTATTCACTGTACAGTCTACAGAGAGAGAGAGAGCACTTGCATGCGAACGAGTTCTGGTTTTTTCATGAAGTACACGTTTGAGTGCGGGGTGTGTACGTGCACACCCCTGAACAAGGGTGGGTTTCACGTAGATTGCTCTGGCCAGGAGGACCTCCCTACGATTCCTCTGGAGACCTTCCCTTCCGTTGTTCAGAGCGGCGTCAAAGAAGTTGACATGAGGGGAACCATCTTCTGCAATGACGGAGTTCCCGGCTCCCAGTGGCCTTTCAGCGTCGACTGCGGGCTCGGCGAAGTATTCTCGCCTTCCACAGCTGCAGGAACACTGGCTTTTGATGAGGTCAAAGAGAGCGACTTAGTCGGCACAGCTTTGGGTGGCCTTGCCCTCAGCCTCGTGGTTCTGGGTGGCGTTGTACTGGCTGTCATCCTTTATAAAGTGAATATTTTTCTTTGAGTTTTTTATTTATTTTTTTACACTCACTGTCATTATGTGCAACAGTGTCTTTCATGTATAACTTAAGCCTGTCTAACAATTTTCTGCATGTGTTTTTTCTTGTCTAGAGAGATGCAGCTCTGCGTAGGCGTTTCACGCAAATAGGCCTAGACAACATCGAGGCCTTCGTAAATGGCGCTGGAGCCGATCGACTCAGACAGATGTAAGTGGTAACATTAGTTCTTTTCTGTTCAATGTATTTCGTCTTTCAAAACCAAAAAAAAAAAAAAACATGAAACAATGCTGATTTTTTTTTCCAGTCTGACTGCAGAAATAGGCAGAGTGACGGGAGCCTTGGCCCTGCTAGTACAGAGTAACCCCAACCAATGCCTACCGCAACAGCCGAGCTTCCACCCGCAGCAGCCACAACCTACACCTTGTGTGCCTGGTGCCACCCCCGTCAGACCGCCTCCAGTCCCCAACCGCCCGCCAGGCGGCCGAGGAAGCGGCACTCCTCGTCAAGGTACCCCTGGGCCCGAGGTAGGCATTAGGCTTCAAAACCTAAGGATGTCGGGAGCCTCCGAGAGACCACCACCACCGCCGCCTCCAGTAAAACTTCAGAACGCCAGTACTGGCTGTGACGACGATGACACGGAGTCAATGGGGTCTACTCAGAGTCACTCCGAGCTTAAGTGAATTGCTCAAGAATTTTTTGTTTTTGTTTAATTTTGCTCTCTGTCATTTTTTCAGATATATAAAAGCAACTGAACCATGTGTCCTTGTTCATCTGATGTGTTTTTGTGCAGGTTTCCCCTACCAGAAGCTCACCTTGTTCTCTGAGGCACTATTGTGAAAAGAAGGCTGTGACCTACATGAGCTGCAGCAGCTGTAGCAAGATGTGCTATTTTTAGCATTAAAGTTGAGCCCTCTTCTTAGGGGCAAAAGTGTATGCAGAGACATCTATACTCGTGTGTACGTCGTGGTTTGTTGTTAACCAGAAAAGTAACTAATTATTATCCGAAGATAAAAACCAAGAGCTAGCAATGTTCTTTGTATGGTGAAAACTCAATCATGTTCGAGTTTTGCAGGGCGTAATGACTTTTTCAAACGGTTAAATAAGCTAAAGATGAAGGTTTGAGAAATGCGTTATGCTAATATGGTGAACCATGAACGACATAGCATCGGTGCTAGTGGTATAAATAGCAAGAGTAGAATATTTAACAATTGGCCCGAGTATTCACACATCATCTGTATTCCACTGCTGGCATTCATATGGTTTCTCACCCGTGCGTGTCCTGCTGTGCAATCAGATATCGAATGACACGTGGTACTGGTACAGGTGTCGGTCAGGTTGGTTATCGAGTGCAAAATGGTCTCCAGATAATCTTGTATGATAAAAAAAAAAAGTAATCGTTCACATCGTCCATGGACGTAAAATGCATCTTCCTTCCTTCCTTCAGCAGTGGAGCAGGGGTGTGGGGGTGCTTGGTGCCTTTTGTTTTTTTTCAATCGCTAAAAAACAAAAAAAAGCACTTTATATTTAAAAATACAGCCTCCTTCATTTTGTTTTTGACCAACAGCTGTCAGTGTCTAAGATGTCATATATATATATATATATAAAAGGCTTAGGGCTTTACGTCAACACTACATGTTATGAACTAAAACTGCGTGGACGTCTGCTGTATAAATAACTGTAAGAAAGTGCTTAAAACAGGGCTGGACGTTTCACACAGGGGTACTGGTTGTTATGGTAATAAAATAAAAACAAATCACATCCCCTTACTAAACGCAAAAAAATCCTGAAAGCTGATGGTGGACGTAATCTTCGCTGATTCTCCAGTGGCAAGAACAAAAAAAAAAAAAACCCAACATGTACGTGTTATGTATATAAATACAAAATATCTACTCCTCTAAGCAGTCTGGCAGCAGTGGTACTCTGTATGGAACTCTACAAGCGTTAAAAAACATATATGTATGACAGTTTTTAGTTTTGAACAGCAAATGCACGCGTCCTGCAACGCCATCTATAAACACGCGTTTGATATTACGCTAGTACTACGAACCATGATCAAGACTGTCTGGACGCTTGTACAATAAATAGCAATACGAATGAGTTATAAAATGGGCCGGGCGTTTCACACCGGGTACTCGTTGCTGTGCTTTGTAAAAATAACATTAAATAAATAAAAAATGACACCCATGAAAAAATAAATTGGTAACGCTTCAACATGCGAGCAGACTTCGCGCCTTACTGAAAGTTGTAGTCCGTCGTAACCACCATTGGTCTTCAACGGAAACTGGGGGGGATGGGGTAATACATAAAAAAAGAAAAACACATGCATACTATGTAGTCTAGCAGCAACGGTACCCGGTGTGGGATGCTCGAAGCCTTTTGGTTAAAAATTGATATATATTTGTTTTTTAATACATACATGACACCTCTAGCATCACGCCTCGCGCATCATCATTATCAGCAACGCAGGCGGCTTCGCCGCCTGCGCCTTTGCCGCGCGGCAAAATGCGCCGCGCGGCAAAATGCGCCGCGCGGCAAAAAGAATCGGGCGGTAACACGTGCCGGGCGGTAACACGTGCCGGGCGGTAACACGTGCCGGGCGGCAACAAGTGCCGCTGCAAAAAAAAAAAAAAACAGGTGACGCTGTGATTCGTGTGACGGTTGAATCGTCTTGCGTCCCTTTGCTGAAACTCTTTCATTTACAACAACAACCAAAATTTTTATGGAGCAGAAACAGTTTTTTTTTTATATATATATATATATACATATATTAGCACGCACAGTCAAATACTACAAAACACAACATCTGGTATAGAATACACATATATATTACCGATATAGTCAAATACTACGAAAGCATCATGCTATGTAGAATGTGTGTATATATTACCGATACAGAGGAACGTTACAAAAAAAAACTACTATGCTAGGTAGAACATTACAGACAAAAGAAAACACACCGTTTTCAAAAACCCATAGTGCATCATCTTATTTAAGTGCAGAAAAACGACAAAATAAAAAGTCACAACTTCTTTCCTGAACACGAATCAGTAAAACTCAATACACTTAAAAAGTTGTAAGTCTAGTTTCTGTAGAGTTAGCAGTTTCATCATCGTTATCACTGAAACCTGTGCGCCACAGTCCACAGTATTTTACACGTTGACGACGTCGACGGGGATTGTAAATCGATTCTTCATCGTCCTCTGTCTTTGCTCTGAACCGTAAAAACTTTACGCCCATCATTATCGTCTGCAAATATTCACAAAACAGATATTTACTGTAAAGAAAAACGAAAACCTGGCATGCGTGTTAAGTTACCGAGAAAAAATTTTTTTTTTGCACCATTCACCTTTGCGCAAATGTACACGACAACTAGGAGCATACAGCATGTGTCCACAGATACGTCGAAATTAAACTTGAAGGGCCATAAATGGGCGTCACACTCCACCATTGTGTCAGCTTCAGGAGGGAGCGGATCATGCGCTGTCAATGTGGTGGTGTGTGTAAAAGGTGACACTGCTCTCCTGTCTGTGAAGTCTCTTGCTTTGGGTGTGTTTTTGGTGCTGAGAGAGAAAGCCCTGGAGGTGCGTGTTGTTCGGGGTTGATTAGTAAGTTGATGAGTGCTTGGAAAATCCATTCTCTCTTGTGTTGTGCTGGGAGGGTGCGTGATTTGATGGGTGGTTGTAAACTCCACTTTCTCTCCCCTGGTTGCTGTCGCAGTGCTTCCTTCATCCTTAGAACGCTCCGCTGCTGCTGAAGTTGCCGATGTTGCAGTACCTTGGTACGGTTCAGTGTCTTGTGCTGTTGACCAATCTGCATTTTCAAAAGACCAACAACATAAAAGTGAAAGGTATTTTTTTTTTTTTTTTTGTAAGCATACACGCAAAAATTTTTTTTTTCAGTATATCAATATGGCAAGACTCTCAATAAATACAGACAACAAAATGCTCCGGCTTACCTTGTTCATCAATGCATACAATCAATGGATGGTTGTGGACGTTATGATGGTGTTGACCTTCCTTGCAGTACAGCGTACCGGTCATATCAACTTTCCCAATGATTTCGGCTAATTTAGCTGAAAAATCTGGTACTCTAGTGAGGAGAGGTGATTTTCTACATCCTGCGAACAGTTCACCGTTTCCCGTGTAACTGCAGAAACATACATCAAACAGGTTTTTCTCCGTTATTGTACCGCAGGAGAAACGGTATGCACCCTGTGTTGTACATATGTATACATGCAACACGAAAGTAAGGCTAATGAATGTATACATAATGTGTCCTGCCATTGTTCTGCTTCTGCTGTGAGGTGTGACCGTTTGTGCTCATGCGCAATAGGTCACCTTATCAGAGCTGACTTTTCTGCTTTTTGGCCCTTTTGGCTTCACATGATACAACAATACGGAACTATGGATATAATCTGCACAAGTTGGTGTAACAAAAAACCATCTTTTTTTTTTTTGGTCTGGTGATACATGTTGCTAAAACTTATCTTGTTATCTGTCTAGTGTTTTACACTGCTCTGCATAACTACAAACCAAAAAAAAATGCACAATATGAGGCGATTTACAATGTGTTATTAATACAATAATCATATCCTTACATAACACATATACATTACATAGTTACAAGAAATATATACACACGGTGAACTTTCAAAGAGTTTGACATGCAGGCAAACAATAGGGAATCTATACAACCCAATAATCTGTTATCCAAGGCTACATATTATATATATATATATATATATATATATATATATATTTAAAACACACACCATAGCATTGTGAAAACATGTTTTGCAGTGTGATGATATAGTCTGCAATTTTCAATAACCATAGGGAAAGCTCTTGAAACTGTCACAGGTAACAACACGTTTTGTGAACACCTTCCTAAAAGTCTTTGTATAGGGTCTATTGTAAACAATGCCCTGATGCTTCACTCTTGTTATCTGCTTTGCTGGAGGAAGTTTGATTTCGTGGATTGTGTCCATCATGACCTGTTTCATTGAATCAAAGTCTATGATCTGACTATTCACATAGTTGAGAGTGATACCTTTAACCTTGCTAACACAGGAGTCATTGCTAAGCTTGTAACTGTAACTCTTTGGACCAGTGGACAGGAAAGTTTTAATGTGCATGCCTTCTGGTAACTCATTGGTGAGCTCACCCAGAAGGTCCCCTGTTTCCAAGACTTCATTTTCACCCTTTTTTTGAATGAATATGACAGAATCGGTGTCAAAATACAGGGTTTGAGCCCAGGTTTTTTCGAGAATACTGAAAAGGTGGAGGCGCGCCAGAGACGTTGTAAATGTGCCTATAATCTCGTTTTTGAAAGTGTTCTCTTCCTCGAAGGTCTCTGCAGATTTCAACTCTACAACAAGCACTTCCGGTGAAATGATGTGGAAGTTTGTTACAACCTTAGTTGGATCATTTCTGATTTTGGTGAATTCAGCTTTTGTCTTAATGTACTGTGTACGGGGGAGGTCACTGCGCTGAATAAATTTGCCCCACAAAGTGTTTGCATACAACTTGGACACCAGTCTTAGGGAGGGGTTGTATTTTATTTTGTCTTTCTCAAGCAGTATCCCCTGCTTCTCGTGATAATACTGTATGTATCTGTCTTTGTCTTCCTCTGACTCAACCCAGCATGGGTAACCTGAGGCCTCCTGCTTAACTTTCAGGAACATTTTAACATATTCCTGAAAAATGTTGCAGTTAATGTCGTGTGTGGTTTCAGCGTAGTGATATATTTTGTGTATTTTCAGGATTTTATACCCATGCTTAAGGGCAACCTTGACCTCCTCTGTTGTCCATGTGCCCAGGATAGCTCTCTGGGCTTCACTGCAGTCACAAGGGTCAGTATTTTCCGTTTTGGCACACAGGGCACACAGTGGAAACTTCAATTTTCCATTACATCTCATAGGGAGCACAGGAATGAACAGCTTCCTTGGCGGTGCCACTTTAACTTTGACCAGGCCGTAATATGACTGCAAAGTGTAATCCATTTTGGCCTGTTCTGTTATTATCTCAGGGTGACATGTAGGGTACTTGGCCGTGACGTTGATGTAACTATAGAGAGAAGTCACGTCATTATATCTGATTTCCTCATCCTCTGCTGCTTCATGAAAGAGGCTCACAGGGGATACACGACCACCAAAGAAAGAATCACGTATTTTCAGAGGCGTAGCCACATCCAGTGATTCAACAAACTCTTTGAGGTCCCTGTTGTGTTTGACCATGTTATCAAACTCGCATTCCCATATATGAACAACATTGAACCCTTTACCATGAATTTCTTTAAGTCTGGAAAGAGTTCTCTGATGGATCTTTTCCAGAGTAATTCCCGTTCTTGGATCGCGAGCATGTCTGTCTTTGAGGCAAGTGTGTCCATGCCACCTGCAACCCAAAAATTCGTACAGGGTCTTGGACTCCTCACATGCGCCGTCACTGTGGTACAGTGTACCAGGAATCCTAAATTCACCACCGTTACGACTGTGCCGTATTTTGCGACCTGACACTTTGGCTACCCATTCTAACCAGGCTATGGCTTTGTGGCTGTCATTAGGGTGCTTTGTGTAACCGCGTGCAGGAATCTGTGGAATGGGCGATCTCACAAATTCGTGTTCTGTAATCTGTTCACTATCAATTACCTCATCATTAATTGTCCACTGACCCCTTTTAAACACTGCTGTATGTTCTGTGCCATCAGTAAGTCTGACTTTGTGTTCTTCATGCAGCAGCAGCTCCCTCACAACCTGCATTGCACTTGAGGCAATAGTTGCATGGGCAAAAGGGTCCACCCCCTCTCCATCAAGGGCTGTAACACCCATCAGCAGGTCACGGAATTTTGTGCAGGCTTCCCTTAGGATGTTCACATCAGCCCTTGTGTATGCTAGAATTTCCACTTGGAAATTAAAAACTTTACCCCTTTGCTTGTTGTGCCATGCCATGAAGGACTCCCTGTCTTTTTTAGACATGTACTGCACCCCATAGTAGGATGGGTCAGGAAATGGTCCTACATAATTCTGATTGCCCTTTGTGTTAAGAAAATGTGGAAACTCCCCTTTCTGGAGTTCGGCGTTCAAACCTAAGGCTGCTGGTAGCTTCTTTAGGGCCATTGGAAGGAAGTTCAGACTGTCAATGCATCGGATGTCCACGCCTTTCTTTATGGTCATTGTCATAATTTTGCTGCCAGAGTATATAACATCCGGAAATAAGCCGTTGTTGACACAGTGATTCAATATGAAATGAGAATCAAAGGCCTTAGCGTTATGAGCAATGGCGACAGCACCCTTGTGTTGCGGGGATATGAGCCACTTGCAGAAGGCATCACAGGTATCGGGACCCTTAAAAATCAGCTCCCTGCGACCACACACTCCATTGGAGCATGGTTCTGTTGCAAAACCATCCTTCCTCAATGCCCAGCACTGGCGACATCTGTCCCCGCAATTTCCACACTTAGACTCAGATGTAAAGGTTTCATCTTGACACTCCTGACATGCTGTCTGGGCCACAACAAAATTAGGTATATGTCTCTCCATACCACAGTAACCTCTGTTACAGTTGACACACCTCCTACACCTTGCACACAACTGCTCAGGTAGACACTCTTGACACCCTGCTTTGGGTCTGTTGAGGTACCCTTTATCGCACATTATTCTTTGATCTTGGGATGTCTCAAAATCGTAATAAATGAAACGACCTGCTGTTTTCTTAGGCTTCCTAATCCTATAATAACACAGGTGTTGCCCTACAGTATACTGCTGACAACAAAAACAGAACCACTCGTTACATTGATGGTCAGCAGGGTCCCTCTTGGTTTTGTCTATGATTTTGTAGCATTTGAGACACCTGTAGAAGGTGTCGCACAGTGACAAAATCTCTTCACCTTTCCTTGCACCTATTTTATGCTCTCTGACTGCTTGATGTCTCATGAAACAATGTGTGTTCCTGCACACCATGTTACAGCTGTCACATATCACAGAATCATCACCATAGAAACATTTCTTTGTGTTGCATGTTGCACAGACAGATTGACAGCTATGCCTCCCTTTGTCACTGTATGTTGTCATACATTCTTCACAGAGTTTTTTGTACACAAAAAAACCATTGATGTTCACAATGCTATGGTAATGTTGATCTTTCAGGTACAAATAAATCTTTCTTGACCTCTCAGTTTTGCCTGTATATACAATGTCATCACCGCTATCTCCTGACACTACAATAATTTGCACATTCAGACACTGTTCAAACTTGTACAGATCATGCACAGGTACAGGGGTATCAACCGGTACACTAGCTTGCTTGTGGAGCTTCAAGGCTTGGCCGCGTTGAGAACTCTGTTTTCTGCTCATTGAGGAGTTCTTGTGAATGAACTGCTTAAACTGGGCCTTGGGCATCTTGTTCAGTTTGGCCATACATGTCACAATTGCGCGCGCTGCACACATGAACTCGTTGGGAACTTCCGGAATGAAGATCATAGATTTCTTCTGTTTAATTGTACAGTCGTCAGACAAGGTGTCAGCATTTATGATAGCCTTCCTACCACCCCCTACATCCGCTGCTGCCATAATTCCTACGTTGACCTCGAAGGAATCGTCTACTGCAAGGCTTTTGTTTGACTGAAGCACAGCTTCAAACCTGTTTTTTTTTCAAATGAAACAGAAATACAATGATATATATGCCATGCATGTAATAGCATCTAACTGTAACACACATACATGTGTAGATTTTACATATGAGTAACTAAGGTATGGTTACTTGAGAATACACTCACCTTTCCATAATAACCTCTGGTGTTATGTTGTGTTGGGGTTGACAGTGTATTGTTATTTCTCTATCTAAACCAGCATGTTTGATAGAAAGACGGGCTTTATCCTCATGGTTTGGGTGGTTGGCTCTGACATTGGTCATGATGCTGCCAAACATATCACCCAGATCATCCATTACATCAAGCAACTTCCTTCCTTGTAAGTCATCGTTAAATTTAGCCCTGAATGTGACTTCCTCTACACCATATTTACGTGCTCTCCTTTCATTGATCTGTTCTATTACAAAAGGTTTGGCTCTTTCCTCCTCTGCTGTTATATCCATTCTTTTAGCCGGTGGTGGTTCAGCCATTTTCACAGCCTATACTGTGTAATCCTATGAGAACTGTATGAACTCTTGTTATAATACTTTCATGGAAGAACATGTAGTTACAAATAAACAGTAGTTCAGTTTCCTACAAAAGACTACAGTTAATTCTGGCGGGCTTTTCTTTTTGGTGAGATGCATTTATTGAATTGCATCCCTACCAATCACACACTCTAGATATGTACTGGCTGTTTCCCATTGGTTATGTTTCTCCTAGGTCATCACAAAAACACCTTTAAAAATAGAGTTTTTGTATGCCTTTGACATACTCCACTTAGGTATGTTTTTCTACCACCCCAGACGCACTGTGACACGGTTACAGTTAAAAACTATAGGACAACATGTGTGGTGGCAGCACCTACTTAGTAGGTGTATTCACAGGTGCATTTACTGCCCTCTGGTGTATATTTTAGTACTACTAAGCCAGCATGCGGTTTTTACTACTAACACTCTAGACAGCTGCAGCCACCTATTCCTGGCTGTAGCTATAACTGGCAGAAGCCAGCCGCTTCTGTCTACTCCCAGCTTATTGTCGGCTTACACCAACCACCAGTCTGCAAAATAAAAACCTTCGTAAATGCACAGGCATTTGCCATTATGACAGCACTTTTCACATAGCAAGACCACTGACTTAGTCAAGAACAGTTTTTACTCCCCCTGCACAACTGCCTTCAAGGTGAGGGCCAGTTACTGTCAAAAACATCATGTCACACCTCAAAAATGGCAATATTATACACAAAAATAATTTTTCTTCTTATTCTAAGTGATAATTTTATTATTTATGGGTGCTTACCGTGCACTTGTTTTCGGGGTATTCCTTGCTTGTTGGCTGGGAATGTTCAATTCTCATCTCTAGTGTCAGTTAGTTGCTACGTCACTATCTACACACATGGTTAGGTTCCCGCTTGGCCAATATCTTCCAAACACTCTGTGCATCAAGCCAATTATGTGACCTAATTAAGTGACCTAATTGAGCATCTTTGTTTACATATTCTACTACTTCATGACAATTGAGTGTACCCAATGCAAACACAACTAATTGATCTGTAATTTCACTGTTAGATATTCAATGTCATAAGCCAGCCTATGGGCTATAAGACAAATTTGTATGCATTAAACTAGCTAATACCATTCGAGACCCTCCTCAGCCAATCAGAAGGCAGTATTCACTGGTGATAAATTCAGTTATCAGCTCAAGCAGGCTGATAATGTTTTCCGCTTCAGTGATTGCCAGGGAGTGATAACTATGTCAAACATTGAAGGATTTGTGACAACTAGGGCAAACAATAAACAATCTTATATTTTATTACGTAACAGCTATGTAACTGAAAACAAACGGCAACATTTAACACTATTAAAACTGCTTTATTATTAAACAACATCACTACTATAAGAGTACCTCATTATTAGACCACCTCATCATTAAGCCTACCTCACTATTGAGACAACTCACTATTATCACTACCATAAGGACACCTCGATATAAGGCCACTTCACAATAAAGACCACCTCAATATAAGACCATCTCACAATTTAGACCACTTCACTACTATACAAACACCTCAATATATGACCAATTCACAATTAAGACTAACTCACTATTTAGACCACTTCATTATTAAAACTCACTATCAATACCTTAATACAAGACCACCTCACTATCAAGACCACCTCACTATTAAGACCACTTTATTGGTGAGACACTTCAATATTAAAACCACTAAAGTATCAAAATATAACAACACCACAATATAAGACAATGTCACAACAAAGACAACTCATCATTAAGACCAGGTCATGATTAAGCCCACCTCATTTTTAAAACCACTTCATTATGAAGACCACCTGTTAAAACCACTTAAGACTGCCTCATGAAGACTGCCTCACTATTAAAAGCACCTCATTATTTATATCCACTAAATTTGGAAAAAAACTTGACCATTGTATTTAAATTACTATTATTCCATCATTAAGACCACTCAAATTTGCATCGATTGGGCAGGTTTTACATCAGTTCAAATTTTCGTAACAGCAAAGAATTTGATAATTATAGTCAGATTTGTATTTCTATGATTTTGAAAAAAACAAAATTGATCTACATACCTGACCATTCAATAATATCATTGTGCAAAATAAGATCCATGTGCAGTGGAGTACTATTGCTTCTGATACACTCATTGCAGACAATACATATTCTGTTTAAAATCAACCACCTGATGACAAAACAACTAACAACAATCAATTCTAAGAGAGATTAAGTTTATGTTAAAATTCTAGTTTTCAGTTGTCTACTCTCATAGTATTAGTGAGTTATTGCCCTTGGGAGGCTGATTCAGGCCTAATATCACACTCGAGCACTCACGCGCTCTCGTGTGATAAATCCTGAATCAGCCTCCCGCGGGCAATAACTATCACAAATAATTGCCATAAGTTTCTTGCTTTTACAAACTTAACTGTTTTGTTATTGTTTTGGAGAACCATGTGCTGCAAATCCAGGTAACTATGATCTAACTGTGTAAAACGGCTTCTAATTGGCCAGCTTCTCGGGGAATTTCCTGATGCATTCAGCTACAGAGATGAGAAGGAAGTTAAAACTGTAAAGAGACTCACTTGGTATTAGTTAAAGTAGTCTCTCTCTCTCATTTATGTTGGAAAACATCTGTTGTAAATGTAAGAAATGTATCTACATGTAATATATATAAATATGTATGGGCAGTAGATGGATTTATTGGCAAGTAACAACAGAAGTTGTTCAGCTTTGTCAAGGTTCCATTTGATGGGTCGTTTTTTATGAAACTAACTGTAGATGGCACTACCTGTTGACTATTAATTACCCCACCTAGTGATTTTATGAAACGTCAATACTATTAAATTATTGATATACTTGTGGAGCTTTCAATAGGGTGCAGTGCCACTTCAGTCTGTATGGATTCCCTGATCCTAGCAACTACTAAACAATGCTGCATGCGGATAAAAGATTTACTAAAAATAGATCAAGTCTTGAGTCACGTTTATTTGTCTATATGCATTGGCAATAATCATTTGGGATACATATTTCGCACTGAAACTTGAGTATATATTTTTCTGGAAGAAATGCATTGATTATGTATGGAACTACCCATTTTGAGTTTAAAGGTCAGTTGTTTTTTACCAATATTACTTTACGCGCCATAGAAATTGCAATGTAATGTGTGTTTCAGTTTGGCTCACACGATTACATTTTTGACACAGCTCGAGAAATTATGGTGAAATGTGATAAACATTCTGTTAGTACTAAGTTAATAATCTCTGTTAAAGACTGTACTGGGTTGAACCTTTGGTAAATACATGTTATAAACAAATCGACATGGTATGACTACAAGTAGTTAACAGAATGTTTGTCACATTTCACCATAATTTCTCGAGCTGTGTCAAAAGCTTAATCGTACTAGCTAGACTTCAGATCCCATTGATGCCTGCTGCTGAACTAATCCACCTATACAAATCTGTCCTCTGGAATCCAGAACTATGAAATTAGGTGAAAAGCAATAAAGATGGCTTTGTGGTTCTTGAATATACCCCAATCTTTATGGTGCTCAGTCTGTACTTAAGTGAGGGTATCTTATCATGGATAAATCGTCTAATTGTATGACTCTGTTTCTGTAAAATATCATCATCAACTGAAATTCTATGACTCTGTGTTAGTAAAACATCCTCCTTGAGTTGAGTTGAGTTCATTTATTGGATTAAAAATATACATAGTATTATATAGATCACATGATATTAAACATTCAAATAATTCCAACCAGATGCACATACGTGCATGTTTGTTAAAATATATACAATTATATTATACAATATTCATGTATGGTTTGGATAATTGAAAACTAATTAACAGCTAAGTACATATTAAATCCAATAGTAAATAATATACATAATTTTAAGTTGTTTCTAAACTATACTACAGGAAGTATTTATTTTAACATGATGTTTAATGATAATTATCTGTAAACATGGAATCAAACATTATCCTCAAGGCTCTTTTCTGAAGTTTTAAAATTGGCAATAATTAATTATTCTCCTGTAGGGAGAATCATGATGTTGGTTAGGTAACCACTCAGTCCATCATTGGTGGAAACATAAAGTACATCGAAAGGATGTACAACATACCCAATTAAGGCACAGATGGGTTGGCTTAAGTGGCTGTCTTCATACAGCCTCTCTGATGAAGACTTGGCTGCTGTTGAAGCCATTCAAGAACTTTATAATGACCATAAAGGACTCTCAATTGCTGAAAGCATTGAATTGTTAAATTTGTCTATGCAT
The DNA here is from genome assembly GCA_932294295.1 of Alitta virens. NCBI lineage: Eukaryota > Metazoa > Annelida > Polychaeta > Phyllodocida > Nereididae > Alitta > Alitta virens. Next base: position 33,779,801 of record OW028581.1, on the reverse strand, counting down.
TTCATAATTTAAATACTTCTTTCCCACAATGATTTTATTTATTTTAATTTTTTTTGTGCACCTTTAAAATGTATACCTTCCCTGAAGAGTATGATTATATATATATATATATATATATATATAAACTATCCAAATGATACAATAATGTGACTGGACAAAGGGGTACAGACAGCCAGATAATTATATCATGGCTTCAGATAGAACCTACTATCTGAAAATGGCTAAAGACAGTAATATTCAAAGTGCTCCACTATGGCAGTCATATTCAATTAGTTTATTTACATAAATTGTTATGACTGCGATGTATTCATCCCGTCTCTCTGCAACGTAAGCACACTTTTTTTAACCTGTTGCTTCAAATAGTGCATCTCTATGGAAAAATCAATCAGTTTACTAATATGCTAGGACAGGAAGAATGATGCTTTTCTTGCTATCAACCCATCTGCACGTATATTGGCATTAGTTGCAATTAATTATTAATCATGTATTAGAGGTGTGACCAATATTTATGTAACATTGATTAGTAAATTGGCACATGATATCACATCACAAATATATTCAAAACTTAAAATATTTCAACCAATCCGTGAAAATAGTCTTAACACCCGAGATTGTACATTAGTGGAGGGCGATGAGTCATATACACTGTTTAGATATTGAAATATTAAAATTTAGTTGTGGAATATATTAAAACTACATTGCCAAATGTGCCACATGCGTTTTCCATGAGAAGGATAAACGCATGGTTTTTAGCTAATTATAATAAGGCAAAAACCATGCGTTTTCCATGCGTTTATCCAAATGCATGGAAAACGCACGTGGCACATTTGGCCATGTACAATGAATATGCCATGTATTTTTCTTGTACCAATAAATTGAAAATTTGTAATATCTACAAGCATTCATGTTTCACGCAGAGCCAAATATTTATATTTCGTTTAATATGCATAACTTCTAATATGCCAGGCCTGTGCAACTGCTGCCGTTATATGGTCTTGGATAAAATATATTGACGAAATTCATTCGACAGGCCTATCTTGACAACAGAATATAACAGTCTGTGCCATATGAATATTTAATCAAACTTAGCATTCAGACCTTCAGACTCTGCCATCAATATTGTATCTGGTATAATCAATATGATTTTGTCACTACATAATATACAAGTTTGCAATTCAACGTTTCTATCTTGGAGTTCAATCAACTTTCACGTAATGAATATTTCATATAACTTTGCAACACTTATTTTGTAGCTGAAACATATCATTCAGAAAATAAGAATAAAAAATGTGGCAAACATGGATGAAAATCCACAGCGAAAATAACCCAAAAGACAAGTTGAAGTGACTGTTCTCTAGATTGAAAAAGAAGGTCACCCTCAAGTATGAATCGAAGTTTAAAAACAATTAACTCAACTTTTCCAATGTGTTATATTCTCATGTTGGACACATACAGAGGATTTTGTGATGAATCATCTGGCAACTGAAAATTGAGCAAATCAACCTGCCATGCACATCTTCAGTCCCTAGCCAATGATGACTTATGTATTTATAATCAATTTTTAATTTCTTTTGTTGCAGGTTGACATGTCACAATGGCAGAACAATTACTTTATTCAGATTCCCACATCCAAGAACAACTTGGTCCAGCTCTTGTGGCAGGTCTTGTCGAAGTCTGTCGGTTACAACCCGATGACCCGATAGATTATTTGGGAAGATTTCTTCACGACTGCAGGACGAAATCAATAAACCTCCAAATAGTAAGCGATCATGCACTGCAAGCATATATTATACCAGTAATTCATAATCTTGGTTGCCTAGTTATGCATAGTTTGTTTGTCAGTGTCTACGTGTATCTTATCCTGCGTGTATCTTATCCTGCGTGTATCTTATCCTGCGTGTATCTTATCCTGTGTGTATCTTATCCTGTGTGTATCTTATCCTGTGTGTATCTTATCCTGTGTGTATCTTATCCTGTGTGTATCTTATCCTGTGTGTATCTTATCCTATACTCGTTCACAGCAATAAATCTGTGCAGTGCATACAAATAGAAACAACTAGAAAGCTTAAATTATTGTGTCACTTCCTTTTTTATATTTACATGCTTACTCCGCTTACTTTATTATATACATGTTTACATTCTCAGAACATTTTATTTGCCTGACATTTTACTCTTAAATGCTGTGGGAATGATTGGTTTTCTCACAACTGGAACAGTTCTGGGAGTTTCACTCGAGTTTGAGACATAAATATTTTGAAAAAGTCAAGGCATCAGAAGCTATGCTGGGTAAATTGTTAGTTTTATATTAGCCTGATATTCAACCGACACGGGCAACACAAGCCCAGCATAGGCCGATGTGAAATACTATCTGAGATATTGAACTGTTCATGGGAAAATCAAACAATCTATTAGAAATATATAAACCTAGGCCATGAAAAATGCACCTGAGGTTTATTTTTCATGTCTCATTCAGGAACATTGCTTCAGTGCACGACTTTATTTTTATTAGTAGATTTTACATAATTGTATTAGCAACCATAATAGCATGCCAAAATGGATCAGCATTTGACAAATTAATGTTAATCCAAGTAAACTTGCTTCTTTCTTTTATGCTTTAATCTTTTGCATGCATTAAATGACATAATTTGTGTGTGTGTGTATAAAGTAAATTTCGCTATATGATATAGCAATCACTTGAATCCCATACAACAATATACCTTTCATTTTAGAATAAATCAATTGGCTCTTGTGTGGGGCTAAATGCTGTAGTTCGCTTTTATCAATCGTCTGCAACACAGAATATTATATATTATTCGAAATAATTGGTAACATACTGATTCTATGCTTGGAAATATTGAAAGATATCATCTGAAATCTTTCGATATGGAGTGTCTTATAATAACATACGTATAATTTCCTTGCAGTATAATTAGATTTAAGTCGAGTGGAAATTTTGAGAATGGGTTGCGGCTCCTCTAAATCTGACTCTGTTGACGAAAAGAAAAAGCCCTTGCCTCCAAATGAGTCAATTGTGGCACCTACAAAGCAATCCAATGCTAAGGTGAGGTTAAGGATGTAGTTCATGAAGCATCACAACTATTAAAAGCTGAACACAGATGTCGTTATGTTCAACGAAATCCAACCTTGAGATTTCAATCTAAATGCGAAGTCTTGCTCTGAAACAATGATTCCTAGATCCTGTATGGTCAAGTTAATACGCGTCTAATTCTAAACCTACATAACCATAAAGAATACTGATATTAGCCACCTACAGTTAGTTTCATAAAATACAGTCGACTCTAGAGCCGCCTATTCCTGGCTGTAGCTATAACTGGCTAAAACCAGCCGCTTCTTTCTACTTTTAGCTAATAGTCAGCTTATGCCTACTGCCCCTGAAAAATATGAACCTTGTAAATGTAAGAAAATTATCTAAAATAACCTATGTAAGTACCTTTAGATCCTGCTTTGAGTAGTCAGCTATAGCCAGACAGTTCCGTTTAGTGGCAGGTAGCATCGTATAGCAGAAGTTGTCTAGCTTTGTATAGGTTAAATTTGACAGGCCGTTTTTGATGAATCTGACTGTAGTTTCCAACTGTTCCAGACACCTGTGGTTCATGAGGTGATGACGGATTTGATTCAAGAGTCGAAAGGCTTTAAAGAAGCAGAGGTTGGCAAGAACTCCTATTCCAATGGCAAACTCCCAGAGTTAACTTTACCTGATGGTCCTGGTGAGTGTGACATCAACCTCAAGATGGAAGAATATCAATAAATTTCACTAATACTGACTGGCAATTTATGGGAATAATAAAAAAAATACAAAAGTTTTTTCATTAAGTAAAGTATAACGTATTGCTTGTTTTGGAAAACCGCAAACAATTTTTCGTAAACATTTAAAAAAAATCATTCTGTATGTTTTCATGATGGACTTTTTCACGAAGGATACCAGTATTCTTCCCAGAGGCATGTTAGATATTGTAAATTATGTTGGTGAGATAAATCAAACTAGGCACATTATATGGCCTTCCAGACTGTGAATCACAAATTGTGTATGTTACTTTAAACAGGTTAATATCGGAATTATTAATAATTATTATTCCAGCTCATGTTGACTGCTCGAGAGGAAATTCCTCAAGCAAATGGCCTATAAGATGTTACATGAAACTGGATCCTCCCGTAAATGTTAATGCAGGACCTGGAGGTAGAGTCGGTCTTTCGTTAGGAAGCGATACTTACGGAGGACCCGGGTCGGACACCACCGCGGCACTTGGTTTGATTTGTTGCGGTGTCGAAGGCTCCCATTTTTCTTATACGCAAATAAGTGGATGTCACTCAGGACACTTTGGTCCGGATTTTAATTACACAGCAGATGAAGATGGTAACCTCCTACCAGATCTGTTGTTCGGAACAAATCATATTGCGCTGGTGACCAACGACTGTCGCAATGGGAATGGTCGCTTCGGGTTTCAAGTTGATGGACCTGATCAAACAGCATGGGTTGTTCTACCTGTCAATGTCAATGGAGAATTTAACCCTGTAAGTATTGAGAAAACTGCATGTTTCAATATTTTGGCAACCAAGTAAAGAGACACAATCAACAAATCAATGAATCAGTCAGTCACTCAATCAATCAGTCTAAAAAGAACAACAGCCATGACTCACTGTACCATGGTGTAAATATTTTTTATTTTCCCCCTATTTTCTGAAATTATTAAATACTACCACAATCTACAACTTTCCTATAATATCATTGAACGAATATTATGTTAAATATGCTGCTTGTTTAATAAATTTAAAGTAAGCCAAAATAATTGCAATTATAGATCTGTAAAGGGAGGCCCTCATGCTAGCGTAAGCGTTTACAGACTTAGTGAAGGTCTCCCTAATCACCAACATTTATAAAGGAATTCTTTCTTATAGACAGGTTGTATATGCACATTGATTTTGGCTTAAATAAAAATCATGTGTGTGTTTGTGTGTATGAGGCTAAAAAATATTATCATTCTTCAATGCTGCATAATATAACCAATAGTGTATTAAATAAAATAAATTTGTATCCAGGATAAAGGCACAGGAGGAGGATTGACACTTGTATTATGCAGTGGTTGGGAAAATGACCAGTTTGTAGCAGCATCATACGTCATTCGTTTGGGCAGGAAAGACAACCATATTGATAAACGTCTCGTCCATGGCGACGACAAGTGGAAGTGGTCGTGTGGACCGCATGATCTCCTGACTGTTACGGGACCTTCGAAGAGTTGTTACGGAGGATTCCACAACAGGGATAACTTGGTAGAACATCCCCAGAATTATGCGAGGATTTACTACACCCAAGCATTATCTGGAGACATCCCAACTTCACTGATTGAAGGAATCGGTGACATTTCAGGAGTCCTGTATGTGCTGTGTTCAAATTCACAAGGGTCAGAAGACTCAACAGCGGGTGCCATTTATGCGGTTAATATCAAAGAAGGAAAGGTAGAGGCATCGTTGCTGAAAGGATCAGCATTGGGCTCATATTCATCCAATGATTTTGAATCCCTGTGGAAATTTGAAGTCACTGAGAACAATCTTATTGTATCTGGACCAAAGGGGCCATGCAGATATAGTTTCCTGTCTAATTTACCAGAATGCAATGGAGAAAGTAATTCATACAACCAGTCAATGTGCCTTGCAACAGGTTGGTTTTTTCTCTCATATTCATCATAAATCAATAACTGCAATAGTTCACCTGCCTGCCCTGATCTGGTGTAAAAATATGGATGGTAAAGCCCATCTCACCCACCCCTATTAAATAAGTTACTGGAGAATTAGTTATATATCGTTAAACATAATTCACACAATGCCATACCTCATAGCTTTACTAAGATTTGCTTCAAAATTGGAATGTTCCATAAGACCACCAAATATTATGACCACTGTGATTATGACCTTAGGGTCAGTCCCAAGGGTGGTCCTATGGCTATTGATATCACTGCAATTTTAAGCTTTAAATTAGCAGTTGATTATATGCTAACTTTCAGGAAGGTCAACGCCTACCCGTGGCAGCATCCTTGTTGATGACAAAGGAGTAACTGGATGGGTCAGTGAACGAACCGATGTACTAATGACCTTGCAATCATCTCCAAGAGTTCTTATCAAAAGTGCTGATCTCAAGCATATCAATGACAAGTATGCTTTCCAAGTTAATTGGACAAATGATGACAAGACTACTGGACTTCATCATGTCAGGGTTTTTGCAGATTGTTCACATGCAAAAAGTAAGCGAAACAGATATAATGGTGTGTGTATTAATTGTTATTTGAAATCCCTGCAGTTAATCAAAACCTATTGTCAATTTGTCATGTAATTCTTTGTTTCACAATGTTGCCAATTTTATTGAGAACACAGTATTTAATTCATTAGCTGTCACAGTAGCGTTATGAAAACAATAAACTTTCTTTGTTTAATCTACAGACTGAGATTAAACAAAGAAAGTTTTAATGGTAAACTAAGATTAAACAAGAAAAAATTCAAGTTCAAAGATGGCTTTAATGGTTTAAATTTAAATTAATAACTGTAAAATGTTTCATAGATAAAGATTTCATAAATTGCTTCATCTGGACTTGCAAAGCATAGCAAGTTATGAAAGTCCTTATTAGTGTCGTCTAATTTATTGGTTTATCAATGTTGAACTTTATCTTTTGAATTCACATTTTTTATTTCTCAGTTAATTTGTATTAATTTCAGCTGGACAGCATGTGCAGATGGAACTGGATGGATCTCCCTCTCAGTTTGTTATTCAACCACCAGGTGTCCTTTTAGCCTACAACTGCTGTGGCCCCACCTACCAGGCAACTAATGATGTTGTTTACCTCTCTGAACACAGTCATTTCGTCAACTTTGATTATGACGTAAACTTTGGTAAGACTTAACTTGTGCCAGACTTAAGCCCCTATTTGGGTTTTTAAACATTTTCAATATATTTACAGTGTGTATTGAATATATGGCACATGCATTCCACAAATTTTCATTATGCTCAAAACTACCATCCTCAATGTAACATAACAAAATGAATTTCTTACAGAATTATATCAAAACAATTTACATGTGGTTATTTATTCATGCGTTGCATACGTATTTATCATAGACTTGGTATGAGCGAGAAAATATTTTCATCAGAACGCTGGCTTGGGTTAGAAGCACGACTTAAGAAAACATACGGGTCATGTTTTGCCTAATGTGCCAAGTGCGTTTTCCATGCATTGGAATAAACGCATGGTTTTGGCCTCATTATAATTAGCTAAAAACCATGCGTTTTCCATGCGTTTTTCCTTCTCTTGGAAAACGCACTTACCACATTTGGCTATGAATCAACCTGGCCACAAAATTCATTATAGATATTTTTTTTTTTTTATGGTTAATATATATGTATTTGTCCATTATAGGCTCACAACACACTAGCTTGGGAGGTGCCAAACATGCTGCCCAGATTCCTCAAATCATCAGTGGAACTTCTGATGGGTTTCTGTTCGTTACTGAAAGATCAAGTGGAGTGGAGGCAGTGGATGAACAAAAGATTTCATATAATGTAAGTATAATCCATACAGTCCACTAGTTTAATTCTCAATAAAACAAGAAAATTAACAATTTGTGAATTTCACTTTCTATAGTTCAAATTTGAATTATTTTGCTTGACGATGACCTAAAATTAAGATTGAGAATAGATGAAAAGAAACCCAACAATATTTGGAGTTTCTTTTCTGCAATGTTTCAACAAGTATATCTGCATTGGATATTTTTACATGTAGGAATAATTACCATGTTCTACCATTTCCATCACAAAATCCCCAATTGGTAAACTGCTAAAAATCTGCACTGCATTACTTATATTTCTAGCTGGAAAACCTGAAGAATGGCAAACACATTTTAAGACTCCACTTTGTGCCAAGAGCAGTTGGAAAAATTCAAGTGAATGGCAAAAATGTTTCTGAGCAGGTAATTTTTTTTTAGAAGGGATAAGCTACATATAACTGCTTCTGCTTCCAAGTTCGTAATGGATTTACTTTTTGTTGGATAGAAATTATTTGTCACATCAAAATTCATCTCCTGGGAGTAAAGTATCCCAAGTACTGTATTGCTAAGGAAGCATGTAACATCTAATTTATTAGATTGCTTAAAAAATGCATTGTAACTTTCAGATCAGAGAAGTTATTGATGACACAAGAGATGTATTAGATGGCCACCATGCACACACCATCAACTTGCCTGTGGAAGTCACAAAAGGCCAACTCACCATCTACATGACATCTCATAGGATCAGTGCATTTTGTCTGCTGGATCAAAAAACGTACCAAGACAAAAGGCCAAGCAAGTCTCAAAGGAACAAGGAAGCTGACAGGAAGCAAAAGGTACTCTTTATGTTAGATGATTCAGTGGTTTTTAGAGATACGGTGGAATTGTTTTTAAAGCTTTCTGTAATGCTGAAACTCTGGTGATTGAGTTGAGCTAAATTTTCAAGTAAGTCTCACTTTAGATAATAAAAATCTCCTCATGGGACAATGTTTAATAGTAGCTACAGCTGTACTACAATTTTGACTATATTCCAATGAAAGAAAATTTAACTTTTTAAATATATCTTTTACTTCAGTTAGCAGATAGTGCTGAACCACTGTCCAGAACCATGTCCAGAAAAGAGAGGAAGATAGTGGGATGGTCACCTAATCTACTGGTCAATGCATCTGGAGAGGTAACTACTGATTAACCTTTCCAATTTAGCTAATTAATTGTACTCGCCACATGCAATATAGCGCGGCAGTTCTGGTACATTAACCAAATCACATACTATTATATAAGATAAACATGATAATATTAAATTTTAACCACAAAATAATATAACCCCATTTGTGCTGAATAAGTTTGCTAACTTATTTGTATCACAACATATTTTACTTTGCTTTGGCAGAATGGCAACATGACAGGTTGGAAATGTTCTGGTGACTGGGTGGTGCAAGATGGAGGGCATGGAACTGAGAAAACTTTCGTCACATCTTTCATGGAATGTTGGAAGAGGCAAGATGTCACATTGACTGACCACTTCACTGCAGAATACTTAGACACCCAGCCTGATATCCAGGTACGTTATAATCTCTCTGTAAATTGCTGTTTGATAGATAAATTCCAGTTGATCAGTGTTTTAACTTAAGTGTACACTGCCCGTTAACTACCATAACCATGTGTTCCCAAAGACTATAAATATAGATTTGTTTTATTTATATATTATTATAATAATTTGGATATTGTTTTTTTTATCGAGTCTTGCAGAAGGAATAGCTTTACACTAGATATGACTTTAGAGAGAATATTACAAACAACTTTTGCCCAGCTCATCCAAGGTCTTCCCCTAAGGCATAATCAGCTTAAGTTTCATGATCCTAGAGTCAACATAACTGAAGTTATCACATAAATATTTTGACAAAAGAATAGTTAGGCCTGCCTATGGGTCCAGTAAAAGTTTTACAGCTGCTTAATGTTAATTGACCTAGCCCTGAATGCATAAACCAAATATTTTTACAACAGGTGTACGAATGGCACAGAGAAGGTTGCTGTGGAGGAGGACATTATGAATTCAAAGCTACTCTTCTCAGTGACAAAAACAAGGTAATTACTTCGAATTCACAATTGATAATAATAATAATACTTTGTTCAGACATCACAGTTATTAACAGCAATGAAACGTTTTGTAGCTCTCTGAGTAAAGCATGCAACTAATAATAGGAATAATAATAACAATTCACATCTTTATAAAATGGCATAGACAATAAGATTGTTTAAAACATCGTATCAACGGTTTCCATTTATCATTAAAGGAGCTTTCGTCATTCCACTTCCCTCGAACTGGTACCATTTACCGCAATTCTACTTGGGAAGAAGTTGGAACTACCTTCAAAAAATATGGCAAAGGAGCAAGAAAAATCCAGCTGGAATCAATGGGTATTTAATTTAATATTATGTATACTCGTGTAGCTCTTTACTGGCAACAATCATTTTAGATAATATCAACAAATCCACTCCAATAGTATATATTTTATTTAGGCAAGGATGACAAGAACTGGCAAGGTCACTATGGAATCATGATATCAAATTCTGTTGTTCGCGTACTGCGAGAAACAAACCCACCTGAAAATGATGCATTTGCTGACATATTTGAGGTAATGATACCTGTGCCTATAACCATGACAATTAATAGGGAATATTAAATTCATTAAACAAAAATAACACCAAAAACTGTATTTCCTATATTTACAGGAAAATGACAGAAATACCAAGGCCAGGACATCTGCTCGCGAGAAGTTGGTTGCCAAGATTTTGTCGGACAATGAACAACTCTTGGATGAATTAATTGCGGAAGAATGTAAGTAATTTCATCCTTTGCACATTGGAACTTCCTTATAAGTGGTAAAGTTCAATTATGCTAGACATATGGTTTGCAATTACTAGTACTTCCTGCGGACGATGGTGGAGAACGGCCACGAAGAGTCGCTAAAAAGAGACCCATGCAAAAGCAGAGAGAAGTGAGAGTTTTCATGTCCAGCACTTTTAGGGACTTCAAACAGGAAAGGGAATACCTCATCAAAAAGACTTTCACTGAGGTTAGTTACTTCGATACTCAAAAGACCCCTTATTAATTACAATAGCTTACATAAAAATATTACAGTGAGTGAGTTTTTCCATATAAAAATTCACAACACACTAATTGCAACTTTTGCAATTATAAAAATTCATACACTATAATCATATACATTATGGCCACTTTGGAGTGTGGTAAGGTGAAACTTACGTTAATTAAGGACAACATAGCTCTGACATATTATGTTTACTTTCAGATAAACAGGATGTGCGCAGACCGCGGAGTCTTTTTCAATTATGTTGACCTGAGGTGGGGAATAACGGAGGAACAGACCGAGCACGGTCAAACAATTGCCATCTGTTTGCAAGAGGTAAGTAATATGAAAATGGCATTTATTAGCAGGGGTGGAGGCCTAGCTCAGTGGTAGCGTGCTGGGCTTCCAACCACTGGGTACCGGGTTCAATTCACATTTACTAGCAGGTCATTTCTAAATCACAATTTTCCTTAATGTGTTTCATGCATTTACTGAATTGTCAAACTTTAGTAACATTTAATGTTACTTTCCAGATTGAGCGATGTCGACCTTACTTTTTATGCATGATGGGAGAACGTTACGGCTGGGCACAACCAGAAAACAAACCAGATGATTTACTAAATCAAAGTTTTGATTATGCAATTGATAATTTCCCTGTTCAGTTGGGGTGGCTGGAAAGATACAGATTCAATACTAGCGTGACCCAGGTAAGATACATTAGTGCAGAGCATTCTTTAATGGCTGAAAGCAAACTTTGGGTCATGGATTTTAAGCTTGAAAGATATGACATTAGCTGAAACCTTGTTTTAGGACCTCCTCACTCAAGATTTAAACTTTGGTATTATGGCTAACCCATTTCAGTTAACTGGCTAATATCTTGTAAAAATAATTTACTTAAACCATGAGCAAAAGGGGACCTTAAAGTTTATCATCTGTCTTACATAATTAAAGTAAGTATAATTCATTATTTTCTTGTAGCTGGAGATTCTACACGGGGTGTTGAATGATGTAGATGAAAGAAAAGAGAGAAGTTTCTTCTACCTCAGAGATCCAGCGAAGGAACATGAGCATTCTCCAGAAGAAATGAAGGTGAGGGACCCAAAAATCCTAAGAATTTCCTTTGTGCCCTTTCTTTGATGAAATGTACTGCATGGTATTACTTCAGCAGTTTGAATGTATTAATGACGCTTGTTGCTTTATAAAGATCCTTCGAGCAGAAAATGAGTGGGCTGAAGAACAGCAAAAGAAACTTCGCACTCGAATCAAAGAAACTGCTGGTCTTAATTTGAGGACATATAAAGTGACACATGAAGTATGTGGTAGAATAAAACAGGTATGTGTAAAAGATCATCATGATCATTAATGATATATCCGGCCCTTCAAAATTAACGTATCTCAAAAAGTAACTTATTATAATAAAATGTATTCCACAGGATCTAGAATGGTGCATAGATCAGGATTTCCCAAAAGGCACAGAACTGACAGCTTTGGAAAGAGAACGAGAGGCCCACACAGCATTTGCAGCAGCCCGAAGAAGAGTCTATATCGGACGAGAAGAGTACTTTGAGGAGATCGATAAGCACATGGCAGAATTCACTGGTGTGCCTTTGGTAGTGCTTGGAGAATCAGGTAATGTTAAGATGGTAACTTCCTATTGTGCTGTTTGCCTGAATGACCTAGTCATTGAAGGTATAGATATGTTGTCCAATAAAGACAAACTGTCCGAAAAACCACCTGTAAAGAATGGTCTTCCGCTCTAAACAGCCACTTTTAGAGGATAATCTAAAAGGCGGAGGTAGCGGGGTAGCGGGAAGACGTATAATAGTGTGGTAGGCTGTCCTTGAATAACAATCCTGTACCCTCTGTCACTAACACAACAAGTATTATGTATCCTGCTACTGTCCCTACTAATCCCCGCATACCACATACTAGCCCCAAGTTCCCCAGTCAGTGTGACTGGTAGGTGGTATACTAATTGCTATCAGCTCCCCCAAACTAAATAAATGTATCTTAATCCCCTTTAACATGGCCACCTGGCCTAACCTACCTGATTGTTCCATTCCCCTCGGTGATAGCTAAACACAGTTTTGACTTATTGAGATTGTCATTTGTTTTGCTATATGTTCATGGCGGTTTGTCTTAAAATTTCAGGATCTGGAAAATCTGCCCTTGTTGCCAACTGGGCTGGCAATACTGAAGATAAGGAACAAGAAACATTTTTCTTTGTTCACTTCATTGGGAGCAGTGCAGAGAGTGCCTCATACACCAAATTACTAAGAAGGTAAGTCGAGGATTGTCTTATAAAATTAAATACATTGATACCCGCTTGAAAAGTCCAAGCCGATTAATCAAACCTATTGTTTTAAAATTTTATCATTAGGGCGGAGTCTGTCAAGAGAAATTGTGCTATAGTTGGAGATGCTAAATTATTTGAAATAGCTTTCCTTTTATTGTTCAGACTATTTGAAGAGATGAAACAATACTTTGAGATTGATCTGGCCATCCCCACCTCAGACAGCAACCTAGTCAGAGATTTCCCCACTTGGTTGAGAATCGTTGGATCGCAGGGTAAATGTGTGATAGTCTTAGATGCCTTGAACCAAATGGATGATGGATCAGGAACAGAAGGTAAGGGTATAATTATCAGACCAGATTTCTCAGCAAATATAACAGCCATAGAACTTAGCAGAGGGTAGCCAAATTTCAGCGTTAATTAGTGCTCCTCGAAAGTGACTTTTTTTGTCAAGTTTTTTTGTTATTTTTTTTGTTTTTCTTTTGATATTAATAATGACAATGATAATGATATGTTTGATGATGGTGATGAATAGGAAGTTCTGAACTACTAAGCACTTGCTAAAATTGATCTGAGACCATTGATGCACATGTGGACAGTAACAGTTCTGTGAAATTTATCAACAAATAAGGATAAAGAAACAAGCCGTAATTCTGCCTGCCCTCCTCTATTTTAAATTTTTACCATGGACGACATAGGTTAATTAATTATATTATAAGGTCCACTGTATTATCAGTGACATTCCTCACAATATATAGAATAAACCATAAATTTTCTCTAAATTGTAATTTTATCACAATTGCCACTGTATCATCTGTGGCATTCTTCATGATATTATATTACCCTCAATTAATTCATAATTATGATCAATATTCCAATTTGAAATTGGGCCTGCAACTGTTTCCATGGCTATTTTAATGGATGTATAAATGTGTCATCTTATGAATCAATATGCAATGATCTAGCCATGCTGCAGTTTATTTCTTATTGATTATAGCTCAATCAAAAAATATTGTAAATTCACATAATTTAGCAGGATTATGAATTCATAACGATCAAATAAACATTCATTTTGAATTTCCAGGTCCTGAGCATGACCTGATGTGGATACCAAATGAATTACCTGAAGGAATATATATGCTGCTTTCTACTCTGCCTGGACGGGTGAGAAAGTCAAAAGAATAAACCAAAAATGAATTACTAAGAATTTGAAATGAAGTATCATAATTCACACAAACAAATTGAAGAAAAACATAACAATATTTCTCGGTGGTGTGTTCAGGACTAGAGATCATCCTCATAATCTGGTCTATCAGAAGACTGAATACTAAAAGTAATAGTAATACTATTTGATATAAACAGGTCCACGTTTTATTTACAGTGATATGTGTAAGAGTGAAGACTTTTGCTTTTTTGGTAACTGAAAAGTGGGCTCATAACTGTAATAACTTTAAGATGATGACTCATCATTGGCCAGAAACAGCTGTCATATAAATATATAACACCAGGAGGCAGGTTTATCTGCCCACTGTTAATATGGATCAGTGAATCTAGGACCTTCATTCAGCTGATTAATTACTCAGCTGATCAAGTGCGTTATACAGTTATGACACATCTGATGACCTGCTGCCTATCATGAGTCATCATACAGCATACACATTAGCAATAGAAAAGACAGGGATATGTGTCACTGATGACTTCACTCTTACAGGTATCACTGTAATAAGAGAGGTATTTACTTATTGTGTATCATTGCAGGCCATGAATGCCATCAAATCGAAAAATTGGCCAGTCATGAAAGTTAACCCCTTACAAAGAAATGAAAAAGACCAAATTGTGACTGGCTACTTTGAGAAGATTTATGGGAAGACTCTGAATGAAGAACAGAAGGACATGTTGGTCAACACTCCACAGACTGACAATCCATTGTACTTGAAGGCACTACTTGATGAGGTACGAAGTATTAATATTTAGCTTAATTGAATTATTATAGTGACATTGTTCATTTAACTGTAAACTGATTAAAACTAATTGACATGGCAGACCTTTGCTATTGAATGATGTTTTATGTAATAGTTATATCCCTCATAGTCAGGAGTAAACTAACATTTTTGTAGGTTATATCCCGACGTCAAAGGGATATAACTAACTTATACATATATACATATTTGTTTGATTTCGATGATTGTTTAACTGCTCTTATTAAGTAATTAAAGTACAGTTTGCACTCAGAAGGGAGTTGAGTAGCAATTTTGTTGGTTATTACCCACTCAGAACAACAGGAAAACCATCTAGGTGGAGTATAATTAAAGATTATCTTCTGATTTATGTTATGTTGTTGCATTACTCTCTAATTATTACCATAGATACGGATGTTCGGAAACTTCCGAAAACTCTCGGAAAAAATATCTGAATACCTAACTGCTGGTGATCCTGGTCACCTGTTTGCCAAAATATTGGAAAGACTGGAAGATGACTTTGAAAAAAGTGACAACGGAAAGTAAGTACCGAGCCAACCAAATCGAGAAACTTTACATTTTATCTATTTTTCCCATATATTTATTACTCCTATGTTTGTACATACATTAATACTTAAATATTAATGGATTTATGGAATGTATGAAAGATATGGTGAGAAGGCTTGTCATACTAATGAAATGAAACATTACAACAATTAACTATATAGTAGTTAAAACACAGACATTTGCCAACATATATCACATTGCTCAGTGATGAAAGCACTTATACTTTAATACCAAGGCTACTGGCTGCCTTAATTGGCTTCTCATCTCAAGAGGCAGCAATGTCACTTGCAATAGCCAATCAGAATGAATACATTAGGAAATGCCCTGAGCTTGATGGCAATTATTTTGCTAGGTTACCAGTTATACTTAAATACAAACACATTTGCAAAATAGTCTATAGGCTGGCTTATGGCATAGAATGTCTACCAGTGACACAGTATATAAATTCATTATGTTTCCATTGAATACACTCAAATTATAAAACAAAAATTGCTCAGTAAGGTCACTTAATTAGCTTAAAGTTGACAGCGCACATTGCTTGGGAGATATTGGCCTATCAAGAAGCACCATTGTGGTTAGATGGTGAAATATGCAAATTAGCTGCCACTAGAGATGAGAATTGAACATTCCCAGTGAACAGGCAAGGAATTCCACGAAAATAAGTGGTAAATATCCATAAATAATGGAAGTTATCACTGAGAATAAGTGAAAAATGTTTTCTGTATAATATTGCCATTTCTGAGGTGTTTCATGATGTTTTTGACTGAAATTGGTCATATCCTTGAAGGCAGTTGCACAGGGGAAGTAAAAGCTGTTCTTGACAAAGTCAGTAGCCTTGGTCTTATTGTAGGCTAACTTGCTAAGTGCTCTCTTGATGGCAAACGCCCGTAGTTAAAACCATACCAAGCAGGTGATGTACTGTAGATAGATATGGAAATATTATCTAGAAGATTACATAATATAAATGCAGGATATACAAATTACATACTTTTCTGGAATTGTTTCCTTTGTCTTGTTATTTCAAGGACTGAGCTTGTGAAACAGACCACAACTGCAATTTGGTGTTCTCAAAGAGGGATGTCAGAATCCGAACTGCTTCAGTTACTTGATGTAAGCACACAGTAAAATGTATATTTTGTCAAGCTCTAACCAGCTAACTGATCACTGGCAACAGAGAGATCGTTGGTATTGCCATACATAATGGGAAAATTATTAACTATATCTTGGAAAATATTGCGAATGTCTAGCTGCTATGTCTGCATATATTTTGGCATTTGTATCAATTTATCTAAAGCGTTCCTCATTCAGAATAAAGGTTCTGGGGCTTAGTGCAGTACAGCTGACCCAAACTTATGCCCATATTTGGTGCCCATTCAAGTTTGAAGTTCTAGCACAGTTAAAATAACATTTGGTGTAGATGAGCGGGGGTTTTTAGGGCGGGAGTCCCCAAGAAAAAGAAAAAATAAACGCTGTCTTTACCGTAAAGATGAAACCACCGTCATAACTACATTGGTTTGTGACGTCATACATAGATTTCAAGCATTTTTACGTCATAGGCCTGGCAATGAGGCTCGTTAAATATGGTCATAAATCTGGGTCCGCTATACTGCACTTTTTCCAGGTTCTGTAACAGTAATATGTTATTATAACATTAGAAATTATAACAGTAACTGTGGAACTTCTTCATCTTAAAGGTGATGGTCTTTATTAGGTTGCTGGTGCAGTGGTCCTAATAGCATTTAACGATATAATGAAACTAAATATCATTGGCCTTAAATTTGGTTTTAATTGTGAGATGGTATTGAGAGAGGTTTCGCAGCAGAATATGATGGCATATTCAATTGTTCAAGTTACCATTCAAAGTATTACTTGTAATTGCAGATACCGAGTGCAGTTTGGTCACCCTTTTACTTATCTCTGGTGGAGAATCTAGTCAATCGTAACGGAATCTTCAACTTTTTCCATGACCACCTTCGACAGGCGGTAGAAAGGAAATACTTGCTAACAGATGCGGATAAGAAGAATGGGTACAACTGGCTGGCAGAATACTTCTCTAATAAGGATGTTGATGACAGAGTGGTAAGTATCAGTACGGTTTAATAATCTATGTACAAATCAATTAGGTGAATATGAAGACGAACCAGGAAAAGAGAGTGTTTCAAGAAAGTTTCAAATTCATTGTGTGAACATTTAGCTGTTCAGTGGAAAAATACTCTGAAGTGTCATGTTAAATTTTTTCTAATTATGAAATAATAATTTATCATTAATATTTGCTTGGTTAGTTATTACCCCGTGATTTTGTTGTAACAACGTTCTTGTGAAATTTCTCTCAAAACAAGTAAACGCAACACCATCATTGTATTTAGATTTTGCAGTGATATGTAACAAAAATCTATTTAGAAATATTATTATTATGTGAATCGTACACAGGATCAGCATCATTCAAACATAGTTTAGATTCTTTACCTCCATCTATGAATACACTTTAATATTTTCCAGGCAGAAGAACTCCCCTTTTTGCTTTCTAAAGCAGGAGAGCTTAACAAACTTTGCTCGACGATAACAAATCTGGAAGTTTTCAAACGACTCGTGAAAACTGAAGATGGTCGCTTCCAGTTAATAAGGTCTTGGAAACTGGTAAGACTCACAAACACTCATAATATCTCTACAATAATATCTTAAGGGGCATTCACACTTTCACGGATGGGCATGGCGAGTGAGCGTGGATGACCAAAGATTTTTACTCTTGCTTATCCTTGTTTAACGTAAGTCAATCGCCCCGCGTTTTAAGGATACTACTAATCCGTAACATGGTCGTAGTCCCTCCAAATCATCCATGACCATCTGTGGAAAGGGCAAAAATGTTTACATTTTGGCAGATGTTCTATGAGTAAATTTATTTTTATTTTTACGGGAATCAATCAGACATTTTCTCGGGATTCGCTTGGGAGTCAGTCAGTGAGCGATTTATAGACATTCTACGTACTCGCGGGTAGGTAGGGGAGGCTGTCTATCCATGTATACTTGCTATCCACTCGTGTCCACTCTTGTACAGCTTGTGGAATGCTCAGGGGGCCTCCGTGGCCCGCCCGTCGTCTTCTGTCGACCGTCAGCCCTGGCACGGTGCCCATCCTGGCCAATCCGTAGCCCTCTTCTCATTCACTCTTGAATCACTCACACGAGTGCCTCACGGATGCCTCAGGGATGCTTAGCGGAATAATTTATGTGAGTAACGAGCGGTCTATGGAAGTTCAATGAGCGGTTGACGAACGATCACCGAGCGGTCAACAGAAGTTCGCCGAGCGGTCGTCGAAAAAAGTTATACGTGATTAACAGAGCCACGAGTGAGCACGTCTGTGGTCACTTGACTCTCTTCCTAGTGATAGTGTGAACTGGGCTTTATACTTATGACTGCACCAACTCGAATGCGTATTGTAAGGACTGGTGATGCCTATCTCTCTTATACTTTTAAACTATCGTCATAAATTTAAGCATACTTAAAATCAGAACTGCATGACGGTAACTGGAGGATAAAATTTTCAAGTTACTTCAATTACACCTAGCCACTTTAAACAAACTTATATGTGTGTGTTTTAGGCATAATTTGAATGTTTTTCTTTCAGCTTGGTGGATTTGAAGAAGTGGAAAATGCCTACGTTTCCCAGATTGAGAATTTAAGCCCAGAAGATGCTGTGCTACCCTCTGCTATCCAATTGCAACAAGACCTGGCTGAATTCTTTATGGAATTAGGTCTTTACTCTGCAGCTCAGTGAGTAATACCTAGCTACAGTTAATACGTTGGAATTACTTCACAAACTATTTACAAAGTATCGGTAGATAGATCTTTACAGGCAGCTGATCATACATGCATTTTTTTAAAGTACACAAACTTCAGATATATTTTTTTGAAGTTTCAATCAAAATTATAGGTCAGTTAAAACTAACTCATGAGAACTTGGCAAGGGAAAACATTGCAAGAATTAGGGAATTATTTTTTGCAATTAGATATTATTCGTCTGTAGACAAATGCCTGGATTTAATCGTTGGACTCTTATACGGTATAGTAACTATGAATGTGTAAAATCTAAGCAACAGGCAGAATAGAGTAATATGTATACAGCCGGACCTGTTATGACGAAATAATTGGGACGATAAAAAACATAATTTCGTTAAATGCTCGTCTCGTCAGAATGTCTCAATGTGGATCTGAAACTTAGTCAGCTTATATGACCAGCTGCCAGAGGCAGACGTTATGATGAGATGATTAGGCTGCTTGGAGTCCACACCATATTACACATTTAGCCCATGGGTTGGGTCTTTTTACAGCGAGGACAAGGGACCTCCAATTACACGTCTCATGCACTCGACATACAGCTGGGATGTAGCTCATGAAGAGTGCCCGGGCAAAGGATCAAACCCAGGACCGCCAGCAGAGCTGGCCAATATGAAATTGGCGGATGCCTTAACCATGAGGCCACCCAGCTGCTGGTGAATGGCAATGAAAGTAGACCCAAAATTCCATTCCTGGACAATGGCCGCTTTATAACCAAACATTCGCTCTAGTGGTATATTAATCATGCTCGCATGTGTGTCTTTGTAAGCAAAACATAATCATCACAAATGGTTACACTGTTCTCATGTTATGAACCTTCGCTTTCAGAAATATGATGCAAAAACTACTGGTGCCTTTGGAAAAACGTTACGGAGCGGCTTACACTGGAATTCTTTATGATCCTTTCAACTTCTCTTACAGATACAGATGCCAACATCCTACGGTTATTGATGTAGGTATTTGAATAAAATATGTCCAACATGTAGGTCTATAGATACATGGAGTTAGTCATGGGATATTCGATCACTGGGATAGCGAAAAGGAGGGTAGCTAAATATTGCATTTCACATCTTTTGGTTATTGAATTACATGAACTATGATCTCCCTGCAAACAAAGTATCGCATAATTGTCATAGAGACCAAATGCAATTTCATCCTGTAAATACAGGCCTATACCTATAATACCTCAGATTCCTGAAAAGTTCATAAACTTGAAGAATCACCATTATTGCTCTCATATGGTCTTAAAATATATCATTTCCATTTTTATGAATTGCATATAAGTCTCATGTAAGACCTGAGTCTTTGGAGTAACCATGCAAAGGGGTTCTAAAAACATTAATATTGGCCCCCTTCAAAGTTAAAAGGGTACTTTGCCTTTTTATACTTTTCAACTTGACTGGGAGCTCTAATATGTACGGATCTGCCACTGAGAGTGACATATATATAGTCAACATTTTAGCTGATTAGGATTGTAATTTACAATTGAGGTATGAAAAATATACACAATATGTGGCGTTATTTTTAGACTTTTTTTGTGGATAGCCAAAAGGACAAACATACATATTTATTTATTTATTAAATACATTTTAAAAGGGCTAATTCGCTTAGCAGCTCAGTGAAAACTGTTTTTCAGCAATGCCCTTTACATAAGTACAAATTAAAAGATTTCACAAAAATTCATTGACAATAATAACCGCAGTTATAAATTAAAATGTATAACAGTGTAAAAACATTAATAAGGATAAAATATTACATATGCACATTCCTTTTCAGTTGTTTCTTAAATCCATCTATGTTTGTAATTTCTTTGATGTTACTGGTAAATCATTCCATTTCTTACCTTCTGAATAATAAAGACTTTTCTTTGCTGTTTCAAATAAAGGTCAAAAGCATATAATTATGTAGTACCCATGAAAAATTAACAAAGCAATTTTTCTAGTGTTGCATGAAAGACTAAACACTCTTTTTTATTTCATTTTTAGCTGCTACATAAACTTGGAACAGTCTGTGGCCTTCAGAAGAAGTTTGAAGAAAGTCTCAATTATTACAGGGAATCTTTATCAAGACAAACAAGGAGCCTTACACCTGACGAAAAATTACAGGTGGGATATGTCCCGGATAGCATTCCAGAACGGGTGAACATTGACACAATGTCGGCAATGTTGATACCATGTTGAACCGACAGCTACCAATGTTGAAACAATGCTGGCCTGATTTGAAATGCTATCTGGGACATTAGTACCGTAATCACACAACGACCTCATAATGTAGCACACATGCATCATCAATTAATGCAAAACGTACAGAATGACATATGCCCCCAGACTAAACAGGGTGCGGCATAAAAACTTGCACCAGCAGCTACTGCTACCTCTTTTGTTATTACCTCAAATAAAAGTGATTGCATGCAGCTGCAATCATACACACAAAGATAATAATAATCCTAAATTATCTTTATGAATATATATTTTTTTTTTCCTCAAGAATTATAGATAATATGGA
Source organism: Alitta virens (assembly GCA_932294295.1). Taxonomy (NCBI): domain Eukaryota; kingdom Metazoa; phylum Annelida; class Polychaeta; order Phyllodocida; family Nereididae; genus Alitta; species Alitta virens. The sequence continues at coordinate 33,758,006 of OW028581.1, read as the reverse complement.
TCTAAAAATAGCACATGCACACTTATAACACCTTCAGGGCATTTTCCCCTCTGCCTTTGTAATCATACAGATGTGTTACAGACACCTTTCTTGACGTTTGCTGCCAAAAATAGGGCAAATAGATTTATTTTTAATAAGAAGGTAGACCATTGACACCTTTGAGGTGGAAAGTGCCATTTTGGATTCTGATCAATTTTCAGTATTTTTTGTCTCATTAACTGGCCCATCCTCCTGAAAATCATTTAATTTTTTCCAGATTAGTTTTAGATTCAAAATTACCCTCTGGAATGTCATTATATATCTCTGTTTTAATATTATGACCTTGCTGGATCAAAATTGGACTCAACCTTCTTATCATCTAATACCATAATATATATATGCATGTATAAAACGCATTGAAGCAGGATTCTCTGCAAATATTATATTTTCTGAGGCTTCAGAGGTGTATTAACTAGGAAATCTCTAATTTGTAAAATTTTCTGCCACTAGAGACACCATGCAAGCAGACAGAAGTCTGACTTCTGTGATATATGTCTCTCAGAACACGCCCTGCAGCATGCACCCTCTCAATAATTCAGACGCTGATATTGTCTGACATTACAAGATCAAAAAGATCACAATGACCAATTGCTTATACCCCTAACTAAATGTGGCAAAACTTTAAAAGACCTCATAAGCATTTGAGTAACCTAGGGCTATCCCGAAAAAGGAGATGCCCAGTGCAAGTTTTTAGGCCGCACTCTGTAAATCATGAATTGTAAGGGTTTTTTAATGGCAGACATGAGGCATGGCCGGCCATGGCTCCAGACCTTTGTTTTAAAATAATTGAAATTATGAAACAATTAACGAAGTGATAATGGCTCATGTAATAGATTAATCGATTTAGATGACAATTTTTTTACAGTGGAACCCTGCCATTAAGGTCACTCTTGATGCAAAATAAGCTGGCCTTAAATACCAAAGAAATTATAGTGAGGTGGTCTTACATAGTGCTTCACTGTACTTATGTTCATTGTTTGAAAGACATTCTTAAGTGGACACATAATTCACAGTTACTGGATCAAAATTTAGTCACTGGATCAAAATTCAGTCACTGGATCAGAAATCAGGTATTGGATCAAAATTCAGTCACGGGATCAAAATTCATAGTCACTGAATCAAAATTCAGTCAGTGGATCAAAAATCAGTCACTGGATCAAAATTTAGTCACTGGATCAAAATTCATAGTCACTAGATCAAAAACTCTCTAGCTATCCACCTTTTTTCAATGCCTTTCAGTTGTAAATTTTGTTAAAGAATAACATTCTGTTTGTAGTATACAAAGTATATCCATCCAGATCTTAGCCTATCTAATGGATGAAATAAATTGCTTGTTTGAAGACGTAGCTTTCAACAGAAGCTAGTGCAAAGTTTCAATGTTGACACCACCACTATTCACATTTGTCTGGAAACTGAAGAACAAACATTTGAAAAAGATGTATCTCAGTTTGGTCAAACATCCAAAAACAAAATATCTCAGTGTATTGAATAAAAGCGGAGAAGGCGGTCACGAAAAGGCAAAAATAATAACTCTGAAATTGTAAATGAAAACACTCTTTGGGTATTTTGTTTTTTGAGTGTGCACTATATGACCACTTTAAACTTTTTAGTTCCTAGTGTGAATTTGACCAAAAATGGACATCCCAAGACTGACCAATACTGTAACAGTTAGTTTCATAAAATACAGTAGACTCTAGCTGTCTGTAGCAACCTGTACCTGTGGTCTAAAAATGCCAAAGCCAGCTGTATTAATCGGCTTACATTTATCACCAGAAAAGTGTAAACACTGACCACTGCTGACAAATGTAAGAAATTAATTGAATATATCATAAATATGTACTTTTAGATCCGGTTTTGAGTAGCCAGCTATGACAGCTTTGTCTAGTTTCAATTTGACGGGCCGTTTATAATGAAACTAACTGTATGTCAAAATGTTGCGGATAATGTGGCATTAGTTAAATTTACATTTCATGGTACTTAACAACGACATCATTTGTCAAAATCTGGGGGCTAGACAAATATGAATTCACACAATTTTGTTATTGCCGTTGTAATGATTACATAGAATAGTCTTTCAATATTTTCTTTTTCATCCATGACATCATGAGGGATTCAGTCAAATGAACTGGTAACTGCTAAACTGTTGCTATGTCGTTTGGTTTGAGTATTGTTTTGTTTCTTTAGCACATGAAGCATGAAATTTATAGTGCAAACACAGGAGAAAACTGTGACATCATTAATTACTAGATATCTTTTTTTCCCTGTTGCTCATTCGTAGTTGGCAAAGGGCTTACTTGGACAAGCAACAATATTGTACCAGAAGGGAGACATGAAAGAAGCTAAGAAGTTCCTTGTAAGAGCCCGAGAGGTCGCTACTGATGTCCTTGGTGCCAGACATCATTATGTTGCCGCCATTATCAACAAGGTAGTTTCTAATTTATCATGTTTTTAAGTTTTCTTTTAGAGTAGTTTATATGGAACGCTAGCCATCAGACTTGATAATAAATATTTCCTTTACAGCTAGGGCAACTCTGCTACAAACAGGGCAGGGTGGAGGAAGCTTTCCGTTACTTTATACAAGATCTCACTTTGACAAGAGCGGAAGTCGGACTGACCCACCCGCGGACTGCAAATGTCCTCAATGACCTTGCACTGGTTTATGATGACCGCAATGATGACCTTGCGGGAAGTCTTTACGAAGCTGCTTTGGCCATTCTTCTTGATACTTATGGCAACAATCATTTAGATGTTGCAGTTGTGAGGTCAGTTGCTAGTTATATAAATGGTGTGAAGTCAGTATACATGGCCAATTTTGCATTGTGCGTTTTCCTTGCGTTTGGATAAACGCATGGTTTTGCCTCATTATGATTAGCTAAAAACCATGCGTATTCTATGCGTTTATCCTTCTCATGGAAAACGCACATGGCACATTTGGCCACGTAATTATACAAAGCCGGAATCCAACTAACTAGTCTACTAGGGCGATGCTCTTTAGCACTTACTAATACTCAGTTAGGAAATATACACACCTCAGTGCCTACTATCACCATTTCACATCTGATTCATTGAAAATAAGTAATTACTTTTTTATCGCCGATGACTAAGTCATTCAGTGATAACACTTAAAATGTTTAAGGAACAGATGTTGAAACTGCCGATTCACTACATGAAAATGGTGATTAGTAATAGTGTGTGCACTCTTTTCATTTTTAGCATGCAATTGATTCAGATAGGTTAAAATGCTGTGTAACTGTTGCACATAGAACCTCACAAAAATATATGAAGACTGCATGGCCCTCATTCTGTGAACTCGTACGCAATGAGGGCCATGTTTGTTTGGCTAGTACTAGGTGAGTACAGAATATGTGTAGGTTTCGATTCCTGCTTGTGGGGTGAGGTTGTTGACTAGGGGTGGTCAAAACCTCAGGTGGTCATTGGGTTCAAAGTAATACAGCCTCGGCACACTACTATCTCGCCTACTATATGGCCAGATGTGCCACATGCGTTTTCCATGAGAAGGATAAATGCATGGAAAACGCATGGTTTTTAGCTTATTTTAATGAGGCAAAAACCATGCGTTTATCCAAAACGCATGGAAAACGCACGTGGCACAATTGGCCATGTAGCACTTGGCTAGGGGCAATGGTCTTCAGCTCGACTAGTTGAGGCATTGTATAGTTGCCACACTAGATTCAGGAATTAATAGCAATTGTTTGTCAGAATTTTTTGTGTACACCCATATCATTAATTTGAAATAGTATAAAACATTTGAAATAGTACAAAAAATATTTTATGAATCTTTAATCCCTGTAGGATACCTTCTTAGTGGGGACTCCTCACATTATTTGCAAAATGTTTTGTAAAATTAAATTTATAATATAAGTTTTATGAATGTGAAATAAAATGAATGAATCTGAATCTGAATCATTATTATCTGAGTACAGGCTAAACTTCCTCAACAGAACAATGTTAAAAACAAATATGCAGCTAGCTCCGAGACTGACGGGTGTGCTTCCAGCAGTTGAAAAGTAAACATTCACGATTGTAGATGAAAAGTAACGCGATTTAATCAAATGATTGCCATTAGAAATCACTCAAATGATACCAGAATGATTATTAGATGTTCTAGTTATTCATTTGTTTCCAGATATAACCTTGGAGCTTTCTACCAGGCCAATGATTCGAAACAGAGGGCCAAGTTTCAGTTCACCCATGCTCATAAAATCTACCAGACTTTCTTGGGGGATGACAATGCTGACACGAAAGAAGCAGCCAGCGCACTCAGTGATTGCTGAAATTGACTTTTTATATTGTGAGCTTATTATCTGTGATACCAATAATGTGAAATTCATTGAAAATGCCTCTTGTGACTATGTTTATTCCGTCCTGTTGTATCTTAAAAATAATGTCTTGTGCAATTGTTAAAAGTCCTTCAAAGTGCCTACTTTTAATAAGTGTATATCTTCATCCAATGTAAAATATATTGCATTCAATAGAATAAAACAAATGTAGTGTCTTTCTATAATGCTTAAAACCTATGAGTCTGTTATATCTAAATTAAAACCTAACACAAGCTCAGGTCATGATAATATTTCATCTAAATTGGTAAAAAGTACCATGACATTCATTGCAAAACCATTATCAATAATTGCCAACTGCTCATTTGCTTCAGGCATCTTTCCTGAGGAAATGAAAATTGCAAAGATTAAACAAATTTTAAAACTAACGTCGAATCTCTTTGTTACCAACCTTTTCAAAAATATTAGGGAGATAAGTATATAACCGTATCTACAAATAAGTCAAATCTAATAATATTCTAACAAAGTTTCAATATGGTTTTCAAAACAATATCTCAACAGAAATAGTGATACTGCTGAGTTATCAATGGTTTAAAAGGTATCTTATAAATATAGTACAGTATACATGTCTGAAATCGGAAAAATCTTTTGGCAATATCATCTTTGGAGTCCCTCAAGGATCAATTCTAGGTCCATTACTCTTCTTCTTGTTACTGTTTCTAAATTAAATATCATCCTCTTTGCAGATGATACAACTTTACTTTATCAAGAACAAAATGTCCAAAAGTTAACTGAAAAATTAAATAGTTAATTAACAACAGTCTACCAGTGGTTTGTACACAACAGATTGACACGCAATACTGAAAAGACCAATTGCATATATTTGGCAACAAAACAATCAAATATTGATAACCACCCCAAGATAACTATCAACAAATAAATAATAAATATAGTCTAAAGAAAACATTTCTTGGAATCATATTAAATGAAAACTTAGACTGGCAGACCACATCACTTGCAAGTGCAATATTATATCATGTTTTTATATATCCACATAAGGAGTATGGTGTTGTTGCGTTGGGTGGTGTATGGACTGAAAAGCCAGAATATCTTAAATAAAAGAGCACTCTGGCTGATCACAATTCAATTTACAATGCTCATACAGAGTCACTATTCAAATCGCAGAAAATAATGAAATTTCAGGATGTGTATGAACTTGAATGTTGTAAGCTATATTTAAGAAATAAATATAGTGAGACATACTTTTACACCAAAGACATTACTGAGCAATTTACAAAATTCTGTCAATAACTATATGGCATACCATCGGTCTTTCATCCTTTTTTGCTCATTTTTTGAAACTTATTCTCTCACAACTGGATAAATTCAGTCTTGGCTTTCTTGACCCAACTAATTAAATTTCTGTATTCGATGAATTATTATTATACTTTTTTTTTTTATATTTAATATAAACCTACATGTATACGGGATATTGCAACAGGTTATAACTGGAAACAACCAATTTTTGTCAACTTTCATTCATTTTAAAATTCAACCCATAAATACTGGCACTATATTTGAGGTCTTATCAACTTTTTAAAAGTTGATCTTGTATAATAATACATGGATGCCATAGTCTAATGATTAAGAAGTTCCCCTGCTAATCATGAAGTAGCATGCTCAAACCTCCGACACTGCCTCACCCACTGCATTCTTTATATTTTTCGTGGGATTATATGTGCACACGGTTTTACAGCCTTCATACCAACCTGAAAAATAATGAGTGCACACACTATAACTTATCTTGACATGCTGTTATTTTGCCACAATCACCATTTTCATGCAGTAAATCAGCAATTTTTACTTATGCGTCTTAATTTTTGTTTTAATTTTATCACTTTATGACTTATTCATCGCCGATAAAAACTAAATTCTAATTTTTAATAATTTGAACTGATGATAGTTGCACGGATGTGTGTATACTTTGTTGCAAAATATCACGAAAAATGAGAGGACTGCTGCCAGGCTAGGTGTAACAGGTACTCATGTACATGCAATTGGAAAGGCAACAATGGCACTGGTGTGAGCTCTTTGCCAAGGGTGTACAGTAATAAAATATATTTAAAAAAAGGAGAAAATGAAACTTATTCAACATGCAGTTCTCCTCTTACGTAATTTTGTTTATATTCACCAGGTAGACTTCATAGTAAACACAATGTCTTGTAATCCCCGATAGCATTCCAAATCGGGCCAGTGTCATTTCTATATCGGCTGCCGCCGTCGGTACAACATCGTTCCAACATGGCCGCCATCGCTCCGACATTGATGCGATTTGGAATGATATCTGAATAGTTATGTAATTGGCATTGTCAGATAATTCAGATTAGACCTTAGAATTTAAACAACACGTGAAAATCAAATATTGTAATAAATAAGGATTTATTTTTGAAAAGACAAAAACTTTTATGTCAAACTCTACAAAATTGGCAAAAGATGTTTATATAATAATGACAAATATTTAAAAGTGCATAAGAAATACAATGTTAAAAATATAATTAGGGCTTATGGACCTAGCTTATAGGTATTGCACAGAGCTTACTGGCCAAAAAGAAATCACTTTCAAAATTTGGCAACATAGTGAAATGGAATGCTCAGTAATTGTCTTTATATGGAATGATGATAAATTTATTTGAAACTGCACTGTCTGTCAAATTTGCGATTTTTGTAAGACTCAAGCAAATAGTTCATATATATATAATTTACCTTTATTAATCAAGGCACACTAAATTGGTGTGAACGAATGATTTTATCAGACATCAGTTACTAAAATAAAGCATACATTGAGAGAAAATGAAGACCAAAACATTGGCAACACAATGGAAATGACATCATCACCATTGTGACATCATCACTGGGTTTGTTTACACATTGAGTTTTTGATGGCATGAAAAACTAATATTTATATTATTTATTGTAAATTAAAACTAAATTGTTGACCAAAAGTGGGCATGTAATGGTAAAATATATATATCATTACTTGTACGTGCAAATTTAACAGACAGTGCACCTTTAAAGGATAAGTTCACTGCAAAAAATTAGAAACTCAAAGTACATCCATAAATCTCCAAATATAACATGGACAATATTTTGTTGAATATTATCTACAGTGTAACTGGTATTTAATGAATATTTTCAGAAGAATGTGGAAATGATATTGATAGTCAAAATCAGAAGTTTCAAGCTTTGTTTTTACATTCTGGTCACTCTATATACATTTTTTGTTTTTATGAGCATTGGTATATTTTTAATATGAAGTTTTCTATAAAACACATCTAAAAACGATTATGAATTGAAGAGTTTCAATTGTGTATTAGCTATCTGCACCTAAAAGTCAAATTTGATTAAATTTACATACCAATACCCCTGTTTCAGCAACAAAAAATATAAATGTCGCAATAGGTTTTATTTACATAAATTCAGTAAATTATCTAGATTAGAGGTTGTGGAATATAAAATAAATCCTGATATATCCAATATAAGTATTATCGTGATTATTATGCAATATAGTAGTTGGCACTTCGAGAAATATTCATTTTATATGAGTTAAACTACATGCTAATAATGCAAAATCAAGTTTTATAGGCGTATATATTTCAGGTGAAATTCTATATAGCATAAAATTGTAAACATTGACAATTGGAATTACAACACCACACACATAAAAACATTTTCACTTTATGTTCTACAGTTAACTCAATTACTTATTTATTTAATGTTTAAGCAATTTCTTTACATATTCCCCCATAGCACTCCACATCGGGCCAGCGTCATTTCTATATCAGCCACCATCGGTAGAACATCATTTCGACATCACCGACATTGCAACGACGTTGATACGATTTGGAATGCTATCTGGGTTCTGGCTAAATATTTATATATAGTTGATGATATAGGTGTCTAATGTATGCTTTTGTCACCGCGATTAGTCCTCATCAGCAGCTGATCCGCGTTTATCATATTATACACGTTTATCATTTTGTTCGCATTTATCATTTATCCGCAGTTATCATTTCACCTCAATGGTTGTATGGTCTGAGGTAATGGAATGCCATTGAAGCCATGAATAGGAGTGTGCTCAGTGTTGCAGTCAGGGCAGCCACAGAAGTCGCAGTAGGCACTGAAAGTATAAAGTATGATATTAATAAAGAATTATGAATTGTAACATATATTTACATATGTACTATTATAATAATTAGCACAGTAATATTGCAAAATATGACATGATAACGTAACATACAAAATACAATATACATGCCTAATAACAATTTAGGAAACATGTTCCAATTTCAAGTAGGAATGCAATTTGACCTTTAACTTAGATATGATTAAATAGTGTTGAGATACCATTATGTGGTTTCATGACCATTAATGACAGATAATTTTATATAAGTAGGAAATATGAAAATTTGGTACTCTTTCAAATCCTCATATCAATGACTCTATGATCCTCACATCAGTAACATTTTGCCAATGATATATCTAGATTATAGTACTTTCACTTTTAAGCTTCATTTTGACATTTATTTTATCCTTCTTTTTATTTTTCATAGTAATTGAAAATCTGGAAAAAATGCTAAAAATGTTGTTGCTTACTTCATATTCCTAAGAAGCCCATACTTAGCAACGACAGCCATAAATATTGTACAATTCATGTGCATACAATTATTAAATATTTGATCGTAGTATAGCCATGCTCAACCCATTCAACAGTTTTTGTTTATAATTAGCAATTTCATAATAATTAGTTGTATAATGATCTATATTACTTTCACTTGACTCCAATACTTATTATTGTTTTCTTCATATATACCTGTAAAGTATTCGGTAATACTAATTTAAATGCCATAGATTTAATGCAAATCAGCCACCCAACAATTCAGTAATTGTTAGTGAACAAAAGTAAGGCCTTACTTTTTACAAAAACAAAGTAAGACTTTATCACACTTTTTTTTATAACCCATGGGAACACTATATTATTTTACACTTGACAGAATATAATGAACAAATGAAGAAATTCAAGAGTTAGAAAAATAGGACATCTTGGACTCTAATTAGCATTGCATAAGAGTCTATGTAGGCCAAGTAGCAATTGTTTCAAATCATCGCACTCACTTGATAAACATTAAAGAAAATTTATATTTTTCCAGATTTTGTAAAACATATCCAAAATATATCAGTGTTAATGTATAAAATTTCATTATGGTAAGTGCATTAGTGTTGGAGTTCAGCTCTAGAAACCAAAGTGTGTGTTAGAGTTCTGCTCTGGAAATGAAAGTGTAACCCCCACCCTCCTGCCTGTCAGACGAACACTTAACAATTTTAATAATGACTTTGTGCTATGTGGGATTTGCTGAGGGTTTACGTGCAGCACAGCCTATGTTTAATATATATGGTTTAATAAATTATCTATCTAATTTCGATTTTACACATATATTCCATGGGTGGGGGATTTTACTTGCCTCAGCATGGACACCTTGTACAAGGGACTGCCAATTTAATGTCTCATTCTAACGACATCCAGCTAGGATATGGCTCATGAATGGTGTCCAGGTTAGAAATTGAAACTTGGTCCGTCAGAGGAGTATGCGAGCGTCTTACCACAAGAATATCTCTGCCATTGTAAATACATTGGTACAAATAAAGTTACCTAGCAGGAACTGGACTTACCAAATTTAAGAGCGCACGCCGTAACAAAACCTGAAGCCCCTGACCTTATCATAGATTCTGAAGCTACTCTGAAGTCCGCATTGAAAACTTCAAAGCCAGGAAACGGATTTCTTGGTAAGGCATTTGTGCACCCAATTGTAGTATCAACAAGCTCTGATAACTCAATCTGTGCAACCCTGTAAGTGTAAAAAGTCAAAATATGATGATTGTATAACTGATCACCTTGAGTTGTTAGTATTTGATATGATGAATCATTGACGATAAGTGGGCTGCGTGTCTTTACAAGGCAATGACACATAATGATATAATCATGATAATACTTTACAATTATATTGAGATCAACGAATATTCTATAAAAGCTACTAAACAGCTCCCTTATAAAAAAAATTATGTTATGGTATGTCCAAAAAAAAAAAAAATTCCCATTAAAAGTTTAATTTTCAGCCATATGACGATGGATTATACAGCAGGATTTATTTTTCGGTCATATTGTGTCCGAAAATGCTTGGCACAGCAGAATAGGGAAAGAAATGTCACTGATAGGTCAAACCCAATTTTCTAACCTATGAAAACCAATCTCCAGGTGTTAAGTACATGGGTCCCAAAATAGGAAGCAACCTCCCGCATTGTCATTTAAGACAATGTCATGTCTCACATCACTTTTCAATTAAATATACATGGCCAAATGTGCCACATGCGTTTTTCATGCGTTTGGATAATAATTTTCGCCCTCTCCATGTAAGTGATCTATGAATTTATGCGAGTATACGTAATACACTCGGTGAGTGACTCATGTATGGCCAAGGATGAACAAGAGTGAAAAAATATTTTCACACATCATACGTAGCTCTTATATGTAATACAAGGTTCAGCTTTTAAGGGACTAAAGCCTAGTTCACACTATCACGGATACGACTACAAGTGACAATAGACGTAAAAAATGGGCTATACGTGCTCACTCATGGCTTTGTTAATCATGTATAAATTATTTTGAGGAGCGTTTAAAGGACGTCCGTTGACTGCTCGCCGAACGTCCGTAAGACCACTCGGCAAACATCCGTGGACAGGCATCCGTGAGGCACTCGTAGATTGCCCGTGCGAGTGGTTCAAGAGTGAATGAGGAGAGGGCTAAGGATAGGCTAAGGATGGGCAAGGATGGCTTAGGTTGGGCAAGGATGGGCAAGGATGGGCAAGGATGGGCAAAGATGGGCAAGGATGGGCAAAGATGGGCAAAGATGGGCAAGGATGGGCAAGGATGGGGACGGTGCCAGGGCGGACGGTCGGCGGATGTCCGCCGAGCGTTTCCTGAGCTGTCCAAGACTGACTGAGTATACACGGATGGACAGCTTCCCCTGCATGCCTGTAAGTGGCAACGGATGGCCACGGATGGCCGAGCAGTTCTGAAAAAAATGTAACGGCCAAATTTTTTAACATGTTTAAACATTTTCGCGCTCACCATGGATCATCACGATTAGCACGAGTATCCGTACATCGCTTGGTGAGTGAATTACGTATGGACCAGGATGAGCAAGTATACAAAGGTTTGATCATGCGCACTCGCTTGCCATGCCCATCCGTGACAGAGTGAATGCCCCTTATGAGTCAATTTGTTGTAGACATTCTTGGGGCAAAGGTGTAGAATGCTGCTTTTGCTTTCCACCTGAGGCATATGCTGACACGCTTTGATGAAACAGACAGTACTATTGCCAGTTTCTACAGACAATACAATAGCTTTTGGTGTCAGTTTGGCAAAATGGCCTGAGTGGTTCAGTCAGATTTAGAAAGTACTGTTACTCATTCTATGGATGCATGCTATTACCACACCAGAAGATGGATAAACTAAAAGAGTGATTTGGCGCAAAACTTTTTGGACTATGTGGAAAGTCTCTCGGCAGACTCATTGTGGCATTATGGCATATTTGAGAAATTTCTACTTACGAGCAATTATAAGGTTTTGTAGCCCTGTTGAAATTGGTGATGAGGGCAGCAGTCTTTTGAATACATTTACCTGAAACACAAATTACTCAATAGTAGACACTCACATGAAGTAGTTACCAATTTCATTTTCAAAAATCAAGGCATATCCAAGATAGCATTCTAAATTGTATCAACGTCAGCGCGATGTCGGCAATATTGAAACAAAATTGTTGGCCATGATGGCTGATATAGAAATGATGCTGGCCCAATTTGGAATGCTATCTGGGATATATTATCATGTTCACGGATCACACCTTTACCAAGAGTGACACAAGTATTATGAATTATTAATTCTAGCACGTACATGCTTTGAAGGTGGACCCAATTTGTTAAAAGACTTAATATAAGATAAATTGCATACTTACATGATTGTCCTGTAGTAATCAAGACATATCCAGTCACTTCTTTAATCGTATTGGTGATTGTTGCTGAATTGGGATCTCCAAGTGCAACGCAGTCATTGATTAGACCTTGGCAGATGTTGATATCTCCAGCGTATTGGGTGACATAACTTTAGACAAACAAAAGAATATACATAACTCATAGATAATCTGAATATATCGCCAATATTACTTTTTGAAATAAAAGAAACATAGGCTGCGCTGCAGCGATTCCTCAGCGATTGCCCGCATAATACATGAGTCTCCAACATCGGACATGTCATGTTGAGAATGAAACTATGGTTATAAAAAGGTTTGAATCCTTGTCCAGGAATGAAACTTTGGAACAGAGCTGTTGCCCATCTTTTACAACTGACCCGGTTCTCTTTTTGGCTCTAGGCACTCCGAAAAAGAGCCAAGCCATAAGGAGGTCATAGTGCAACACACCAGACCTGCTTACGGATCAGGGTTGAATAATTTACCGAACATTTAATATACAAATATCCATAAACTGCACAGTGCACACAAAAACAACTATTTTAGGGACATTTTTTGAAAAATGTTGCTTTAAAATTTCTGGTTTATCATACCTTGTTTATTTACATATAATATGTCATTTATCATATTCCAAAAAGGATGTGTAAATGGTACCAAGTGCCCAGCGTAGGTCAATGGCATGGCACAGGAATGTGTTAATGTACTTAACATGTAGTTGTCAATGCCAGGAGTGCGCGAAGCTATACTAATTTGTCAATATGTATATGACCAGAGACCTTCATGACAACTTACAATGAGTCCCTTTTTTTTTTTAGCTTGAGACTTTAGTGCACTCACTGCACTGCTGGGTAGGCCTGCAGGTTGAATGAATTCATAGACATGGTGTGTCAATATATTTTTCGTTTTCATGCTATAAAGCAATTTATGTAGAATATTAGGCTGTTTTTTGGTATATCAAATATGAGTTGTTGTTGTTAAAGGGGGCTATGGCACAGTTGTCTTTTTTTAAATAAATTTAAGTTAGTTGTCCAGCAGGACTGCTTTTATGTGGCACTTAACAATCTACATGAAACATGCACTGATATTCGGTACAACTTATCAATCATGTAAGTAAATCTCCATCATGGATTGGAAGGGGAACCTCTGAAATCATTAGTGGCACCTCAGTAGCGAAATATATTTATCTTTGAGGTGTCACCCTTATTACATATATATGTTGTGCTAATGCACCATGTGTGTTTTAATCAGTGTTAATGATCTGTGTACATTTATATGCATATATATGTAATATGTATAAAAAGAGTTTGAGTGTTCTGAGTTCATTCTAATAGACGTGCTATCATCATCCATTGTATTGCATGCAAGTACACAAATGTTCAAGACTAGAAAACAGTAATTTAAAAACAAAACACATGAAGTACATGGCTAATTGTGCCACGTGCGTTTTCCATGCGTTTGGATAAACACATGGAAAGCGCATTGCTTAAAACCATGCGTTTATCCTTCTTATGGAAAACGCACGTGGCACATTTGGCCATGTAGACTAATACACATGTACTTGTAAGTTTTGAAGCATACTTACTGTGTATAGTATCAATGCACAGCATGAAAATGTTTTAACTGACCAGTTGTAAGCAAAGGACAGCGATAAAATCTAGCACTCTTATCTCCATTGGCATATGTCATATGGTATTTTTTAGGTTAATAAACAAGGTGTGATAAACCAGACATTTTAAAGTTAAACATCTCAAGAAATTCCCAACAGATTTTTTTCGTTTTTGTCTTAAAATAATTGTATGAGTGTGCGGTTTTATAGAATATAAATGAAATTTCGGTCAATATTTTTGACCCTGAAGTTTGTTCAAGAGCACTGTGTATATTTAATGCCCATTGACTTCAAACCTTGTCATATCTTTTGGGATGTCATAGACTGGTGGTTAAGGTGCTCGCCTACTATCTGAAAGGGTTGTGGGTTCAAACCCCCACCATGGCAACGGGGAGTTGGCAGATTCTTGCAATTCATTGGCTCACCCAATTCTGGCGTAACATGCAAGGAGTTGAAAAAGACACTGGATTTGTCTGCCATGGATGTAATTGTGAAGTTGGTTGGGTGAATATAGACTATACACCCAGATTTGCAATTTACATTGGCATTCACATTACATTATTTCTTACATTATTTCTTGAGTCTTTTTCTAAAATTAAAAAAATTGGGAAACACTTTCTCTTGATTTACATGTATGGATTCACTGTGAGCACTGATACAGATACAGATACAGAAGACTTTTATTCGGACAGAAAATACAGTACAGTATGAATTATACAAAAAAGGCATTATGAGAGCCCCTGAAGACCCACATTAGATAGCATGTGGGTCACCATATAGTATGCTTATTTTAACGTTTTTGCAGTTTATACTTATATTTAGCATTTCTCTTAATTTTTTGTATGCACATACATAGCAATTTTTAATTTTGCATGTTGATTGGTATGCACATACAAACATCCTTTTGAGATAATTGACAAATCCATTGACACTGTGAGTGTACAGTTTTTCTATGATATTTGAGGTCGCTGTGTGAACCATTTTCGAGTATGCGGTGTTTGATACTAGCATTGTAACCTCGAAGGGACATATCTGGATCGTCCCCTAGTTTCATATGTGTGAATATCAGTAAGAGTGGGTAATGTCATTTATCATTTTGTAACCAAATTTCCAATTAAAACCTTCTAAATTACCTCCAAAATATGACATTACCCACCCATGACCTTTTTTTGTTTTGTTTTGGGGATCTCTGTATCTTACACAAATAGCTTTAATACTTTTTATGTCTCACCCACAAACTGCCTCTGCATCATTGACATTAGTAGAGCCGACTGTTCCAACATTTTGTGAAAAACTGATGACAGCCAATGTGCAGGTCAACATTTCAGTTATACCACAGGCTCTGTCCATCCTGTCTGAAATGATAAATATGAAACCTATTTTATTTCCTTGTTAAGATAAGCAAGAACATTATAAATTGAATATTTATATATATATATTTTTTTAAATAAAACATCATTTGGTGCAAGTTATTTCAAAGACAGGCTGAGTAAGCCGATCAAAGGGTCTGACAGAATTTACGAGAAACATAAATTTTTTTGAAAGTTTATAATACCCTAATCAGCATCAACAAACGTTGCACAATTTTCAAATTTCTCACCAGTAACATTTTTAAAAAGATGTCATATTTTGCTGTAAAATTATATTTATGGAGACACTGGTAGTATGAATATTGACGTACTCGCTGTAACAGGCTCATTGAAAGGGTTCCTTGATAGCAACTGTGTATTAGATATGAACATATTTGGGAAATGGTGTATCACACATTTTTCTCAATCAGAATACATTGTAAAGAAAAAATTCTACCCAGAAAACTAAAAGTGATTTTTGGGTATTTCCCTAATAAATAAGTCCGACAAACTGCCTCACGACAGAGTCGTATCGGCACGCTTCCAAATGACAGCAAAGTTTCGGTCTACTATACACACCACGAGGTTTCATACGAAAGCAATATATTGGAAATACCAATTTTTGAATCTAGAAAAACTAACGTTTCACGAAAGTTAAAAACTGTAATAAAAATTGTAATTGTTAAAGGGGAACTAACCCCTTTTGCACTTTACCTCTCAGATTTTAGCTTGGGTCCATAGAAACAATTCCATGCTATTCATAACTTGTATATGTGCCCTGGTAATGAAATATCCTGCATTTATTAGCTCCGTGTTGTGAACTACGGAGGCCGCCATTTTTTAAATTCCTGGTGTTTTGCACTGACCGGAAATACGTCACTGTTGTACTATTCAACTGGTGAGAAACTGTCAGCAACAGTTTAGATACAGTTAATTGCACTTTCAGAGCAAGTAATTGCCATTGAACTTGAGACAAAGCAATTAGACAGAGAAAGAAAGAATTTATTAGATCAATGCTAAATAAAACAAACAAAAGCAGCAAGTAACAACTATTAGCAGAAAAATAAATAAAATAAAAGTCAAAATACATATGATCTACCTTTGGTCAGGAGACATCCAATAAGTTCTTATTTTGAAAAAAGGCTCATGTGGATGTCCCCTAAAAACTCATATTTAAAAAAAAATATATTATTTAATGAAAAAAAGAAGAAAAAAGACATTTATATATAAATAACAAGATCTAAATCTAAGAAATAATGATGGGATGAAAATTAAAGTATGGCAGACAAATTGCAAATTTAATAAAAAGTTTATAACAGGGATCAGTTCTTATTTGTGATTGTTTTGTTGAAAATGAGTTTTTGATATTATATTTTATTTTAAACTAGTAGGCCTATATTAAATGTTTCTAGCAATGCAACATACATTTGAAATAAGCTCATTGCAATCAATGCAATAATTATGCTGTATTCCCAAAAAATTGCAATTAACATCCTTCATGTTGTTGTGCTGTATGTTCTTGTTATAATTGCAATGAACAATGAAACGGCTTGTAATCAACAGGATTATGAATTGATTCATATGGCTGAATGCATATATATGGCCTAGCAGTGTACATAAGTGACGTCACTGTCTTGGGTGCCATGCGCAATAATGGCGGCCCACATCATGTCGGCGGTTGGTGCAAATTGCACTTTGAATTGGCTTGAAACAATGTCAAACCAGCCTTTAAGACATTTCCTTTCACACCAATATATTATTTAACATCTAATTGAACTTTTGAAATTAACATACAAACTTCCATTAGTTCCCCTTTAAAGGAATTCCACCAGTGGCTGACATCATGCAGTTGCCTTTCTGTCACAATTCTGTGAAATTCTGTCAGTTTAAATACTAATTACTATACATGTACATATATAAAGCAAAACTAATAATTATATGACTCACTGCATGGATAATCTTGATTAACACATCCCACAAACTGAAAGCTCTTGTAGGTTATTTGAGTGAACCACATTAAATACCAGTCTTTACCAGCGATATTTTATTTAAGCAAGTACATGCATTTTCCAAATCATTAATGACTTCACTAATATGTCACCTTCCATGCCGTGGTAAATTTTCTATGAAATTGGCTTTTAAATTGAATGGCTTTTTAACTTTATTACCTCATTATAAGTAGAGGGTATCTCATTTTACTGAGAGGTCGACAAGTATAGTCGAATGGGCCAATTAGCCTGGTTTGGAACTTTCAAATCAGCTAGACACTATATATCAGTACTTAAATTTCACATTTTACTATATCCCATAAATATACCAGGGAGCATTGTGTAATTCTTGCTTAATGAAATTTAGCCAATGAATGATTTCACGGGGTCCTGGGTTCGAGTCCAGCCCATGTTGGAAGGTTGCTTCATCATTCGTCTCATTTCCTTGGCACCTGCCTGTCCTGATCAGCCCTTTCTGGTGCAAAAATATTCACTAATACGCAAAATTTCAATAGCATTTGTACTGATGTATGTAGGAGCTACAGCGAAGTCAAGCATTAAAAAAAAATATTCATTATTAATAAGAGTATCGTAGAAGATGAGATATTTCACTTAACTAAAAGCTTATTTCATTCAGTCATGTAGTATTTTTCTGATAGAGAAGAGATCTATGCTTTGATGTTATCAAAGTTATTGATATATTGCAAATTCATTAAAAGAAAACATGACTGTTATCTTTTCC
Organism: Alitta virens; assembly: GCA_932294295.1. NCBI lineage: Eukaryota > Metazoa > Annelida > Polychaeta > Phyllodocida > Nereididae > Alitta > Alitta virens. Next base: position 33,739,903 of record OW028581.1, on the reverse strand, counting down.
GCATTTTTCTACCCTTTTGAAGTGCCAATTTCTTTGTATTTCATTTACTTTTCATTTTTCTTTTGTATCTTAGACAGGAGCTTGAGGTCTTTTGTGACGCTTTTACCAAATATTTCATGACTATTTCTTAAGCCTAAGACAAACTAAATCCACCCAAGTGAGTGTTGCTTACTGAACAAGGATGATACATTATCAAAATAAAGACCCCCTGCAAAGTCTATTCGTTACAAAATTCTTATTTGCTCTTGAACCAAAGGGAACTGTGAAGTGTAAGAGCAAATAGGCGCTTGTGTACTTTTCATCTATTGGATGAAATTGTGCAAGAAATTGTCCACACATTTGTATTGATTAATGTTTGCATCTTGCAACTTCATAATGTAACAATTTGCTTGATTCTACAAAAACCTTCAATAACGTCTATGAGAAGGACATACGCCCTTAATGTCGACACACACTCCTTGACACAGGTCAGCCAAAATACAAAGGGTTTGGACATTTAGTTATTTCACTGATTTGGAAATTCTTCTGCTTTTTTCATTTATTTATTATTTTTTTGGGTGAGGCTGTTTTTCTGCATACCAATACAGTGTGTACTCTAGCACAGCAGCAGTCCTGTCATTTTTTGTGGTATTTTGCAACAGGTTGAATTAATATTGTCTGGACAGCATATATGCATAAGTGCCAACTATCATCAGTGCATATCATTGAAAATGAGTAATTTTTATTGGAGATTAATAAGTCATTCAGTGATAACATTAACAATATTAAAGAAGCTGAAGTAGAATTGCTGATTAACTGCATGAGAATGATGGTTGTGTACAAATAACAGCCTGTCAAGGTTAGTAATTGTATGTGCAAACATTATTTCTCAGTACAGAAGAGATTCAGATATGTATGAAGGCTGTAAAACCGCGTGCACCTATAATCCCAAGAAAAATACAAAGACTGCTGCATTTCCCTTATTCTGCGAAATCAGACAGACATGAGGGCCAGGCTCGTTTGGCTAGTGTACGGTGTTTTGCATGTACAACTGTGGGTTGCACAACTTTCTTTGTAATTCTGGAAAGTTATTCCAGAGATCAACCATGTTTCCATATAAGTTACCAATCAAGCTGGCTATTTTAATTCATTGAATATCCTCCACTAAAATTCATCATAATCATTAAAATTAGGACTAAAAATCACAGGTCATATTGAGGGTTGAGGTTATTTGTTCTTAGATTGGTACACTGCAACTTTCATCTCATTTGATTTAGTTGTGCTATATAGAGCATCACTCTTGAAGGTTAATTGTAACCAGGCCGGTTTACCATTGTGGAATTTTTTTTTATTTTCTTTCTTGCTTGCTTGATAACTCCTTGAGGTTATATATTTTATATCTGGCTGTATCTTATCTTATCTTGTCTACACCATTTAGCTGTATGTACCAGATTAGTAGTCGCACATTTAGTTAATAACATACTTTAAATATATCTTATCCTGCAACATACCTATCCTATCATATACTTTGCTGTAAATAATTGTGTTTTGAGCTAGATTCTGTTTTATTGATAATGTCAGACAATTTTCAATTTAATTGTTAATTTTATATTACTATATGGGAGCAACTTAATATACGTTTATAAACTCTGTTGTTTCCCTTCTTGACACTGAATGAATTGTAATTATTATGAATATACTTAACTGTATTGAATGTATTGTATCAGTGTAAAATTGTAGGTATTATGTGTCAAGAAAAAATTAATAAAAAAGGTTCAAACTTCTACAGATAGATTTGAGGGTGTCACCTCTACTATTTGGGCCGTCTTTCTAAAATTTAAAAATGAGCAAATAATTTAAGTTTTTGATTACTTACTCTCACAAGCGACTTGGGCTGATTTCAGGGCATTCGTCAGTTGACCCTTGTAGTAAGAATTTGTCCTTAGCAAGTCACTGCATTCTCCACTGCAGGATGCTATTACGCTAGCCATGTTCCCTGCACTGCAAGAAAAAGACAATGTGAATTAAATTATATATATCTGTAGGAGAAGCTGGTACATAAAAAGCTGAGTATAAGATCACAGCAGTTGATATAATACAGCTTTATCCAAGAACCCAACAGACACAAAACTTTTATATATCTTACTTTAAGTTTCAATAAATAATTAAATTTTTATGGATGAGCAAGAAATTGACTACCCGATAACCTGATTGTATCAAATATAAAGGTGACTTGATATGCACATTATTTAATGAAATGGGTTTAAAATCTGAGTTCAGTAGTTCAATGATAGACATGGCCAAATGTGCTACGTGCGTTTTCCATGATTTGGAATGCTATCTGGGATATATAATATGATGGCAGACATATAAGCAACAAATATTCACATTTACAACAAATTGAAAAGGAAAAATGTTGTAAAATTAGTCAACATTTATGTGAAAACTCATCCAGTTTGTGCCTGATTTTGGTAACAAAATGTACACTTACCTGCAAATGGTTCCAGTACTACTCATTTGGTTGACTTGACTTATGCAGCCACTGAACACTTTTTCAACTGGACGGTTGCAGTTTGCTTGACCTCTAACTGAAGTCACTGAAAATATATCAAATGAATGCTTTCATTAGGTTTGTATCAGACAGATAGACAAATTTCAAAAACACACATTTCAAATACAAAAACATACATGGACAAATACATTCACAAATATATAGCCAAATAGACAATACATGCACACACACAGATATCATTTAATATTAGTATATATTCTCTATGTGTGGGAGGCCTCTCTAAGGTCTTGAGACCGCTATCATAAGGAATATATACTTATATTGAATAACACATTACTTGAAGTATAAAGTATGCAGTATCACCGCATAAGACAGAAGGGCTTTTGTTGAATAAACGAGGAAGTACCCAGATAGCATTCCAAATCGGGACAGCGTCGTTTCGATATAGGCCGCTGTCGAGAGAACTAGGTATCAACATCGGCGACATTGTGCCGATCAATTCGATCTCATAATCTGGGTAGTGCCTCTGGTTCCCTGAGTGAAGAAACACTCGGTTTGGGTCTGGCGAATCGTGTGATCTGATTGGTTGATATCTAGCAATCACACATTGTGACATCACTTTCCGATTGACAGACTTGACCTGTCTCCTTACTTTAGATGGGAACGAGTCAGGGTAGTGCAGTGAAAATTAATGGGGAGAAGAAGTACCACAAGAGGTCACTGATACCGTAGTAGATAAGTATTGTTTCATGACGTCATACATATCGTGATGTCATCCAAGCCAAAGAATAAGTACCAAGAAGCGCCACTCGCTATACTATACATTGTAAGCGCTGCGCATCCTTTTCCTAGCATGCATCGCGCGCCGCAGTTCTTTAACACCCCTAGTGGATAATAAAATGCATTCAGAAATTTCCAGTAAAGGCGTACACTTGCTAATTTCATGTGAACAACACATTAAAATGTCATTTCCACATTATTTCATTGTCATTAAGGGACGAATGGACTAAATATTCACAATTTTTACAAGGTCAACAAACACCAAAATCTGAACGCTACCATGTCTCTATCATGGCATATGTCACTCAATAGTCGCCGATTCTTCTCTGTTTATGACGTAATCAGCTCGGTTAACAATGCGCCTCCTTTTCCCTGTAGGCATAGCGCATCCTACTTACGAGAGTGTGGGTTCTTGATACTTATTCTTTGTCCATGCAACAATGGTCATAGTGCCCCCTATAGGCTCTGTTACTTTTTCTCCCCATTGGTTTTCGAATAGTTAAGCACCTTCCCTGTGTTTCACTGCTCAGTGTTGACAATACCCTCTTTCTGACCCTGCTGCTAATATAAATTTCTCAAGGCTATATTCCCCACAAGACCCGAATCTTAATCTTTGAATATCTTGATGTTTGTCTCTATAGGTAATAGAGTCTTTTCATAAGACATAAGTCTTCCCTCTCCACTTATTACTCATTTTGCTTTTCAGACACAGTAGGTAATAACTAACGGATTCCATAAAAATAACAAACATAAACTAAACGATAAAGTGTCAAATATACATTAAAAGGCACTAAAAATACTGCTGCTAGGATGCACTTTGCTTCAGCCAATCACAGCCAAGTGCGGGAAAATTTTCAGCCAATAGAATTGCAGTATTCTGTTTTAGCCACCTGGTGGAAATACAGAGAACCTTCCGTGAAAATCCACCATTACTCCACATGTGCCCTATACACGGTTACTTTCTAACCATCCTGTCATCTTAGCAGTCCTGATGTGAATGACCACAACATACAACCAGACAGGCCAAGTCTCACTCATTCAGAGTGAGTCCAGGGAGCCAAATTCATATTCTCAATAAAGGTGCAGGAGAGGGGGGGGAGGGCAGATTCAAGGAGTCTTATCTAAAAGTGTACGACAGTCTCTATTGTTAGTGCAGGAAGTGCAGGAAGTTCATTTGATAGGTTAATAACAGGTGGGTGTATAAGGGCTTTACGTCCTGTATTTCTGCACCTGACGGGCTAATTAGGACAGGCAGGGATCATGGCAATGAGATGATGGATGAAACAGCCACCCAACTTACTATATATATGGCTCGACCAGGAATTGAACCCAGGACCCAGTGGTTGGAAGCAGAGAGCGACCACTAATCTTGTTCCCACCCCTGATGACTATGCCTACTAAAATAAAAGCTACAAGCTTAATGATATATCATTGTAAAATGACTTAGTGCTAGGTCTAAAGCCACTGTCACACGGGCCGGTTTTGCCGTAGTGAACCCGTAGTATTACGTAATAGTTATGTAACAACTCTTTCCGCCGGTTTGGCGGCAGCAAAAAGGGGCGGGGCAGCACCCGCCGGGCGCTACGGGTTACCCGCCGGGTCACCCGCCGGGTTACCCGCCGGGTTACCCGCCGGCTTCCACGGGTGCCTAGGCGGCTTCCACGGGTGCCTCGGCGGGTCCCACGGGTGCCTCGGCGGGTTCCACGGGTGCCTCGGCGGGTTCTACGGGTGACTCGGCGGGTTCTACGGGTGACTCGGCGGGTTGTAGGAGTAAGCCGGCGAGTAGTAGGAGTAACTCACAGCTTCCAGGAGTATACTTTAAAAGACTGCTGCTCCCCTAATATTAGGCCGATTTTCATTAAATAAGAACTAAATTGTAGGATAATTTATACTGATTCCATACCGGTTTTCGGATCGAAAATATACCAAATATTAAGCGAGTTATTCGTCTGAGAAGGTAGCTAGGTTGGCGGAGGCAAACCGTGGTGCTCTCGCAGACGTCCGCGCCCTGACTGTATCAATGCAGGTAGGGCTGAGCGCTTCTTTAAAATGCTGCTGCTCCCCTAATATTAGTCCGATTTTCGTCAAATAAGACTGGATTGTAGTATAATTCATACTGACTCCATACGTGTTTTCGGATCGAAAATAGACCAAATATTAAGCGAGATATTCGTCTGAGAAGGCGGCTGTCTGGTGGCGGCTGCTGCTCCTTTAATATTAATCCGATTTGCGTCAAATAAAAATTGAATTATAGAAGAGTTCATACTTATTCCACACAGAATTTCAGATTGAAAATAGACCAGATATTAAGCGTGATATTCGTCTGAGAAGGCAGCATGGTGCTCTGTGTATGTTCATGACTTGAATGGTATGGTCAATATTTTTTACCATTATATATACATTGTTTGGATGAGCTTTATTGCAATTAATTTCTACTCATTCTGCCAACTGGCCAATGGGAAGGACTTTTCCTTTGGTTTTGTAAAGTCAATTAACCTATATATGTCAATTGCTATTAGCATTTTGAATAATACAAAGAATGGGGTAAGTCATGCTTTTTCATCATTGATCACAAGCATTAATTGAAATTCTGAATTTCAACTGATTCCTGTTTATTATGCATATTAAAGAGGGAGATTGTTTTGATCATGGATGGAACATGCAATATCAATATTAATTCCAGTTGGATTATTTTCAGAAACAACAACGAAATATTGATAATTTATATAAAATGAAATAAATATCTAAAATGATTACTCTAAACTAGAGTATATCTATCTATAGATAGCTGTTATAGCTCCATAGACATCTTTATCAAGTCGGAATTTTATTGGCAACAAGCAAACAAACATTGTTTTATCATCGTTTTTTATTGATACTAATCAATGAATTATTGATAGTAACATATTATTAGGTTAAGATCTTATAACTATCTGTCTATCTACATATCTATACTCTATAAGGTATTGCTAACTTTATTAACAAGAATATTCTTGTTTGTGCCTAGTATACTCCATTAATTTTCCCCACCTTTAACTATTATATAAATTCTACACATTTCCCTGAATAATTCAGTCTTTATTTCACGAAAATCGGATATGTAGATAGACAGATAGTTTAGAGAGACAGATAGATTTATATGCTTATTATATAATATCGAATATCTAGCTTAATATTTGGTACATATAAGTACATAAAAGATAGCAAATAAAATCACAGATCAAATCACAAATACTAATTACAATATTAATATTAGATTTAAATTTTACAAAAATATACACAAATACTGATCAAAATAATAATTTATTATCACAATAAGATTCAAATTAACACAAAAAGATAAGAATGTTCACATGTATAAAAAAAAAACCAATATACAAATATAATCATTGCCTGGTAATTACAATAGAATACAATGTTTTTAATTAATGAAAGCAATTACATCTTTTTGTAATTGTGAATGACAATCAAGACAATGTCATATTACTGTGTCATCTTTGAACAAACTATGAAATGACAGGTCAAAGAACCCCAATTTAGGCAATTAGGCAATTGACACATGTATTGAGCATTTGCTGTATTCTCTACACCCATTCTGTATATCATTCAAAATCCTAACAGCAATTACTGTGTCATCTTTGAACAATCCATGAAATGACAGGTCAAATAACCCCAATTTAGGCAATTGACACATGTATTGAGCATTTGCTGTATTCTTTGTATCATTCAACATGCTAATAGCAATTGACATAACGGTCATGGCACTTGGCAGAATGAGTAGAAATGAATTGCAATAAAGCCCATCCAAACAATGTATATATATCATGGTCAAAAATATTGACCACACCATTCAAGTCATGACCATACACAGAGCACCTGGCCGCCACCATTCTCAGATGAATATCTCGCTTAATATTTGGTCTATTTTCAATCCGAAAACATGATGGAATCAGTATGAACTATGCTACAATACAGTTTTAATTTGACGAAAATCGGACTAATATTAGGGGAGCAGCAGCCTTTTAAAGAAGGGCTCAGCCCTGCATTGATACAATCAGGGCGCGGACGTCTGCGAGAGCACCACTGTTTGCCTCCGCCAACCCAGCTACCTTCTCAGACGAATATCTCGCTTAATATTTGGTCTATTTTCAATCCGAAAACGCGTATGGAATCAGTATGATTTATACTACAATTCAATCCTGATTTGACGAAAATCGGATTAATATAAATGGAGCAGCAGCCACCGCAAGACAACTGCCTTCTCAGACAAATATCTCGCTTAATATTCGGGTTTTTTTAAATCCGAAAATACGTATGGAATCAGTATGAGCTATACTGCCATGCAGTCTTTATTTGAGGAAAATCGGACTAATATTAGAGGAGCAGCAGCCTTCAGTATATACCTCCCTGCCTACGCTGACGCTGGTAGCAAAAAGTCGGCGGGTTTCCCGTGAAAGCCGGCGGGTTACCCGTGAAAGCCGGCGGGTTACCCGTGAAAGCCGCCGGGTTACCCGTAGAACCCCTCAACAAGCCGCCGGGGTGAAATTAGGGACGAATAATTCGCCGGGTTCTACGGGCCACCCGCCGGCTCCTACGGGCCACCCGCCAGCTTCCACGGGTCACCCGTCGGCTTCCACGGGTCACCCGTCGGCTTCCACGTGTTTTTTTTTTTTTTTTTTTCACCCGTGAGATTTCTACGGTTGTGCCATGCAAGCGTGGCACAACCGGCTACCGGGGCCGGGTTTCGCGGCTGGGCCAAGGGTCCCACGGGTGCTTGCCGGGTATTCACGGGTATCCACGGGTGGCCGTATTGGGGCCGCCGGCTTGGAGCCGGGTAGCGATTTCCGCAACTATTACGTAATACTACGGCTTCACTACGGCACAACCGGCCCGTGTGACAGTGGCTTAAGGAATAAAGAATCGTTAATATTTTTATTATTTTTTTATAAGTGTGCAAAAAAATATCCAATCACTTGCTGTAAACAATATGATTTTAATGCTATCAGCTGAAGGATTCTGTCTCTAAAGTCAAAGTATATCTATATTTTAAGATCTGTAGATTATTTTAATATCGCATAATTTGGGTAGTGTGGTGCAGAAAATGTGATAAAACACATGTATTGAATGTGAAAATATTCGACAAAACTTAGAAAAAACAGCAGACGGATTTGTAATTAAGTAACAGCAAAAAATGATCGGTTGATTCGATCAGTCATAACTCCTCCAATACGTTTTTTGGTACATCAGTTTGACTGTGGTATTAAAATCGAAATTTGATGTTAAAACGTCAAATGCACCTGTAATACAACTGCAATTTATTGTAGAGATAGCAAATAAATACTCTAATCACAAAAATCGATATTTTTCACCAACCAATCGTTACTATTAAATATCACTTTTTGTATTTCGTACAAATTCATCGTAATATTGATTAAGTGACAAATGTGTTTCAATTTTAATTTAATGCCGGGAGTCAGGTTAATAAAACTGTCTTATTTAGACTCAGAAATTTGTCCCACTTGTTGTCAAATAAAGAGAAATTGCGATGAAATATTTGTGTAAAGTCTAAGTTTAAGTTTACACAGTATTAAGAAATCAAGAATATTAAGTACGAAGACCTAGTGCATTTTAAATAAAACTATTCCGTTCAAACAGAAGTAAAGAAATGCTAAATGTAATACAGATGTATAGATGAATATGACATATACAGATGTACAGTGCATATAATACAGATGTGTGTACATTTTTAGTTAATTAGTCAATCAATTAATGCACTAAATAAACTGTAATCATACAGGAGGATCACGGACAAGACAAAATGGTAGAAGATTGATTAAAACCATACTATTTTGCACTTCCAGTTTAATCTGAAGAAGATCAATACTGCCACATAGCCTTATGTGCTGCACAAGACTTTGTTAAATATGATATCACTAGAGAGGCTTCGAGGTTTGAAATTTTGGTGTTTCAAAAAGCACCATCACACACCAAGATAAGACACTAACTAATAGTTTAATATAGAGATTTGTACAGTGTGGCTTATGTCTAAAATGGAGAAATATATACTAGAGAAACATTCATTTTTTTGTGTTTAACTTACTGGAGTTGTATTTGCCACATTATAGGTATGACAAGTTGTCATTTGATATCTAAACATAAGCACCAGCCCTGAATACTTTGCATTACTTCTGATTAGTGTAATTCTTATGGTCAACACAGTACCATCTCCTAGCCAATGCGAATCACATGCCAATTGTAGTCTATGTGAAAGTCTACACAGTGGATTTTTTTTGCAAACATTAAATAAAGACCCATTCATGCCTCTAATGATGTCTTATTTCCATAGCTAACTTTTTTGTTAAGGTCATTGAAGTCTTACAGTAAAGTAATTTAAATTTTACTTTCAATTATCAAAGTTATTACTGGGCTATTAAACATTATTTTGTGACATTGGTAGACCATACTTACAGTGCACAATAATGCTAATTATCTAAACCCATCCCCCCCCCCCCCCCCAATGGTCTACTAGCTTCCTTGTTTTCTTGTCTCATAAAACAACTCCTAAGTAATTTCATTTTCACTATACAGCTGATATGGTGTCCCTATTTTAAACTCTGATTCCATAGATCCAGAAAATCCTACATACCTTCATGAGCTGTATTCGTAAATATTTGTTGTTTGTCTTGACAAACAAATCGCCATGTCTGGTTGTACACTCTAGAGTATGTAGTATTTAAAGTCAATTTCAACAATCTGTGTCCTGCAGTTTATCTTATCTTATCTAATCTTATTGTATATTTCACAACTTTATTATTATTTTATCATTACTATATTATCTTATCTTACACATATTTATTTTATTATGTTAATACTATCTTATCTTATCAAACACAAACTTATTATTAGTATCTTATCAAATTTATTTGTAATTATCTTATCTTATCTAATGTTAGGTTACACAAATTTATGTATTGTTATCTTATATTATCTAATCTTCTCTTCTCTTATCTAACTGCATCTTATCTAATCTTATCTATTCTTATCTTATCTAATATTTTCTATTCTTATCTTTTCTTTTCTTATCTTATATCTTAACTTATCCTCTGTTGGTTTGAGGGCGCAATTTACAGAATTTAAGTCAGTATTGCTACATTATTACTAAATAGCTCATTTATCTTAGTGATTACTCTACTAAAGGTTATTTGTGTAATACAAGAAAGTAATATTGCTCAAGCGTTGAAAAGTAAAATATATGGTTCTAATACAACCAAACCCCACTCATTACTATCATTTGTATTTTTTATATTCCAGTGACCGTTTAAGAGGGATTTGCTTGATGTCTGCCATTAACAAGGTTTTTGAGTGGGGTGTTACTGAGTCAGTACAGGGGCCTTACTTACTGCAAGTGAACTTCAACTTTCTTATAAAGCCAGGCACTCTACTTCCATGTGCACACTTGTCTTGAAGGAGATGATTGACTATACTTGCTTTTTAGATGCTTCCAAAGCATTTGACTGTGTAAGATATGAACAACTATCCAATTTACTGGTTGAACTTCCCACCATCTGTAGTGCAGGTGTTACTTGATATGCATTTCAGACAACTGATAAGGGCATCATGGATGGGTTCCTACTCTTCAGAGTTTGGAGAGCTCTTCCAATGGTAACTGTCAGGGTGGAGTGCTTTCTCCAGTTCTCTTTACCATATATTATGATGTACTGTGGCAAGGATTAAATAACTTAAAAAATGTATGTTATATTGGACATACATTCATTGGAGCACAAAGCTATGTGGATGACTTATTAATTTTATCTACAACCTTATGTGGATAACAGTGCATGATCAATACCTGTGAGAAGTATTCTCATTACCTAATGGGATAAAATTGAATTCTGGAAAACTGTTTGTGTAGCTTTTGGAGCAAAAAAATTCTGAACTTATCTACAAAGTCAACCGAGACAATAAGACTGTTAATAAGAAATCAAATAAAATTTCTCAATTTGGAAGTGTGACATAAGCTGCTTAAAATTTGTTTTTAAACCAAATGTGATAAATTTAATGAAGTGTTTATACCTGGCCTCACCCGCAATGATATTCAATTTTTAATATTTTTCCTATGTTATAAAAATTCTATTATGTAATGTACTAAATTATTATTAATGCAAAATACTGTACAGATTGTATGAATAGAATGCTGTTAATAGCGAGTGGTCATACTTCTGAAACGTGTTCAAACTGAATCACAGGTTTTTGAACCAGCAAAGTGCCCCTAAATTGGGGTAATTTTTAAGTTTAGACAGCCATGCTATGTGGTCCACCAAGGCAATGAAATTTCGTATATATCAATTATCACTTTCTAACAGATGAATTCTTGGCATCGATCAGTGAACATTGAACAAACAGCATACAAATTTATTTGTATTTCAAACAGTATGCACAGTGGACAGTGAAACACCTAGAAACAATTTATTTTTGTTTTAAACACCATACACCAGCAGGTTTGAATGGCTATAATGCTGACTTTGCACACCAAATGACATATTTGGCAAATTTGAGAAATATTGCGGAATACAAAAAGTTAAAAAATCTTATATTATAAGTGAAATCTACAGCTGATATTTTATCTTTTAGGATGCTTTCTGACTATGGATAACATGGGAACTTAATAATATGAGGTTGTTTAAATTCATGAATATTGAACAACACTCACTTATTAAGTGAGTACTTGAGTACTAAACTTATACAATAACGTGATTGTTCATAACTAATGTCCTTGAGTGAGAAGTTCACACTAAGAATAAGAATGCAAGTACTTGGACCTCTATCCAAATTCAGAACCCAGTTCGGACAAAAAAATATTCTTGTAGGAAACATTCAGCAGTCATTCACCACAGAGAATGCTTCAATCTTGATCAAACCATCTATGTAAGAAGTTTGTTCAGGCCACAAAGCAACCCCTGTTTGCAGGAAATCAGAAGTTATTTGTATTGTAGCAAAGAAATACCACGAAACTGCATGTCAGATGAGAAGACTGTTTTGACAAATTGTGACCCCATTCTCATACTTGGTGTCAGGTTTAAGGAGTCTGCATTTACTTTCTTCTTACAAAGTTGCACTTTGCCACTGAAAAGTGCTAATAGCACCATTTCTCCATTCAGATATCATAAATGACACTGCAGAGCTTGTAAGGCACAGATTTATTGTATACACTGTTGAAAGGGGGGGGGGGGGGGGGCTTTGTCAGCGACAGCATGGTTGTCTCAGAAGGGACCTGAGCATGATCTTGTATATTTTTATATAAACTGTCAAATAAATTTCGTTCAGCTGTGTACCTCATTAAGGTATTCCAGTTGGAAGTTGTTAGCTGGAGCATCAGTGGCAAAGAATAAGCACCAGCAAGAATTAATAAGTGTTACAATATTGTACAAATTCTCTAAATTTGGTGTTTTGCTGCCTTGATGTTACACTGCAGAGGTGGGGGGATTCCTTGATTTCAGTTTCTCATAAGCTTATCTTGATTGAGTACAGAGTTTGACCATCTATCCGGCCCGATGTAATGTTTTAAATTCACAGTTTCTGACTAAACTTGTAAAATGTATCATGGCCATGTTCTAGATGTCTCTGCTATTTCCAATGCTCTTTTAATTTTTCAATCATTTACTGTATTTCAGAATTGTACACAGAAGGGTGTAACTTTGATAAGGTGTTAATACTTCTTGTTGACAAATCCTCAAACACATTCCTGAATCTGATGAATAGTATTCTTTCTGGTCTCTTGGACATTTAAATTTTTAAATATGTTTGAAGGCTGATCAATTAGTTTTCTTCAGCTTTTCTACAATTACTGGACATGAGCAGCATTGCACAGGAATATCATGAGATTAAGCAATGTCATCAATCAGATTTATGTATTTTGATCATGTGGCGTAAGTCTGAAACTTGCGCAAACAAGCTTAGTTGATTCCCATCCCATCTTGAATGTACCACGGTGCACACTGCAAAACTTGGAGAGATGTCTGCAGACGAGATACTTTTATGACAGTATCTTCTTCTGTAATTCCTGAATCAAGGCCAAATATTTCTTTGCATTTTCTTGCTGAGGCTTGCTTTGATTATCTATAGGATTCACATTCCATATTCTATTGTTATTCTACATTCAGTCTGATAATTATTTGAAGTTACATCAGTCTCATCAACTTGTAACGGCTTATTTACAATTGTAAAATATTTTATACTATAAAACAGCCTCTTTTGGATAAATGGGCAGACGATTGGCTCTTTTTCAAGCACTAATGGCACTTGATAATTTCTAAACAATCCTTAATAAAGTAGAGATGCAAAACACACTTAAGCAAGTTCTTCTGTAAAAGTATTTTGATCTTCCATTGATTTAAAAGATTAGCCACGGACGGAAGAAATACCTACAATTCGCATGATATTCAATACCTGTAACTTTGAAGCTCTGGTGGACCACATAGATGTTATACAAAATACATAAAATTTCATAAATCTTCATTATATCCCAGAAGGAACATTTTCAGACTAGGGACAGATTGGATTTCTGATATTGGGGCGGATTATGCGCCCTAATAGTTAGACAGACAGATAGATAGATAGATAGATAGATAGATAGTAAGATAGATAGATAGATGGATAGACAGATGGATAGATAGACAGATAGATGGATAGATGGATAGACCGATAGATAGATGGATAGATGAATATATAGACAGATAGAAGGATAGACAGATAGATGGATAGATAGATAGATGGATAGATAGATAGATAGATAGATAGTTAGTTAGTTAGTTAGTTAGATAGATAGTTAGATAGATAAATAAATAGATAGATCTATAGATAAATAGATGGATAGATGGATAGATGGATGGATAGATAGATAGACAGTGCAGTCCTTTAAAGCAAGTTTTTGCCATTCATGAGAGTTTCAATTGCCTCAACATAGACATCCATAGTAAAGTACAAACAATTTAATTTCTTTTACCCTAGTTCATATGGAGTGCTCCCCCCAAAATTTGAACATGAGACCATTAGGAGACGACCTGGCCAATGTCTTTAAAACCACTACACTATCCAGAGCTCTCTCTATATACAGAGGTATATAAAAACATATAGATAGTTTTGAGTTTGAATGCAGATTTAAATGAGAATTTATTCGTGGATTAAATATACTTAAGATTTCAGTTCATTAGAAACTTCATAGTTTTCATATTTGATAATTTAAAAAAACAAAACATGATATTTTTTGTGAAAATTTGAATAAGTCGAACCTTATAAAAAAAGCGAAATTAACAAAGTGAAATATCTAATCAAACAATAGTGAGGTATAGTAAAATACAATCTTTCTTACCTGTAAGAACTAATGCCAAAATCCCAAGGTATTTTAAAGCCATGGTGAGTGGTATTCAAAAGTGCTGAAAGTGAAATGAAATTATGCAAAATCAACGATATTGACGATTCAATGTGTTCAGCGTATATTAAAGTCACCACGTAACAAAATTCAGTCACCAGTTAATTCATTGCGCTAAAATCCATACATCACCAAAAAATCAATTTACGAATGAAATATGTTAATCACAATATACATAATGTTGATGATGAATAGAAATTTCGATATTTTGCTGTGTGTAATGTACTGCACACATTTAACATGGTGAAATTTTGAAGAAGTAACTTTTAGGAAATATTTTGACTGAAAAAGGTATCCAAGTTAGCATTGAAGCATGAAATTCGATGGTGTATTAACTTTTTTAGCATGATTCTTTTGCCTTTTTTAATTTAAAAAATAAGTGGTTAGATTGATGTGGAATTTCTTTATATATAGATATAACTAAACATAGAAATAAAAACATAGAAATAAAAATAGTAACAGCAAGTCTTAAATAAAAATAGTAACAGCAAGTCTTACAATTTAAAGTAAAAAATAAAACCTGTCTGATTGTTCCATCCCCTTGGTAGCTAAACACAGTTTTGACTGATTGAGATTGTCATTTGTTTTGCTATATGTTCATGGCGGTTTGTCTTAAAATTTCAGGATCTGGAAAATCATCCCTTGTCGCCAACTGGGCTGTCAATACTGAAGATAAGGAACAAGAAACATTCTTCTTTGTTCACTTCATTGGGAGCAGTGCAGAGAGTGCCTTATACACCAAATTACTAAGAAGGTAAGTCGAGGATTGTCTTATAAAATTAAATACATTGATACCGGCTTGAAAAGTCCAAGCCGATTAATCAAACCTATTGTTTTAAAATTTTATCATTAGGGCGGAGTCTGTCAAGAGAAATTGTGCTATAGTTGGAGATGCTAAATTATTTTAAATAACTTTCTTTTTATTGTTCAGACTATTTGAAGAGATGAAACAATACTTTGAGATTGATCTGGCCATCCCCACCTCCGACAGCAACCTAGTCAGAGATTTCCCTACTTGGTTGAGAATCGTTGGATCTCAGGGTAAATGTGTCATCGTCCTAGATGCCTTGAACCAAATGGATGATGGATCAGGAACAGAAGGTAAGGGTATAATTATCAGACCATTTCTCAGCAAATATAACTACCACAGAACTTACTGGAGGGCAGTCCAATTTCAGCGTTAATTAGGATTCCTCAAAAGTGACAATTTCTTTTTTGGTCAAGTTGAGTTCCATCACCATACAATCCCTCCCCAATTTTTTTTTTCTCTTGATGATGATAATGACAATGATAAAGATATGTTTGATGATGGTGATGGATAGGAAGTTCTGAACTACTAAGCACTTGTTAAAATTGATTTAAGACCATTGATGCACATATGTGTTCGTCCCAATGTCTCATGTGGACAGTAACAGTTCTGTGAAATGTATCAACAAATAAGGGGTAAAGAAACAAGCCCTAATTCTGCCTGCCCTCCTCTATTTCAAATTTTTTCCACGACATATGTTAATTAATTCTATTACAAGGTCCACTGTATCTGAATAAACCATCAATTTGTCTGAATTGTAATTTTGTTACAATTGCTACTGTGTCATCTGTAGCATTCTTTGTAATATTATATAACCTTTAATTTATTCACAATTATGATCAATATCCCAATTTTTGAAATTAGGCCTGCAACTGTTGCCATGGCTATTTTAATAGATGTATAAATTCATCATCTTATGAATCAATATGCAATGATCTAGCCATGCAGTTCATTTTTTATTGATTATAGCTCCATCAAAAACTTTTGTAAATTCACAAATTTTAGCAGGATTATGAATTCATAACGATCAATTAAACATTCATTTTGCATTTCCAGGTCCTGAGCATGACCTGATGTGGATACCAAATGAATTACCTGAAGGAATATATATGCTGCTTTCTACTCTGCCTGGACGGGTGAGAAAGTCGAAAGAATAAACCAAAAATGAATTACTAAGAATTTGAAATGAAGTATCATAATTCACACAAATAAATTAAAGAAAAACATAACAATATTGTATATATAATTAATATTAAAAAAGAAGGAGAAATTGGCCTCCAAAAGAGATGCAGCCCTTATTTATATATTTTCGGTAAATGAACGGGAAAAACGTCAAATTCCAGGAGAGACTCGACGTGTTGTACGGGTACCTATAAGCCGTCAAGTTACTCGTAGAAGCTGTCGAGTTACTAATAGAACCCATCGAGTCACCCTGGAAGCGGTCGAGTCTCTCCTGGAATTCATCCACTAATTGGCCGTAACCCCTTGAGTCATCCGTAGAACCCTTTTTGCCGCCAGAATCCCAAATCGGCGAAAAAAGCAGTTGCATAACCGTTACGTCATACTACGGCTTCACTACGGAAAAACCGGCTATGTGAGACCTAGGCTTAATTGGCTATAATTAATTTGCGGCTGGTGTCGGCTTGCAGTGGCTCGTAGCGGGTCCTTGCCCCTTGTCACGGATATCAGAGGGGTGGGCTGCCGTGGATGGTGGTCAGCAGCTTTTTGCTCTTATCAGCAACATGTGTTTCTTATCAGTCCCAGATTCCAGTTATAATCCCCTCGTCTTCACAAATAGTCGGAACTTTCAATAACTACCATGGCCTTGTATTGGGGCGGTAATAGTTGATTGCCCCAGGCCAGATCAAAGAAGATGCTTAATTAGTTACTCTGAGACACCATAGTTATTTCCAATTTTCAAACTATACACCAATGGCTCACTATTTGTTGGGTTGCTTTAATTTTCTAGATCAAGAGCATATACATTTTATTGCATTGTGTTAAGTAGAACCAGAGATATGAAAAATGACAATGCAACTAAAAACATATTGAATTTAAATAGTGCTCAATTATCATTTATATATGACTATATAGTGTCCATCTGTATCAGTTGCTGTCACATAGCCTAGTCTTTCATGCCACCATTGTTGCAGATACCTTGGAGAAAAAAAGAGTCCAAAATGTCCTATTTTCTTCTAGCAGATACAGTTTAAACTTCAGTAAGAAAAAGGTGGAAAACAGAAAATGCAATTTTAATTTATCTATGATGTATATTGCTGTATTCTCATTTGACAGAAGATTCAACTTATTAAAAACATTTCATTGCATTCCATAAATCCAAAATAGTCCTAAAAAATTAGTTTCACATTCCTTAAATATTGTTTGATAATGTAGCGCTAATTATTGAATAAGGGCTTAGGTGCAGGCAATATTATGGCAGGCTGACTGACTGACTAACTGACTGACTGACTGACTGCTGTATTAATAATGCTAGCACAGATTATTAAATAAGGGCTTTGGTGCAGTTACTGACTAACTGACTGACTGACTGACTGACTGATGTGCTGACGTGCTGACTGACTGACTGACTGATTGACTGACTGACTGACTGCTGTATCAATAATGCTAACACAGATTATTAAACAAGCTTTGGTGCAGTCAATGACTGACTGACTGACTGACGACTGACTGACGGCTTACTGACGACTGACTGACAGATTTTTTTATGAGGGCTTTGGTGCAGTCAATACTATGGAGCTAGTAGGTCATGATGGTAGTGGGTGGGCCCGTATCAGGGAAGGGCATGGGGTGTTAAGGAAAGGGTGACTGCAAAATATTTCTAGGTCATTTTGCACTCAACAGTTGTTTGGTCAGGACTGACCTCATGTTTCTTTGTAAACATAACAAGTACTCATGGATTTACCATTAGATATTTCACTTAAGAAATAATGTAGGTCTCTTGCCTGAATGTTTTGTGATTGATTGATTGATTGTATGCAGGAAACAGGTGTCAATTATTTGTCAAGTGCTGTTTATGGCAATCAGAGTCTTGTATTATTCATTCATTCATTTAGGCTGTATCCATAGCCAGAATATAGTCAGTTCATGGAGTCACAAGAGACTCCATTGGTCGCTGGTCAGTCATAAAATTATTAGTCAGTCTATTACTCCTGTCTATCTCTGATCTCTGTCTTTGGTGTTGCCATAGCAACCATTTATCACGAGTTTGTGATACAATAAATAGTTATGATGAAGTTTTTTCTATCTATCTATCTATCTATCTATCTAGTAATCAATCCATCTGTCTGACTATCTGTCTGTCTGTCTGTCGCGCTGTCTGTCTGTCTATCTAGTGTCTGTCTATCTATCTATCTATCTATCTATCTATCTATCTATCTATCTATCTAGTATCTATCTATCTATCAATCTATTAATCAATCTATCAATCTATCAATCTGTCTGTCTAATACAAAAAGTCAAAGTTGGTCCGAAATTGGTTTTAATGTATCTATCTGTTCAGTAGTCTTGATTGAACAGTGGATAATTGGGAGCTACTGTGACACGGTTATAATATAGAGGTGGACTTGATAGTGGTTTTATTGGTGAGATTGTATTTATATTGTGATTGTTAAAGATAACATAACTTTATTCAATCGCACAAACATAGCATGATAGTTTAAAATAGTTATTTCTAAATAATAATAACACATTTATCACTTCATATAACCTTGCTTATACTCTGGCTTATCTAGCATGTAATGAACTGTATTTAAATTTATTGATAATGTAGATATCTCAGGATCTACTGATCACATTGCAATGAAATTTACATGGTCTTAATCCAGAACATGAGAGCTATCCAATGCAAATAGTGTCACTTCAATCAAAAGAAGATGGAGAACATTTATTTTTGTGACTCAAGACTAGTAGAAACAGCATCCGTTGATCTTACTATGAAAAATCAAGGGCTGTGATGACAGGGTTGCAGAAGTATCAGTTTCAACCCCCTCTGCGCAATTAAACGTTGATGATATCTATATACCCTCATGATCTATAACACCTGTTCTTAAGGGGCCCAAGGTTTTGATGGGGTTAATAGGGATAAAAGAAATTTTGGGGTAAATCCCCGACAATCCCCGCAGGTCGGCAAAAGTCCGAGAAAGGCCCCGTAAATCAATTAGGCATCCCATGGGGGGTAAGCGCAACGTCTCATTATAATCCGTGACATTCCGTGTCTCGCCGAAAAAATAACGGAAAGTAAGTGCCGAGACAACCAAATCAAGAAACTTTACTTTTATTTTTCCCGTATATTTATTACTCCTATGTTTGTACATACACGGATAGACAGCCTCCCCTACCTACCCGCGAGTACATCGAATGTATATAAAACTCTCACTGACTGACTCCCAAGCAAATCCCGACAAAATGTCTGATTGATTCCCATAAAAATGTAAACAATTTACTCATAGAACATCTGCCAAATTTTAAAAAAATTTTGCCCTTCCCACAGATGGTTATGGATGATTTGGAGGGACTACGACCATGTTACGGATTAGCCAGAGGCAGACATAATGATGACATGATTAGGCTGCTTGGAGTCCACACCATATTACACATTTAGCCCATGGGTTGGGTGTTTTTACTTGCCTCACAATAGACATCGAGTACAAGGAGCCTCCAATTAAACGTCTCATGCACTCGACATCCAGCGGGAATGTAGCTCATGAAGAGTGCCTGGGCAAAGGATCAAACCCGGGACCTTCAGCAGAGCTGGCCAATATGAGATTGGCGGATGCCTTAACCATGAGGCCACCCAGCTGCTGGTGAATGGCGATGAAAGTAGGCTCAAAATTACCTTCCTGGACAATGGCCACTTTATAACCAAACATTCGCTCTAGTGGTATATTAAGCATGCTCGCATTTGTGTCTTTCTAAGCAAAATATAATCATCACGAATGATTACACTGTTCTCATGTTATAAACCTTCGCTTTCAGAAATATGAAGCAAAAACTACTGGTGCCTTTGAAAAACGTTACGGAGCGGCTTACACTGGAATTCTTTATGATCCTTTCAACTTCTCTTACAGATACAGATGCCAACATTCTACGGTTATTGATGTAGGTTTTTGAATAAAATATATCCAACATGTAGGTCTATAGATACATGGAGTTAGTCATGGTATATTCGATCACTGGGATAGTGAAAAGGAGGGTAGCTAAATATTGCATTTCACATGTTTTGGTTATTGAATTACATGAACTATGATCTCCCTGCAAACAAATTATCGCATAAATGTCATAGAGACCAAATGCAATTTCATCCTGTAAATACTAGGCCTATGCCTATAATATGGCTCTTGTATGGTCATAAACTATATAATTTCCATTTTTATGAATTGCAAATAAGTTTCATGTAAGACCTGAGCTGAGAGTGTTTGGTGTAACCATACAAAGAGGTTCTAAAAAATTAATATTGGCCCCGTTCAAAGTTAGAAGGCTACTTTGCCTTTTTATACTTTTCAACTTGACAGGGAGCTCTAATATGTACAGATCTGCCACTGAGAGTGACAAACATATAGTCAAAATTTTAGCCGATTTAACAGATAATTTACAATTGAGGTACTGTATGTAAAATATACACACTAGTTTTAGACTTTTTTTGTGGATAGCCAAAAGGACTAACATACATATTTATTTATTTATTAATATATTTTAAAAGGGTCAAATTGCTCAATGCAAACAGTTTTTCAATAAAAACCACAGAACAAATTAAAATTTATAACAGTGTAAAAACATCCATAAGGATAAAATATTACCTTAAATCCATCTATGTTTGTAATTTCTTCGATGACACCTGGTAAATCATTCCATTGCTTACCTCCTGAATAATAAAGAGTTTTCTTTGCTGTTTCACTATTTGGAAAAGGAATGTGCACATTCATATCATGTGTTCTGGTGTTGACATTTTTCCTAATTTTTATTTCCATAGTTATATTATTCATCAAATAAAGGTCAAAAGCATATAATTATTTAGTACCCACGAAAAATTAACAAATGCAATTTTTCTAGTGTTGCATGAAAGACAAAACACTGTGTTTTATTTCATTTTTAGCTGCTACATAAACTTGGAACAGTCTGTGGCCTTCAGAAGAAGTTTGAAGAAAGTCTCAATTATTAGAGGGAATCTTTATCAAGGCAAACCAGGAGCCTTACACCTGACCAAAAATTACAGGTGGGATATATCCCAGATTGCATTCCAGAACGGGTGAACATGGACGTCGGCGATGTCGATACGATGTTGATCCAACATCGACCAATGTTGAAACAACGCTGGCCCAATTCAAAATGCTATCTATGACATTTGTACTGTTAACACACAACGACCTCATAATGTAGAATAGACATAAATCATTACCTGAAAATGTTTAAGTCAATCAATTCAGAATGACATATGCCCCAGACTATAAATCATGAATTGTAAGGATTTTTTAATGGCAGACATGAGACATGGCCGGCCATGGCTCCAGACCTTTGCTTTAATTGAAATTATGAAACAATTAACGAAGTGATAATGGCTCATGTAATAGATTAATCGATTTACGACAATTGTTTTTACAGTGGAACCCTGCCATTAAGGTAACTCTTGGTGCAAAATAAGCAGGCCATAAATAGCATAGCAGAGTTGCCTTAATAGCCAGGCAAAATACTATGATAAGAGTAAACTTGGAAAGAAATTGTAGTCTTAACAGTGAGGTGGTCTTACATAGTGCTTCACTGTACTTCATCTGATTTTTGTTTATAGTTCATTGTTTGAAAGACATTTGTAAGTGGACACATTATTCACAGTCACTGGATCAAAATTCACAGTCATTGGATCAAAATTCAGTCACTGGATCAAAATTCACAGTCACTGGATCAAAATTCACAGTCACTGGATCAAAAACTTTCTAGCTATCCACCTTTCTTCAATGCCTTTCAGTTGTAAATTTTTTTAAAGAATAACATTCTGTTTGCAGTAGAATGAATTATTTGCAAATTCATGTATACAAAGTATACCTATCCAGATCTTAGCCTATCTGAAGGATGAAATAAACTTGCTCTTTTGAAGAAGTAGCTTTCAATAGAAGCTAGTGCAAAGTTTCAATGTTGACACCACCACTCTTCACATGTCTGGAAACTAAAGAATAAACATTTGAAAAAAGTGTATCTCAGTTTGGACAAACATCCGAAAAGGAAATATCTCAGTGTATTGAATCAAACCGGAGGAGGCAGTCATGAAAAGGCAAATAATAACTCTGAAATTTAAAATGAAAACACTCCTTCGGCATTTACGTTTTTGAGTGTGCACTATGTGACCACTTTAAACTTCCTAGTTCCTAGTGTGAATTTGACAAAAATTGACATCACAAGACTGACCAATACAGTTAGTTTCATAAAATACAGTCGACTCTAGCTGTCTGTAGCGACCTGTACCTAAACATGCCAAAGCCAGCTGCTTCTGTCCATTTCTATGGGTAATAATCGGCTTAAATTTATCACCAGAAAAGTGTAAACACTGACTACTGCTGACAAATGTAAGAAATTAATTGAATATTGTATAAATATGTACTTTTAGATCTGGTTTTGAGTATTCAGCTATGACAGCTTTGTCTAGTTTCAATTTGACAGGTCGTTTTTAATGAAACTAACTGTATGTCAAAATGTTGCGTATAATGTGGCATTAGTTGAATTTACATTTCACGGTGCTTAACAATGACATCATTTGTCAAAATCTTGGGGTTATAATAGAAAAATATGAATTCGCGCAATAGAAGAGTCTTTCAATCTTTTCTTCTTCATCCATGACATCATGAGGGATTTAGTCAAACAAACTGGTAACTGCTAAACTGTTTTGATTAAGTCTTAGTTATGTCGGATGTGCTTTTACAATGCTATGGCGTTTGGTATGAGTATTCTTTTGTTTCTTTAAAAATTGAAGCATGAAATTTATAGTGCAAACACAGGAGAAAACTGTGACATCATGCTCTTGGCAAGAGAAAATTGAAGAGTGATTATACGTCATTATATTGGATATCTTTTTTTCCCTGTTGCTCATTCGTAGTTGGCAGAGGGCTTACTAGGATAAGCAACAATATTGTACCAGAAGGGAGACATGAAAGAAGCCAAGAAGTTCTTTGTAATAGCCCGACCTCCGTTACTGATGTCCTTGGTGCCAGACACATCATTATGTTGCCGCCATTATCAACAAGGTAGTTTCAAATTTTTTCATATTTTTAAGTTTTCTTTTAGAGTAGTTTATATGGAACGCTAGCCATCAGACTTGATAATAAAGATTTCCTTTACAGCTAGGACAACTCTGCTACAAACAGGGCAGGGTGGAGTAAGGTTTCCGTTACTTTATATAAGATCTCACTTTGACAAGAGCGGGAGTCAGACTGTTCAACCCGCGGACTGCGAATGTCCTCAATGACCTTGCTCTGGTTTATGATGACCGCAACGATAACCTCGCGGGAAGTCTGTACAAAGCTGCTTTGGCCATTCTTCTTGATACTTATGGCACCAATCATTTAGATGTTGCAGTTGTGAGGTCAGTTGGTAGTTATATAAATGGTGTGAAGTCAGTATACATGGCCAATTTTGCAACATGCGTTTTCATGCGTTTATAAAAACGCAGGGTTTTTGCCTCATTATAATGAGCTAAAAACCATGCGTTTTCTATGCGTTTATCCTTCTCATGGAAAATGCACGTGGCACATTTGGCCATGTAATTCTACAATGCCGGAACCCAACTACCTCGCCCTCTAGCACTTTGCTAGAGGGAAATGCTCTTTAGCGCTTACTAATATTCAGTTTGGACAATACACACCTCAGTGCCTACTATCACCATTTCACATCTGATTCATTGAAAATAAGTAAATTACGTTTTATTGCCGGTGAATAATTCATTCAGCGATAACTTAAAATGTTTAAGGGACAGATGTCGAAATTGCCGATTCACTACATGAATATGGTGATTGTTGAAAAATAACAGCAAGTCAAGATTAGTAATAGTGTGTGCACTCTCTTTTTTAGCATGCAATTGATTCAGATAGGTTAAAATGCTTTATAACCGTGTGCACATAGAATCCCGCAAAAAAAAATATGAAGACTGCTGCATTGCCCTCATTCGGCAAACTCGTACGGAATGAGGGCCATGCTTGCTTGGCTAGTACTAGGCAAGTACAGAATATGGTTTCCCGTGGCCTCGTGAATAGTGCAGGTTTCGAGTCGTGCTCGTGGAGTGAGGTTGTTGACTAGGGGTGGTCAAAACCTCAGGTGGTCATTGGGTACAAAGTAATACAGCCTTGGCACACAACTGTCTCGCCTACTATATGGCCAAATGTGCCACTTGCATTTTCCATGAGAAGGATAAACGCATGGTTTTTATGCATGGAAAAAGCACATGGCACAATTGGCCATGTAGCACTTGGCTAGGGGCAATGCTCTTCAGCTCAACTAGTGGAGGCATTGTAGAGTTGCCACACTAGATTTAGGAATCAATAGCAATTGTTTGTCAGGGTTTTTTTTTTGTACAGGCATATCATTATTATTTGAGTGCAGGCTAAGCTTCCTCAACAGAACAATGTTAAAACAAACAGCAGTTAGCGCCGAGACTGACGGGTGTGCCTCCAGTGGTTGAAAAGTAAACATTCACAATTGTAGATGAAAAGTAACGCGATTTAATCAAATGATTGCCTTTAAAAATCACTCAAATGATACCAGAATTGATTATTAGATGTTTTAGTTATTCATTTGTTTCCAGATACAACCTTGGACTTTCTACCAGGCTAATGATTCCAAACCGAGGGCCAAGTTTCAGTTCACCCATGCTCATAAAATCTACCAGACTTTCTTGGGGGATGACAATGCTGACACGAAAGAAGCAGCCAGCGCACTCAGTGACTGCTGAAATTGAATTTTTATATTGTGAGCTAATTATCTGTGATACCAATAATGTGAAATTCATTGAAAATGCTTCTTGTGACAATGTTTATTCCGTCCTGTTGTATCTTTAAAATAATGTCTTGTGCAATTGTTAAAAGTCCTTTAAAGTGCCTACTTTTAATTAATGTATATCTTCATCCAATGTAAAATATATTGCATTCAATAGAATGAAACAATTGTAGTGTCGTTCTATAATGCTGAAAACCTGTGAGTCTGTTATATCCAAATTAAAACCTAACACAAGCTCAGGTTATGATGATATTTCATCTAAATTGGTAAAAAGTACCATGACATTCATTGCAAAACCATTATCAATAATATCCAACTGATCATTTGCTTCAAGCATCTTTCCTGAGGAAATGAAAATTGCTAAGATAAAACAAATTTTAAAACAATCGTCCAAATTGAATCTCTTTGTTACCAACATTTTCAAAAATATTAGGGAAATAAGTATATAACGGTATCTACAAATATTTCAAATCTAATAATATTCTAACAAAGTTTCAATATGGTTATCAAAACAATCTCTCAACAGAAATAGTGATACTGCTGAGTTATCAATGGTTTAAAAGGTATCTTATAAATAAAGTACAGTATACATGTCTGAAATCAGAAAAATCATCTGGGCAATATCATCTTTGCCATGGAGTCCCTCAATGATCAATTCTAGGTCCATTACTCTTCTTGATTTAAATAAATGACTTTGTTACTGTTTCTAAATCAAATATCATCCTCTTTGCTGATGATACAACTTTACTTTATCAAGAAAAAAATGTCCAAAAGTTAACTGAAAAATTAAACATTGAATTAGCAACAGTCTACCAGTGGTTTGTACACAACAGATTGACACACAATATTGAAAAGACCCAATTGCATATATTTTGCAACAAAACAATCAAATATTGATAACCACCCCAAGATAACTATTAAAAAAAAACAAATAATAAATGTTGTTATAAGAAAAAATTTCTTGGAATCACTTTAAATGCAAACTTAGACTGGCAGACCACATCACTTGCAAGTGCAATATTGTATCATGTTTTGATATATCCACATATGGAGTATGGTGTTGTGGCTTGTGGTGGTGCATGGACTACTCCACTGAAAAGACTGAATATTCTAAATAAAAGAGCTCTATATATATATATTTTTTTTCTTTATTGACACATCATACGTGGAAACATAAACCACCCAGCCCCATAAGGGCTTCTATGTCACTCCATTTCAGCGCTTAAATACATGACGTCTGAATAACAAAAAGTAACTGTTTCCTTATTTCCAAAGATTTCTATAGCTGATCACAATTCAATTTATAATGCTCGTACAGAGTCACTATTCAAATCGCAGAAAATAATGAAATTTTCAGGATGTGTATGAACTTGAATGTTGTAAGCTATATTTAAGAAATAAATATAGTGAGACATACTTTTACACCAAAGACATTACTGAGCAATTTACAAAATTCTGCCAATAACCTTATGGCATACAATCAGTCTTTCGTCCTTTTTTGCTCGTTTTTTGAAACTTATTATCTCACAACTGGATAAAGTCTTGGCTTTCTTGACCCAACTAATAGAATTTCTGTATTCGATATATCATTATTATACCTTATACTTTTTTTTTTATATTTAATATAAACCTACATATATACAGGATTTTGGAACAGGTTATAACTGGAAACAACCATTTTTTGTCAATTTTTCATTCATTTTAAAATTCAACCATAAATACTGGCAATGTGTGCACATTCTAGCTTTTTCACTCCAATGCTTATGGACATTTCAGTAAAAAGCCAGGAAATTTTAGTGCATTGCCATTTATGTTTGATATTTCATTCAAGGAGTGTGACATACCGCTTTGGAGAAAAAAGGTATGCCATAATAGATCGCTCGTCCGACAGAATCAGAAATCAGGATATTCCTGTTTGCTTAAAGGCAATAGTCCATCTTGGTTCGAATGCAAATCCCATTTATTTTTCAGTTAACGTCTATGCTGTTTACAACAATATATTTGTTGCTAGTGTATTTAGATATATGACACTGACAGGGTAAATTTTGCCATATATTTTGTATAAATACCTGTATATTATCAATTAAATAATTCAATTATTATTAAATAATGAGTGCACACACTATTACTAATCTTGACATGCTATTATTTTGCCACAATCACCATTTTCATGCAGTGAACCAGCAATTTCTACTTCTCCGTCTTAATTTATGTTTTAATTTTATCACTTTATGACTTATTCTTCGCTGATAAAAACTTATTGCTAATTTTTAATTTGAACTGATGATAGTTGCATGGTAGTGTGTATTCTTTGTTGCAAAATACCACGAAAAATGACAGGACTGCTGCCAGGCTAGATGTAACAGGTACTCATGTACATGCAATTGGATAGGCAACAGTGATGGCACTGGTGGGAGCTCTCTGCCAAGGTGGTACAATAATAAGATATATTTATTTTGGAGAAACAATATGGGGAAAATTAAACTTATTCGACATGCAGTTCTCCTCTAACATAATTTTGTTTATATTCACCTGGTAGACTTCACCCATTAAATTGACATCTCACTTCATTTTTGCATACAAGCCTATTTACTTGAGAAAAATCCTATTTATGCCCATAGCTTGAGACACAATACTAACCACATATACAGTTGGAATCAGAATTATGTCATTTCTATATCAGCTGCTGCCGTCGGTACAACATCGTTCCAACATGGCCGCCATCGCTCCGACATTGATGCGATTTGGAATGCTATCTGTATAGTTATGTAATTGGCATTGTCAGATAATTCAGATTAGACCTTAGAATTTAAACAACACGTGAAAATCAAATATCGTAATAAATAAGGATTTATTTTTGAAAAGACAAAAAACTGTATGTCAAACTCTACAAAATGTGCAACAGATGTTTATATAATAATGACAAATATTTAAAAGTACATAAGAAATACAATGTTAAAAAATAGGTATTGCACAGTGCCAATGAGAAAATCACTTTCAAAATTTGGCAACATAGTGAAATGGAATGCTCAGTAATTGTCTTCATATATATGGAATAATGATAAATTTATTTAAAGGATAAGTTCACTGCAAAAATTTTAAAAAGTATAACATGGACAATATTTTGAATATTATCTATAGTGTAACTGGTATTTAATGAATATTATCAGAAGAATGTGGAAATGATATTGATAGTCAAAATCAGAAGTTACAAGCTTTGTTTTTTTTGATGAGCATTGGTATACTTTTAATATGAAGTTTTCTATAAAACACATCTAAAAACGATTATGAATTGAAGAGTTTCAATTGTGTATTAGCTATCTGCACCTAAAAGTCAAATTTGATTAAATTTACATACCAATACCCCTGTTTCAGCAACAAAAAATATAAACCTCGCAATAGGTTTTATTTACATAAATTCAGTAGATCATCTAGATTAGAGGTTGTGGAATATAAAATAAATCCTGATATATCCGATATAAGTATTATCGTGATTATTATGCAATATAGCGGTTGGCACTTCGAGAAATATTCATTTTATATTAGTTAAACTACATGCTAATAATGCGAAATCAAGTATTATAGGTGTACATGTTTCACTATAAATTGCAAAAATGAACTGGCAATGTTTTTTAATTTCAAATATTCTATATTGCATAAAATTGTTAACATTGAAAATCGATATTACAACACCACACACATAAAAACATTTTCACTTTATGTTCCACAGTTAACACAATTACTTATTTATTTAATGGTCAAGCTATTTCTTTACATATTCCCCCATAGCACTCCACATCGGGCCAGCGTCATTTCTATATCAGCCACCGTCGGTAGAACATAATTTCGACATCACCGACATTGCAACGACGTTGATACGATTTGGAATGCTATCTGGGTTCCGGCTAAATATATTTATATATAGTTGATGATATAGGTGTCTAATGTATGCTTTTGTCACCGAGATTAGTCCTCATCAGCAGCTGATCAGCGTTTATCATATTATGCACATTTATCATTTTGTTCGCATTTATTATTTATCCGCAGTTATCATTTCACCTCAATGGTTGTATGGTCTGAGGTAATGGAATGCCATTGTAGCCATGAATAAGATTGCGCTCAGTGTTGCTGTCAGGGCAGCCACAGAAGGCACTGCAAGTATAAAGTATGATATTAATAAAGAATTATGAATTATGACATATATTACATATATACTATTATAATTATTGGAACAGTAATATGACATGATAATGTAACATACAAAATACAATATACATGCATAATAACAATTTTAGAAACATGTTCCAATTTCAAGTAAAAATGCAATTTGAATGACCTTTAGATATGTTTAAAACATAAAATAACTTGCATTTCTAGAACGAATACCAATAGGGTGGATGTACCACCTGCAAAGGTCACTGGTACTAAAGCAGACAGGCATTGTTTGATTACTTCATCAGATATTCTATTCAGTGATACTGTTGTTTTTTTTTGCAATAAAATGACGTAATTATTTCTGCATATACACAGATTCCCTGTGTCAGCCAGCCTGATGAACAGGGTTTTTGTTATCATCAATGTCTGTCCAAAGAGTAATGCACTTACCCTAACAAAATTTTGTGCAGTAATTCTCTATATGGCCTAGCTAGTGGTGCCTTTTGATAGTCACATTGACTATAGTTCATTAGCTATGTTTTACAAAATTTGGAAATAAATAATTGTTTTTGTTTCCAGAACTCTGACACTACCTACATGCTTACAACTTTGTCATAAGCTATATAGAGTAATAACATATCAAAGTTGTAAGCATAAGTGAATTAATGCTGCTTTTGTTTTTCTATTTAGAGAAAATGATTAAAAAAATATATAAAAATTTCTTTTTCCAGATCAGGACTCGCACACTATTGCACCTTTATGTGGTTTCATGACCATTAATGACAGATAATTTTATATCAGTAGAAAATATGAAAATTTGGTACTCTTTCAAACCCTCATATCAATGACTCTATGATCCGTACATCAGTAACATTTTGCCAAAGATATTTCTATATTATAGTACTTTCACTTTTAAGCTTCATTTTGACATTTATTTTGTCCTTCTTTTCTTTTCTTTTTTTCATAAAAATGGAAAATCTGGAAAAAATGCTAACATTTTTGTTGCTTATTTCATATTCCTCAGCAGCCCATACTTAGCAATGACAGCTGTAAATGTTGTACAATTAATGTGCATACAAATATTAAATATGTGATCATAGTATTGCCATGCTCAACCCATTCAACAGTTTTTGTTTATAATTAGCAATTTCATAATAATTAGTTGCATAATGATCTATATTACTTTCACTTGACTCCAATACTTATAATTGTTTTCTTCATATACACCTGTAAAGTGTTCGGTAATACTAATTTAAATGCCATAGATTTAATGCATATCAGCCACCCAACAATTCAGTAATTGTTAGTGGACAAAAGTAAGACTTAATGCAGGCCTTACTTTTTACAAAAACAAAGTAAGACTTTATCAGACTTTTTTTATAACCCATGGGAACACTATATTATTTAGCACTTGACAGAATATAATGAACAAATGAAGAAATTCAAGAGTTAGAAAAATAGGACATCTTGGACTCTAATTAGCATTGCATAACAGGCTATTTAGGCCTAGTGGCAATTGTTTCGATTCATCGCACACACTTGATAAACATTCAAGAAAATTTATATTTTTCCAAATTTTGTAAACTTAGCCAAGATATGTCAGTGTGGCTATCAAAAGGCACAACCAGGCCATATAGAGTGTTACTGTATACAATTTTATTATGGTAAGTGCATAAGTGTTAGAGTTCAGCTCTAGAAACCAAAGTGTGTGTTAGAGTTCTGCTCTGAAAATGAAAGTGTAACACCCTCCTGCCTGTCAGACGAACACCTAACAATTTTAATGATGCCTTTGTGCTATGTGGGATTTGCTGAGGGTTTACCTGCAGCGCAGCCTATGTTTAATATATATGGTTTAATAAATGATCTATCTAATTTCGATTTTACACATATATTCCATGGGTGGGGCATTTTACTTGCCTCAGCATGGACACCTCGTACAAGGGACTGCCAATTTAACATCTCATTCTAACGACATACAGCTATGATATGGCTCATGAATGGTGTCCGGGTTAGGAATTGAAACTTGGTCCATCAGAGGAGTATGCAAGCATCTTACCACAAGACTATCTCTGCCATTGTAAATACATTGGTACAAATAAAGTGACCTAGCAGGAACTGGACTTACCAAAATTAAGACTGCACGCCGCAATAATACCTGCAGCCCCTGTTCTTATCATAGACTCTGCAGCTACTCTGAAGTCCACATTGAAGATATCAACGCCAGGAAACGGATTGCTTGGTAAGACACTTGTGCACTCAATTGTAGTGTCAATAAGCTTTGATAACTTAGTCTGCAATCCCCTGTAAGTGTAAAAAGTCAAAATATGATGATTGTATAACTGATCACCTTGAGTTGTTAGTATTTGATATGATGAATCATTGACGATAAGTGGGCTGTGTGTCTTCACAAGGCAATGACACATAATGATATAATACTTTACAATTATATTGAGATCAAGGAATATTCTATAAAAGCTACTGAACAGCCCCCTTATAAAAAATAATAATGTTATGGCATGCCAAAAAAAAAAAAGTAAAATAAATATTCCCATTAAAAGTTTAATTTTCAGCCTAACATATGAAGGTGGAATATACAGTATGTACATGAGTGGTCAAGCGCAACCAGGAGTGATCTACGAATTAGTGCGAGTATACATAAAATGCTTGGCGAGTGACTCATGTATGGCCCAGGATGAACAAGAGTGAAAAAATATTTCATACGTTGTCATACTTAGCTCTTATACGTGAAAGTGTGAACGCCCCATATGGAATACAAGGTTCAAAGCCCAGTTCACACGATCACGGATAAGACAATAGACATAAAAAATTCACTCGGTGAGTGAAAACGTATTGACAAGGATTAGCAAGTGTAAAAAGTTTTAACCATGCGCATTCTCTCGCCATGCTCATCCGTGACAGTGAGAATGCCCCTTAAAAGTCCATATTTTGTAGACATTCTTAGGGCAAAGGTGTAGAATGCTGCTTTTGTCTTCCACCTGTAGCATAAAATATATATTGCCAGTTTCTACAGACAATACAACAGCTTTCGGTGTCAGTTTGGTAAAATGCCCTCGCAGGTTCAGTCAGATTTAGAAAGTACTGTTCCTCATTCTGTGTATGCATGCTATTACCTCACCAGAAGATGGATAAATTAAAGAGAGATTTGGCGCAAAACATTTAGGACTATGTGGAAACTATGTGGCAGACTCACTGTGGCATTATGGCATGTTTGAGTAGTTTCTACTTACGCGCAAGCAATATCAGAAAAATCCGTAGCTTGGTTGAATTCGGTGATGAGGGCAGCAGTCTGTTGCACACATTTACCTGAAACCATTCATAAAGTAGTTACCAATATAATTTTCAAAAATCAAGGCATATCCCAGATAGTATTCTAAATCGAATCAACGTCGGCACGATGTCGGCGATGTTGAAACAATGTTGTGCCGACGGCGGCCAACATAGAAACTATGCTGGCCCGATTTGGAATGCTATCTGGGATATATTATCATGTTCACGAATCACAACTTTACCAAGAGTGCCACAAGTATTATGAATTATTAATTCTAGCACGTACAGGCCTTGAAGGTGGACCAAATTTATTAAAAGACTAAATATAAGATCAATTCAATACTTACATGATTGACCTGTAGCTGTCAAGACATATCCAGTCACTTCTTTAATCTGATTGGTGATTGTTGCTGCATTGGGATCTCCAAGTGCAATGCAGTCGTTGATTAGACTTTGGCAGGTGTTAATTTCTCCAGCGTATCGGGTGACATAACTTTAGACAAACAAAAGAATATACATAATTCATAGATAATCTGAATATATATCGCCAATATCACTTTTTGAAATAAAAGAAACATAGGCTGCGCTGCAGCGAATCTTCAGCGATTGCCCGCATAATACATGAGTCTCCAACATCGGTCATGTCATGTTGAGAATGAAACTATGGTTATAAAAAGGTTTGAATCCTTGTCCAGGAACAAAACTTTGGAAGAGCTGTTGCCCATTTTTTACAACTGACCTGCTTCTCTTTTTGGCTCTAGGCACTCAGAAAAAGAGCCAAGCCATCAGGAGGTCATTGTCCAAGAACACCAGACCTGCTTACTGGCGAGCCCAAAATAGTTCATTTGTGGATCTGACTGATTATGCACAGTGCTCCTGAACAAACTTCAGAGTTGAAAACTTTACCGAACATTTAATATACAAATATCCATAATCTGCAAAGTGCACACATAAACAACTATTTTAGGGAAATGTTTTGAAAAATGTTGCTTTAAAATTGCTGGTTTATCATACCTTGTTTATCAACAAATAATATGTCATTTATCATATTCCAAAAAGGATCTGAATGCTAGATATTATCACTGCCCTTTGCTTACAACCAGTCATAACATTTAAAGTATATTTATTAAAAATATTTAATTATAATTGATTCAAAATTTATTTGTATGTGTCAATGCTAGTCTAGTAAGGTGTTATAGCATAAATTAGTAATCCATGTAATGCATTTGGTTAGTAAATGCAATATAGCTTTAATTTCAGTCATAGCTATTGTGCAGTCTTGAATTTATGTTTTATTGACATGTATTGAATTGGATGGCCACAGAATAGAGAGTATTTACATTGCCTAGATGCTGATGTCTTTGAGAGGTAGCTGTTTGGTAATTTGTGAGATTGGTCATTACAGTGTTCTATAATTTTACTCTGCAAACTACCAAAGGATTCCTTACGTTCTTACTCCCAGTTCTGGGGGAAAGTTGGTGCAGCGTTTTCAATTCGAAGTATAGGGAGTGGCGCTTCTTGATACACATTCCTTGTCTCTCCTTCCTCTGTGGTTTATAATATGAAGTATAGGCATTTGTAAATGGTACCATGCGCCCGGCGTAGGTCAGTGGCATGGCATAGGAATGTGTTGATATATGACTTATTATGTAGCTGTCAATGCCAGTAGTGCGCGAAGCTATACAATAATTTGTCAATATGTATATGACCAGAAACCTTCATGACAACTTACAATGAGTCACTTTTTTTTTTTTTTTTACCTAGTTTAAGACTTTAGTGCACCCACTGCACTGCTGGGTGGGCTTACAGGTTGAATGAATTCATAGACATGGTGTGTCAATATATTTTTCATTGTCATGCTATAAATTTACATAGAATATTTTTTTTTGTATTTCAGACATCAGTTGTTGTTGTTAAATGGGGCTATGGCACAGTTGTCTTTTTTTTAATAAATTTAAGTTAGTCTTTTATGTGGCACTAACCAATCTACATGAAACATACACTGATATTCGGTACAGTAAGTAAATCTCCATCATGGATTGGAAGGGGAACCTCTGAAATCATTGGTGGCACTTCAGTAGCGATGTATATTTATCTTTGAGGTGTCACCCTTATTTCAAATATATGCAGTGTTAACGATCTCTGTACATTTATATGCATATATATGTAATATGTACAACAAGAAAAGCTCTCTTTAAAAAAGAGACCTGTATCAGAATTGTTCACGTAATCTAGACATGCAAAAAATAAATGATTTGGTTTTTTTTTGTACAGACTAAAGGGTATTAGTTGCAGGTAACAGATACTAAGGAATCATGTCAAAATATTGTAATCAATTAGAATAGTTCATATAAATTTATGTCTTTGTCTTTATTGCTATAAAATGTACTTTTCCATAGATCCTCGCTACTCTTGCCTAGCTACCCACAACTGTCTGCAAATCGACCACTTGCACCATCTAAAGTATTAGTAATTATAAAAAGATACCTTTGCTTGTTATTCATACTATGAAGAAAAAAATATATATATATATTTCAAACTTTCCTGCTATTAAGTTGCATAGAATTTTTTCTAGTTCTTTTTTTAATATACCTAAATACTTTTATTATTCTGTATTTTATATTTCAGAAAAATGTTTTGCGAATCTAATAGAATAATTCAGATCCAAATTAAAAAATTTATAATCATGTTTAATATTTTACATTTACATACATACTTGACAGGTTCAGTGAGCTGGTGAGTATAGTATTTTTGAACTGCATAATTATCTCCTGTTTAAAACAGTTTGAGAAATAGTTTCATTGCAACATTGGCCTATGTGTTATTACTTGTAATTAATTACAGTGTACAGTTTCAAATGCAATCAGAAACATAAAGAGCAATTGACAAATCCCATTTGTGTAATTACACTGCTTCACTTAAGAAAGAGTGAGAACAGTGAGTGTGCGTGGCCAGTTTCATTCATTTTATAGGTCAGAGTGTGGGTGTGTCACTCAACTGGCCAAGCATCACAAGCAACAATTCATGATGGATTTTTGTTAACAGCCAAAACACCATAGTTACCATTCAAATCACATTAGTTTTCATAGGAATGAAATAATGTAAGTAGATATTAAGCTTTTGTTGAGTGCTAGGCATTTAACATGATGGGCCTACAACAGATATTTGTTGAAAACCTTCACAAGCTTTCAACCCTCAGACCAAAATGAACCATGCCAACTGTGTATAGTATCAATGCACAGCATAACAAAATGTTTTAACTGGTTGTAAGCAAAGGACAGCGATAACATCTAGCACTCTCATCTCAATTGGGCCTATGTCATACGGTATGTTTTAGGTTAATAAACAAGGTGTGATAAACCAGAAATTTTAAAGTTAAACATCTCACAAAATTCTTAACAGATTTTTCGTTTTTGTCTTAAAATAATTGTATGAGTGTGCGGTTTAATAGAATATAAATGAAATCTTCAGTAAATTTGTTTGACCCTGAAGTTTGTTCAAGAGCACTGTGTATGTGTAATGCCCATTTACTTCAAACCTTGTCATATCTTTTGGGATGTCATGGACTGGTGGTTCCTACACGGCCAAATGTGCTACCTGCATTTTCCATGCGTTAGGATAAACGTATGGAAAAGCATGGTTTTCAATTCATTTTAATTAGGCCAAAACCGTGCATGTTTCTTGCGTTTATCTTTCTCATGGAAATGCACATGGCACATTGGCCATGTTCTATCTGCAAGGGTTGTGGGTTCAAACCCCCACCATGGCAACGGGGAGTTGGCAGATTCTTGCAAATAATTGGCTCACACAACTTTGGCATAACATGCAAGGAGTTAAGAAAGACACTGGATTGGTCTGCCAAGGATGTAATTGTGAAGTTGGTTGGGTGAATACAGACTATACACCCAGATTTGCAATTTACATTGACTTTTACATTACATTATTTCTTGGGTCTTTTTCTAAAATTCAAAACTGAGAAACACATTCTCTAATTTACATGTATGGATTCACTGTGAGCACTGATACAGATACAGATACAGAAGACTTTTATTCGGACCGAAAATACAGTACAGTATGAATTATACAAAAGAGGCATTATGAGAGCCCATGGAGACCCACATTAAGGCACTTGATTCCGCTAGCATGTGGGCCACCATGTAGTATGATTATCTTATTGTTTTTGCAGTTGATACTTATATTTAGCATTTTTCCTAATTTTTTGTATGCACATACATAGCAATTTTGAATTTTGCATGTCGATTAGTAAGCACTGAAAACATCCTTTTGAGATAATTGACAAATCCGTGGAAAACTGTGAGTGTATAGTTTTTCAATGATATTTGAGGTCACTGTGTAACCATTTTTGGGATGCGATGTTTGATACTTGCACTGGAGATTTGATATTTTAATTTCGGAGGGACATATCTTGATCGTCCCCTAGTTTCATATGTGTGAATATCAGTATGGGTGGGTAATGTAATAATTTGGAAATAAGTAAGAAGGTTTTGATTTATCATTTTGTAATAGAATTTCCAATCAAAACCTTCCTAATTACCTCGAAAATATGACATTACCCACCCATGACCTTTTTTTGTTTTGTTTTGGGGATCTCTGTATCTTACACAAATAGCTTTAATACTTTTTATGTCTCACCCACAAACTGCCTCTGCATCATTGATGTTAGTAGAGGCGATTGTTCCAATACTTTGTGAAAAACTGACGACAGCCAATGTGCAGGACAATATTTCAGCTAAACCACAGGCTCTCTCTATTCTGTCTGAAATGATAAACATGAAACCTATTTTAATTCCTTGTTAAGATAAGCAAGAACATTATAAATATATTTATTTCAAGTTATTTCAAAGACAGGCTGAGTAAGCCGATCAAGGGGTCTGAGTTTATGAAAAGCAGAATTTCTTTTTGAAAGTTTATAATACCCTAACCAGCGTCATCTAATTTTGCATTTTAAAAGATGACATATTTTGCAGTACAATTATATTTATGGAGACATTCGTAGTATCAATATTTGGACGTACTCGCTGTAACAGGCTCATTAAAAGGGTTCCTTTGGTGTATCGCAGATTTTTCGCAATCAGAATACATTGTAAAGACAAAATCCTGCCCAGAAAACTAAAAGTGACTTTTGGATATGTCCCCAATAAATTTGTCCGACAAACTGTCTCACGACAGAATCATATTGGCACACTTGCAAATGACAGCAAAGATTTGGTCTACTATACAACACACCACAAGGTTTCATAAGAAACCAGTATATTGGAAATACCAATATTTTGTATCTAGAAAACAAACGTTTCCGGCATTTCACGAAAATTAAAAACTGTAATAAAAATTTTAATTGTTAAAGGAATTCAACCAGTGGCGGACATCATCCTCCCTGTCAAAATTTTGTGAAATTTTGTCAGTTTAAATAAAGCAAAACAAAAATATAATTTTATGACTCACTGCATGGATAATCCTGATTAACACCGCCCACAAACTGAAAGCTCTTGTAGGTTATTTGAGTGAACCATATTAAATACCAGTCTTTACCAATGATATTTTATTTAAGCAAGTACATACATTTTTCAAATCATTAATGATATATGTCACTTTCCATGCCATGGAAAATTTTCTATGAAATTGGCTCTTAAATTGAATGGCTTCTTAACTTCATTACCTCATTCAAGGCAATACTATGTATATACCCCTCTATTAAATCTTAACCTTGCAGTCTTTATTGACCTACGGTGACACAAAACTAGGCCAGCGACTTCCTTATACTAACAAACCCATCCTGTTGTTTGCTTAACCTTCAGGAGTCATCTCTTACAAGAAAAACAGAAGTCAAATATTTTCCTATGGGGTGAGGTTTGTGATATTACTAAGTGTTTAATGTAGGAGTCAGGTACTTATACTATGGCATTATAAGTACAGGGTGTCAAGGCAGTTTCAGCACTACCTTAGTTTTGTTATATTCAATATATATTAGTACTTAAATTTCACATTTTACTATATCACCTAAATATACCAGAGAGTATAGTGTAATTTTTGCTAAATGAAATTTAGCCAATGCATGATTTCACTGGGTCCCAGGTTCGAATCCAGCCCACGTTGGAAGGTTGCTTCATCATTCGTCTCATTTCCTTGGCACCTGCCTGTCCTGATCAGCCCTTTCTGGTGCAACAATATTCACTAAATACGTGTAATTTCAATAACATTTTATACTTATGTATGTAGGAGCTACAGCGAAGACAAGCATTGTATAAATTGATACATTTCGGGTAGGTAAGCAAGCTATCAAACAGCTCATCAGATAAAAGAAATTATTCATTATCAATAAGAGTATCATAGAAGATGAGATATTTCACTTATCTAAAAGCTTATTTCATCCAGTCATGTGGTGGTGGTGATTAGGGCTTTATGTCTTGTATTTCTGCACCTGAGGGGCTAATTAGGACAGGTAGGGACCATGCAATGAGACGAAGGATGAAACAGCCGTCCAACTTAGGCTCAACCAGGAATTCAACCGGGACCCAGTGGTTGGAAGCCCAGTGCCCTACCACTGAGCTAGGCCCCAACCCTCATCCAGTCATGTAGTATTTTTCTGAGATGTATGCTTTGATGTTATGAAAGCCTTTGATATATTGCAAATTCATAAAAAAAACATGACTGTTATCTTTTCCGCATTTTTCTACTCCTTTGTAGTGCCAATTTCTTTGTATTCATTTACTTTTCATTTTCTTTTGTATCTTAGACAGGAGCTTGAGGTCTTTTGTGATGCTTTTACCAAATATTTCTTGACGATTTGTTAAGCCTAAGACAAACTAAATCCGCCCAAGTGAGTGTTGCTGACTGCACAAGGATGATACATTATCTAAATACAGACCCCCCTGCAAAGTCTATACGTTACAAAATTCTTATTTGCTTTTGAATCAAAGGGAACTGTGAAGCATAAGAGCAAATAGGCACTTGTGTACTTTTCATCTATTGGATGAAATCGTGCAAGATATTGTCCACACACTTGTATTGATTAATGTTTGCATCTTGCAACTTCATAATGTAACAATTTGCTTGATTCTACAAAAACCCTCAATAACATCTATAATAAGAGGGACAGACGCCCTCAATGTTGACACACTCCTTGACACAGGTCAGCCAAAATACAAAAGGTTTGGACATTCAGTTATTTCCCTGATTTGGAATTCTTCTGCTTTTTTCATTTTTTATTTATTTATTTATTTTTTTGGGTGAGGCTGTTTTCCTGCATACCAATACAGTGTGTACCCTAGCCTGGCAGCAGTCCGGTAATTTTTTGTGGTATTTTTCAACAGGTTGAATAAATATTTTCGGGACAGTATACACGCATCAGTGCCAACTATCGCCATTTCACATCATTGAAAATGAGTAATTACGTTTTATCGGCAATGACTAAGTCATTCAGTGATAACATTAACAATAGTTAAGAGCAGAAGTAGATTTTGCTGATTTGCCCCATGAGAATGATGGTTTTGTACAAATAACAGCCTGTCAAGGTTATTAATTGTGTGTGCACACATTATTTGTCAGTACAGAAGAGATTCAGATATGTATGAAGGCTGTAAAACTGCATGCACCTATAATCCCACAAAAAACGACTGCTGCATGACCCTCATTCTGTGAACTCGGATGCACATGAGGGCCAGGCTCGTTTGGCTAGTGTACGGTGTTTTGCATGTACAACTGTGGGTTTCACAACTTTCTAGGTAAATCTTGAAAGTTATTCTAGAGTTCACCTACGTTTCCATATAAGTTACCAATCAAGTTGGCTGTTTTAATTCATTGAATATTTTGCACTAAAATTCATCATAATCATTAAAATTAGGACTAAAAATCACAGGTCATATTGAGGGTCGTGGTTATTTGTTCTTAGATTGGTACACTGCAACTTTCATCTCATTTGATTTAGTTGTGCTATATAGAGCATCACTCTTGAAGGTTGATTTTAACCAGGCTGGTTTACCGTTGTCGATTTTTCTTTTATTTTCTTTCTTGCCTGCTTGATAACTCCTTGAGGTTAAATATTTTTTAATTGGCTGTATCTTGTCTTATCTTGTCTACAATATTTAGCTGAATGTACCAGATTAGTAGTCACACATTTAGTTAATAACATACTTTAAATAAACTTATCTGTTACATTTGTTAAATAAAAATATCTTATCCTGTAACATACTTATCCTATCATATACTTTGCTGTAAATTAATTGTGTTTTGAGCTAGATTCTGTTATATTTATTACATATCACACAATTTACAATTCATTCGTTAATTTTATATTATTATATTTTGCATATGGGAGCAACTTAATATAATTTTATAAACTCTGTTGTTTCCCTTCTTGACACTGATTGAATTGTAATTATTATGTATATACTTAACTGTATTGAATGTATTGTATCAGTGTAAACTTATATGTATTATGTGTCAATAAATAATAAATAAAAAAGCTTCAAACTTCTGCAGATAGATTTGAGGGTGTCACCTCTACTATTTGGGCCGTCTTTCTAAAATTTAAAAATCAGCCAATAATTTAAGTTTTTGATTACTTACTTCCACAAGCGACTTGGGCTGAACTTAGGGCATTTGTCAGTTGACCCATGTAGTAAGAATTTGTCCTTAGCAAGTCACTGCATTCTCCACTGCAGGATGCTATTACGCTAGCCATGTTCCCTGCACTGCAAGAAAAAGACAATGTGATTATTAGTGATATATCTGTATGAGAAGCTGGTACATAAAAAACTGAGTGTAAGATCACAGCAGTTGATATGATACAGCTTTATCCAAGAATCCACCAGACACAAACCTTTTATATATCTTACTTTAAGTTTCTAAATAATTTAATTATTATGGATGAGCAAGAAATTGAATACCCGATAACATGATTGTATTAAATATAAAGGTGACTTGATATGCACATTATTTAATGAAATGGCTTTAAAATCTGAGTTCAGTAGTTCAATGATAGACATGGCCAAAGGTGCTACGAGCGTTTTCTTTTGCGTTTGGATAAACGCATGGAAAACTCGTGGTTTTCACCTCATTTTAATTATGCAAAAACCATGCAATTTTAGTGCGTTT
Organism: Alitta virens; assembly: GCA_932294295.1. Classification (NCBI taxonomy): domain Eukaryota; kingdom Metazoa; phylum Annelida; class Polychaeta; order Phyllodocida; family Nereididae; genus Alitta; species Alitta virens. The sequence continues at coordinate 33,697,846 of OW028581.1, read as the reverse complement.
ATCCTTTTCATGGAAAAAGCACGTGGCACATTTGGCCATGTATGTACTGGTCATTAAAACAAAGTGTTTTCTTATCATGTGAAATATACAATAGCGGATTTAGGGGGGGGGGGATTTAAGGGGTTTCCTCCCCCTGGCCTAGTACATCTTAAAAAATATAAAAAAATTCAGCGGTTCCTGTAATACATTTCAATGTCAAACATTTCTGTACTAGCCTCTGACAGAATATCAAATGTGCGCAGGCACTTTCTGGCAAGAAAATTTGACATTTAATAAAACAATCTCTATTCAAATTGAAAATAAAACCCCCATAAAACTTGTGAAAATAAAAGTTCATTGTGATCCCTGGCCAAACACTCTCATATAAAGTGGAATGATATCATATCATTGAATTTGATACCCTTCTGAAAATATGCTCCAAAGAGAAGTATGAAGAACAAATAAGACAAAGAATTGTATTTCTAAAATTTGGATTAACTTCTTATTTAAAAAGCATGAGCAGAATCAATAAGTATAATATCTGAAAACAGAATGAAGCAAATAGTTTACATTGGTCCTATCAGTATGTGATAAAGTAGCCATTAGTCATATTTGGAATATGTGAGCAGTCATTATATGGAAAACTTTTCAATATTCCTTTGGGACCCTATGCTATCATGGAAACACCAAGTGGGGTGACCAATTGAAGTTCAGAATGTGTAATCAGCAATAATAAGCCTTAGATTTTCATTGAATGACATCTACCACACGAAAATCACGCCTGCAAAAATATATAAATTGCCAATCAAATACTTAAAAAATAATTAAGTCTGGGGATAAGAAATAAGTGCTTGAAGTCAATAGAAGAGAAAAAAAATTGCCAGTAATCAGATCAGGTTTAAATTTTTTTTTATACTCTCTTTCTTTCACATTATTCATGTGTAGGAGTTGGTGATTTTGAAGAGGGACCCATAAAAAAAAACTTTCCAAAGTCTATAAAAAAATTACTAAAGGCACACAACAAAATACAATACAATGTATTAGAGATATATGCATGATTATATATTATATTAGCTACAAGTCCGCTGTGCAGCATACTACTAGCTCTTGTGCTTAGTTTACTTTCTTTAAGGAAGGGGCGGGGAAATCTTTCATACCACGTTAAATATAAGGTTTACTTAATAGTGTTCATTTTCTTAGAAAACAAATACAATTTGTCATGCTTCCAGCATGACATGCAAAATGTAATGCTTCTTCCATTACCTTATTCCTCAATACCGCTCCTATGTATAAAAGAAAATCTTGTGTACATTTTTACTGGACCCACTAAAATCTTTATGTGTAATCAGTATGATTTTTGAGTAAATATATGGCTTATATGCAGATCATGCTTAGGTGAAAAAAATCGTGTGTGCAAAATGTTTTGGACTGCTGGATGTCCCTATGGAATACTCAACAATACTCAATGTAATACTCTGGTGGTCAGGTGCATGTTTGCCTCAAGAAGCCATTGTTAACATTAGGCCCTCAAGTCACTCACAATAACTGACTTAACATCTTCAGATCACTGTTATGTCAACTAAATCTGTGCAGATACTTGACTGCTCTCACGACTGAAGAATAACCAATGTCACATATGTTTCTCGATCTGTTTGGTTTGAAAAACTAACAACATTGTTGAAATAAACCACTCGTAGTGAGTCAAGAGCAATATTTGATTGTTTTCGCTGTTCACAGTATCATTGCACTGCAGTAGTGTCTAAAATACATGTACACTGGGGTTGTTTGTGTGTGTCTTTTATCTTCTTCTTTTTTTAAAGTATGGAGCAGCAGAAAAGGGAAGGAGATGTTAGTAATAATTCAAACCCCAGCTCTTTAACATGGGAATAATTTAGGTGGTCTATAGAAGCAAGCTTTAATAAATGAATATTGTGTCATTAGGTTATTGAGTAAATTTTGGTGTGCCAAAGTTTCATTACATTTTTAATACACGGCCAAATGTGCCACGTGCGCTTTCCATTAGAAGGATAAACGCATGGAAAACGCATGGTTTTTAGCTTATTATAATGAGGCAAAAACTATGCGTTTTCCATGCGTTGATCCAAACGCATGGAAAATGCACGTAGCACAATTGGCCATGTATTGTCTCACATTTCTTAAGCTTGTCAAGAAAATAAATCATAAAATGTATGCAAATTCAAGCTTGACGATTACATATTCATCAAGAGCAGGGGCATAGCCAGAACTGATCTATGGGAGGGTTTTGCAGTGAGGGTAATTGTACAGGAATTGACCTTAAATTGGTCCTTCAGGGGCGCAGGTTGGGGCGTACAGAGTCTATACTTTCCAGGAGTTGAGAAACACTCATGCTTAAGCAGGCCTGGCAAGGATGTAATTAACTTGTGCAAGATCAAGGAAAGCATTCCAAATTGGGCCAGTGTCGTTTCAATATTAAAGATATGATAAAATGTAAGTTAAAGTCGGTGGTGATACAAATAACAATAAAACATAAGCTACAAAAACAGAAACTTGTGACAAAAAACAAGGTGAAATATTTACAAATGAATAGATGAGAAATAAATAGATGAGTTGGAAACGTTCTGTAAATTAAATTTTACAGGCTGTTTCTTTTACATAAAATGCAGTTGCCACATTGTCATGTACAAAGAACATTGCTACTTCTTAACGAATTTTTGAATTGTATAAAATCAGTTGCTTTCTTTACATTGATAGGTAAAGCATTCCACACCAGAAGACCGGGATAAGCAATTGAACGCATGCTAAATTGGACTGTATTGTATACTAGTTTCATTAATTTGTAGTTATCCCTCAAATCATATGGAGTGACTTGCCTAGTAAAGAAGGAATTTTCCACTGGAGGTGCCATATTGTAAAGCACTTTTGTAAACAAATTCAGCTAGATTAATTTTACATGTAACATATAACATTCTTTTACCTCTCTTTAACAGTAAGTCATCGTATTCATTGCACATGAGTCTTATTGCCCTTTCATTTAGTTGTTTAAGTTTTTTATCCTGCCCTATTGTAAAAGAATTATAGACAGTTGAGCAATAAACTAAGTTTGAAGCTGTAAAAGACTCATAGATCCGGAGTCAAGGTTTTTACATAGCCTCTGTAGGGCATTTATAAAGCTGTCACTGGTATAAAATCATATCAAAACCAGTGTAGGGTACCTAGCTAGTTGAAAAGCAACAAAACAAAAAAAGCTCTTCACTTCATTTAGGCATGGCGTTCACAAAAACGGGCATGGCGCAACGAACGTTGGGCATGGTGCCGCACTAGGCTCAAACGGCCTAGCTGGAACACTGAACAGATATTGTCCACGGTTTGGAATGCCATCTGGGATATATAATGAGATGGCAGACATATAAGCAACAAACATTCACATTTACAACAAATTGAATGAAAAGATGTTGTAAAATCAGTCAACTTTTATGTGAAAAATTATCCGGTTTGTGCCTGCTTTTGGTAACAAAATGTACACTTACCTGCAAATGTTTCCAGTACTACTCATTTGGTTGATTTGACTTATGCAGCCACTGAACACTTGTTCAACTTGAAGGTTGCAGTTTGGTTGACCTCTAACTGAAGTCACTGAAAATATATCAAATGAATGCTCTCATTAGGTTTGTATCAGACAGATAGACAAATTTCAAAAACACACATTTCAAATACAAGAACATACATGGACAAATACATAGCCAAACAGACAATACATGCACACACACAGATATCATTTAATATTAGTATATATTCTCTATGTGTGGGAGGCCTCTCTAAGGTCTTGAGACCGCTATCATAAGGAATATATACTTATATTGAATAACACATTACTTGAAGTATAAAGTATGCAGTACCACAGCATAAGACAGAAGGGCTTTTGTTGAATAAACGAGGCAGTACCCAGATAGCATTCCAAATCGGGACAGCGTCGTTTCGATATAGGCCGCTGTCGAGACAACGAGGTATCAACATCAGCGACATTCTGCCGATCAATTCGATTTCATAATCTGGGTAGTGCCTCTAGTTCCCTGAGTGAAGAAACACTTGGTTTGGGTCTGGCGAATCATGTGATCTGATTGGTTGATATCTAGCAATTACACATTGTGATATCACTTTCCGATTGACAGACTTGACCTGTCTCCTTACTTTAGATGGGAACGAGTCAGGGTAGTGCAGTGAAAATTAATGGGGAGAAGAAGTACCACAAGAGGTCACTGATACTGTAGTAGATAAGTATTGTTTCATGATGTCATATATATCGTGATGTCATCCAAGCCAAAGAAAAAGTCCCGAGAAGCGCCACTCGCTATACTATACATTGCAAGCGCTGCGCCTCCTTTTCCTAGCATGCATCGCGCGCCGCAGTTCTTTAACACCCCTAGTGGATAATAAAATTCATTCAGAAATTTCCAGTCAAAGCGTACACTTGCTAATTTTATGTGAACAACACATTAAAATGTCATTTCTACATTATTTCATTGTCATAATGGGTGAATGGACTAAATATTTACCATATTTACGAGGTCAACAAACACCAAAATCTGAATGCTACCATGTCCGTATCATGGCATATGATGTCATAATCAGTCGGTATGATATCACTCAATAGTCGCCGATTGTGCTCTGTTTATGACGTAATCAGCTCAGTAAACAATGCGCCTCCTTTTCCCTGTAGGCATAGCGCATCCTACTTACGAGAGTGTGGGTTCTTGATACTTATTCTTTGTCCATGCAACAATGGTCATAGTGCCCCCTATAGGCTCTGTTACTTTTTCTCCCCATTGGTTTTCGAATAGTGAAGCACCTTCCCTGTGTTTCACTGCTCAGTGTTGACAATACCCTCTTTCTGACCCTGCTGCTAAAATAAATTTCTCAAGGTTATATTCCCCACCAGACATAAGTCTTCCCTCTCCACATATTACTCATTTTTGCTTTTCAGACACAGTAGGTAATAACTAACTGATGCCATAAATATAACTTTATCAGAAAAATAACAAGCATAAACTAAATGATAAAGTGTCAAATATACATTAAAATGCACTAAAAATACTGCTCCCTGAAAATTTATCCACTATTACTCCACATATGCCGAATACGCGGTTACTTTCTAACCATCCTGTCATCTTAGCAGTGCTGATGTGAATGACCACAACCTACAACCAGACAGGCCAAGTCTCACTCATTTAGAGTTAGTCCAGGGAGCCAAATTCATATTCTCAAAAAAGGTGCAGGAGGGGGGGGGGGGCAGATTCAAGGAGCCAGTATCACTGCACTTCAAAAGTCTGTTTTTTGTTTGTTATTTTGTCAAATGTGTCATTTAGCCAACTATTATGATAAATCACAATCCGTGCATGGTTATTCTTATAATCAGAAATCAAATAAAATTTCTCAATTTTGGTGAGGTCATGTACTATGATTTCAGCTGGTCATTTTCAAAATTATATTTACCCTTGGTTTAGACACCTGCTATAATTGCACTCAGTATTTCCTTATTTGCTGAAACTAAAACCTCAGGTATTTCACATTATCTAAACCACAATACCAGAGAATAAAAATCTTAGTTAGACAACTTGAGAAAATGTCAAAATTTTAAGCGAAATTTGTCATATAAGGAAATCACGAATTCATTTGTTTAACATAAGGGTGTTTTGTAAAGGAGTTGTTAATGAATAAGCTGAGATGACAGTTGTTTACTTAATATTCAAATAGCAAAGCAGCTAGTGCCTGGCCATCCTCTTATCTAAAAGTGTACGACCAGTCTCTATTGTTAGTGCAGGAAGTGCAGGAAGTGCCTGCAGTTCATTTGATAGGTTAATAACAGGTGGGTGTATTAGGGCTGTATGTCCTGTATTTCTGCACCTTATGGGCTAATTAGGACAGATATATGGCTCGACCGGGAATTGAACCCGGGACCCAGTGGTTGGAAGCCTAGCGCGACCACTGATCATGCTGATCTAGTCCCCACCCCTGACGACTATGCCTACTAAAATAAAAGCTACAAGCTTAATTTAATATATCATTGTAGGATGATTTAATGCTAGGTCTATGGAATAAAGAATCGCTAATACTTTTATTATTTGTTTATAAGTATGCAAAAAAATATCCAATCACTTGCTGTAAACAATATGATTTTAATGCTATCAGCTGAAGGATTCTATCTCTGATATAGCATAATTTGGTTAATGTGATGCAGAAGTGTGATAAAACACATGTATTGAGTGTGAAATTATTCGACAAAACTTAGAAAAGACAGCAGCCAGATTTGTAATTAAGTAACAGCAAAAAAGGATTGGTTGATTCGATCAGTCATAACTCCTCCAATACATTTTTTGGTACATCAATTTGACTGTGGTATTAAAATCGAAACTTAATGTAAAACATCATATATACCTGTAATACAACTGCAATTTGTTGTAGAGATAGCAAAACAATACTTTAATCACAAAAATCGATATTTTTCACCAACCAATCGTTACTAATAATTATCACTTTTTGTATTTCGTACAAATTCATCGTAATATTGATTAAGTGACAACTGTGTTGCAATTTTAATTTAATGCCTGGAGTCAGGTTCATATAACTGTCTTATTTAGACTTGGAAATTTGTCCCACTTGTTGACCACAGAATCACAATGTTTGCCAATGTCAAATAAAGAGAAATTGCGATGAAATATTTGTGTAAAGTCTAAGTTTAAGTTTACACAGTATTAAGAAATCAAGAATATTTAGTAAGAAGACCTAGTGCATTTTAAATAAAACTATTCCGTTCAAACGGGAATAACGAAATGCTGAATGTAATACTGATGTATAGATGAATATAACATATACAGACATACAGTGTATATAATATAGATGTATGTACATTTTTAATTAATTAGTCAATCAATCGTTGTAGTAAATAAACTGTAATCATGCAGGAGGATCACGGACAAGACAAAAGTGTACAAGATTGATTAATAGCATGCATTTTTTGCACTTCCAGTTCAATCTGAAGATGATTTATACCGCAACATATAACCCTATGTGTTGCACAAGACTTTGTTAAAATTTGATATCATTGGAGAAGTTTCGAGGTTTGAAATTTTGGTGTTTAAAATAAATACAAATACACTCCAATATAAAACACTAACTAATAGTTTAATATAGAGATTTGTACAGTGTGGCTTATGTCTAAAATGGACAAATAAATTCATGTTTTTGTGTTTAACTTACTGGAGTTGTATTTCCCCATCTAAACATAAGCACCAGCATTACTTCTGATTAGTGTAATTCTTATAGTCAATACATCACCATCTCCTAGCCAATGCTAATCTCATGCCAAATTTACATGGCCAAATGTGCCACATGCGTTTTCAATGCGTTTGGATGGTTTTTGCCTATTATAATTAGTTTTAAACCATGCATTTTCCATGCATTTATCCTTCTCATAGAAAATGCACATTGAACATTTGGCCATGTAGTTTATCTGAAAGTCTACGGAGTGGACTTTTTTTTTCAAACAAAAAATAAAGACCCATTCGTACCTCTAATAATATCTTATTTCCACAGCTTACTTTGTTTGTTAAGGTCATTGAAGTCTGATAGTAGAGTAATTTAAATATTCCTTTCAATTACCCAAGTTGTTATTGGCTATTACACAATATTGTGTGACATTAACAGACCATACTTACACCTGTTCACAAAAAATGTATGGATGCAGTGCACAATGATGCTAATTATCTAAAAACCCCGCCCCCTCCCCCCAATAGTCTACTAGCTTCCTTGTTTTCTTGTCTCATAAAAGAACGTCTAAGTAAGTTATTTCATGTTCACTATACAGCTGATATGGTGCCCCAATTTAAACTCTGATTCCATAGATCCAGAAAATCCTACATACCCTCATGAGCTGTATTCGTAAATATTTGTTGTTTGTCTTGTCAAACAAATCGCCATGTCTGGTTGTATGTTCTAAGAGCATGTAGTATTTAAAGTCAATTTCAACACTATGTGTCCTGCAGTCTATCATATCTGTCTTATCGTATCTTATCTTACACAACTTTATTATTATTTTATCGTTACTATCTTATCTTATCTACACATATTTATTATTATTATGTTAATACTATCTTATCTTATCAAACACAACTTATTATTAGTATCTTATCTTATCTTATCTTATGCACACATTTGTTTATAATTATCT